>SSNR01000003.1:2210543-2220876 GCA_006937965.1 Callopanchax toddi | reverse complement strand
GGGGGGGGGGGGGGGGGGGGGGGGGGGGTACTGTAGCGGTTTGGATCCTGACCCAGTTCTGGTTCCATCCAGAGAGCATCACATCCCCTCCCCTGCTCACGCTGCACCTCCAGCAGCGGGGAGCGGATTGTCAGAGGTGCATAGACGCCTGTCCCCATGGGGGTGAAACATTAACACCCAGAGGGGGGTAAATCCCCCCCCACCCCTCATCAAATTGCATCCTGATTAAAGTTTAAACTGAAAATCTACATGAAAAATGGGCCTAATTGTGCAATAAATTCAAAAATGGACCTAAATATCAGCTAATTTTTTTTCCTAATAACATTTACAAACCTGTTAGACACATCTCATTTGAAATGTCCAAATATCAAATAGTAAATAATAAAATTCAACATCGAATTTCACCATAACTGTAAATAATATTTTTGTAGCCTAGAAAGTGTAAATCATACAATTTGCATAAAATAGAAAAAAACAGAGTTTAGACCTTTTAAATTCTGTTCCTTAGCATGAGGTGTAACATATGGATATCTATTATAACTTTACATGTGTAATTCAAACAGCTTCTGCTTTATTTCTCCTCCCTCAGCTGGCGTTTAAATTTAGAGTCCACACATTTACACTGAACCTTCTTCTTCTTCTTTTCCTCCCGTTTCTATAAGATGCATCTTTGTGTCCTTTTCACACAACCTCTGTCCTGACTACCTCTCCTCCCTGTTTTTTTATTGCTCGTTTAAAAGCCTACACGAACATTCATAAGAATGCTGTAATCTGTCCTGTAAAAGCCCTGTTACCGCTGGAGGGAACGGCTGCACATACCTGCTGCTCTTTTCGTAACAGTTAATGCAACGGTGGATATTAACTTCTTTGTCTGGTGGTAGGATGTTGAGGTAATACCAGCTTTTGTGCGCAGGATGACTCTGTGCTCTGAATGGGTTGTTTTGGAGAGGAGAGGAAGAATGCAGGGAATCCAGGGAGTGTGTTATAAATATTATGAAAGGAGTTGCAGTAAATTTTTCTCATGCCGTCACACCACAAACTGTGTTGTTGCAGGCTGAGGGGTGAGCGCCACTGGAAGCAAAGGATACTGAAAAACTTGAGTTATGGTGAAGTAATTCACATTCACCCAATTAGAATACTTCAACAGCATGGAAATAAATCAGTGATATGCTTTTATTTCCATATTAGAACCATAAACAAATGTCTGACTGGAGATTGCAGCAGGTAAAGTCTGAGAAACATGCAGTTTTATCCATAAATTTACATGAAACCTTACTGAAGCAGGACATGGGTGCAGTAGCCCACATCAACCATGTGGGGGCACCATCTGAATACTGTTTCCAGTCTGTCTCATGATTTCCCTTCAAGTTGATCTCAGTTCAGACTAAAACATCTACAAAAATAAAACTTTCTCCAGTGTTTCCAGCTCTACAGATATGTCTGTTTACATGCTTTGCATTACTGGATATCACCAGAGTAATTTATTCCTCCAAGCAGCCAGGTAGCCCTTGCCCTTTCGCATGACTGGCTGCTACATTTGGATACCTCCATGGTGATCTCTGGCACTCTCAGTGGGTGGCATGGACCAGGCACCGAGCCCAGAGCTCACACTCTCAGCTCCTCATTTCCATGTCAAAGCTGTTATGTTGGGCTTCACAATGTAGCCAATTTGTGCTGATAAAGTTATAGCCCGCTCACTTTTTGCCATCCCAAGAAGATAACATCAATGCGTTTATCTTAAGTAATGACACATACCAGTTCTGTTCCCATGGCGCTGCATGGGACTCTGAGCTGGATTTGAGGGGAAACGCACGGACGGATGAATTAAAGGAAGTGTCTCACTTGAGCGTCAAGCATTCTCTGGAATTTGTCTCATTCTAAGTGTCCACATTCCCAAACAGCACCTTGAGGGGATGTCACTGAAAGGAGACAGTGTGAGTGTGTTCCAGATTTGGCCAGAATGGGGCATCTGTTTCTCGCATTTATGTTTGTCTGACACAAGGGGTTAATTAGCAGTCCGGCTCACAAGATCCTCAGCTTCCTCTGCTTATATGTTTTCAGTCATTTGGTGAGGAATGTTGAGCTTTTTTTTTTTTTTTACCCCCTCCAGCAAACATCTTGCATCATTTTTCAGCTTTTTGCTCTCGATCTGAAGCTTCAAAAATATTCACACATTTATTTACTCTCCAAGTGGAAGCAAATGTTGGAGTTTGAAGTGGTTTTAGGATATAAATCTTTACATTTCTCTTGTTTCTTTTCTTACAGCAGCACAGTTTGTCTCTCTCTCTTCAGAGAGGAGTACGGTGTTTATTTCTATTTGCGAAGCAGACACAGAGGATTGAACTGTCTAAATATACTGATCTAGTGTCAAACATTTTGCATTCCCGGGTCGGCACCACGCAGGAAAAGGCCGACACTGCTCACCGGGGGAGCTTTATTTTTTCCTCTCTGTGACCCAGGGTGATCCTTCAGACCAGAGGTCACGGTGGATCTGCCAGATTTAGGCCATTCCTTTGGGATTGAGTGGAAAGAGGCACTTTCTCCCAGTCCTCGGTCAGTCAGCTGATCCTGGGTGGTCAATGGTGCCTGGTGTCTGGTCAGTTAATTCCTGTAATTTAGGGAGAACACAACATGCATGTTTATTGGTGCATGGGTAATATGATTAAGACTCGCTGCTTAATTAGGAACCATTGTGGGAAACTGCTGAAGAGATGAACTTTAGGAACAAGTATTCCTGATGTTGTCTGCAGTAATGTGGGTGATGCTCCGGTCTGTTGTGGTGATAAAGGAGCAACGCCGAAAGGCAACACTCCTGGTTTTCTGCTTCATCTTTGTTCCAACTCTCACCTGCGGTGACCAGATTTGGATCTGAATGATCTAGATACAAGCAGCTGAAATGGGCTTCCTCTGTAGGGTGGTCATGCTCAAATGTAGAGGTAAGGTGAGACGCTCCATCACCCCGGAAAACTTAGAGTCACTTCTCATCAGAAGGCTGAGGTGGCTCATCAGGGTACCTCCTGGTTTCCTCCCTCTGGAGGTTTTCCTGGCGCTGGGATTCCAGGGAAGACCCAGAACTTGCTGAAGAGATTATATATTCATTCCAGCCTGGGAATGCCTGCATGTCCCTCCTGGACTTCACAACCTGACGTTGGATAAGCAGCAGAAAATGGATGGATGTTTTAAAATGATAAGGAATCTGGGTCACATTTATAGTCTTGGGTAATAGACCCTGTGCACGAGAAAATGCTAACTTCCGGGTTTGAGACTGGATGTACTGTCTTTCGTTTCCTGTAGCTGTATTTGACGGTAAATCCTTACTGCGAAGATGGACTACAGAATCATGTCCAAATTAAGAAAAGGAAAGGATCGGGTTAAAAAAAGGTTGTTGTATATCAGAGGTCGCGCTAGACTTTTTGATTTTCCGTCATTTTGACTGACAGGGTTTAAAAAATCCGGTCATAATCTATTTTTATCCGTCACTTATTAATTTGAAAAATTATAATAATTACATTTTCAGTAGCATTATTACTCAAACACCGGGCCCATTTATGGCCCATATTTATCCTATGGATTTATGTGCTAAATGGGCCTGGTGTTAGATCAATCGAAAAGGAACCGAGCGATCTGCAGCTTCTAAACAGGTTCTCCAAACCGCAGGATTACACAGCATGTAAACAAACCGTAAAAAAGCCACAGCATATACACAAATAATTTACGTTGGTAAGGGTCTCAAACTAAAGGTATTGACGATGGGGAGGGTTGTGACTTACCTTCAAAATGAGATAAATCCTGTGAAATATAAAATGTGAAGCCTTTCTCTCGTTTGCTCTTTGGCGCAGGGAAAAACGATCAACAAGTCGGTGAACATCATCAACAGAAATATTAGGCAAATGCCCCAGACATCTAGAAGAATTTGAATCGCCGCTTAGTCCACTCATTTTGTCGACTTCTTCGGGAATACAAGACCGTAAATAGGGTGCGACCAGGCAAGAATATCAAACCGGAAATAAAACACTGGACAGGAGTCTTCCCACCGGAAGTAGCATTTGCTAACGTGCACAGGGTCTATTCTTCTAACCGTCCTGTTTTTGTAAATGTCAGATCTATGCAGGGACTAGAACACAATCTTCACAGTTGCTTCACAAGTGGGTCTAACGTGGGTCTAAGTTACTCTTACTCAGTGGTTCCCAAAGTTGGGGACCCCACTGTGGATCCTGGGATGTTCTCCAGAACTGAAAGTGAATTTAAAATCCTTGCTTAGACCATATATTTGCCCTGATTGTTACAAGCAGATGAATAGACATGGTATAATAGTTGTAGATGTTTCTAATGTCATTGTGTTTAATTAGTTTATTAACGGTGTTTGTATCATTTTGCCAGTGATGTTTGAGGTCATGAGTCTCTGCTACTGTTATTTTATGGGTCAGAAGCAGAAATGTTTTGGAACTATTGCTCTAATTAAAGAAACATAATAAGAAACTAGAACTGCAAGCAGTTATGAAAAGGGTCCAGATCCCTACCCTCAAGCTCATTTTTGCGCAACACATATCACCCCATCATTTTGTCCCCTGCCACGTCTCCCTCATATAGGACTCAAAACACACACAATACATCATACTTGTAATAATTATACGTCCAACCTATTAAAGGTAGACAGCAGGAGTCTTTGTCCATCAGATGAGACTTTTAGGGGGTGGTGGGGGCTGCTTGGAGGTGTAAACAGGGAAAGGGGATCACAGCAGTTTGAAAAAAGACAAAATGAACCAAATAAAAGATTCTTATTTACAAAATTTTGAGGCAGTTGCATTTTTTGTTTGCAAAGATGCGACCTTTAAGCACATTTTCTTATTAATATTTAAAGTCACAACAGGTGTGAAACCATAAACACAACTAAAAAGGATGAAAAAATTGGGGATTACCTAGATGATCTTTGTTTTAGTCATCAAATAAGTTTCAGCTGAAGCCTCCAGATCTTCTTGTTTACACACGACGGCTTCCGGCTGCAAAACATCCCAAAATGAAAATGATTAATTGATAAACTCGAGGCTTTAACATATAAAATAAACCAATGAGTGAAGCCACTAGGCCAACTTTTAAACTCTGGTGATGGCTGATCTTCTGCTTAAAAACTCAAACTTCACAGGAAATAGTTTTTATACATTTATCTTCATCACAAATCAAGTATTTCCCTTGAGGGCCCTCATGATCCACACAGAAAACACCATCCTCAGTTCTTAAAGGCCTCACTTTGATGTGGAGCAACTTGATTTCATTTTTTTAATGGAAGCATCCCTTCAGTGGGTGGTAGGGGCACACCACCGCAAGGCAATTACTCTAATTTGAGTTAAAGTTTTTTCATATACTGAGTCAAACCACAGTGACTTAGTGGAAAAACAAGAATCACATGCTAAAACAAGCATAATATTTGTTACCAAACTTAAAAGCTGCTCTTTCAAAGCCCCTCCAGCTGGAACCGCACCCTGTCTAAGATGCTGCGGGGATTCCCCATCAGGCCTTTCATTGCCAAGTTAGATCAATAAAATAATTGTGGATTTTACAAGAAAACGTTTTGATTTGAGTGTGTTTAATGCACCGAGGCAGTCATTTTAGCTGAAAGCTATAAAGTCTTATATAAAGACAGAGGCATATAGGTATAGTTTTGAAATTTCCCATAAATCATTGCATGTAAAATATGTTTCTTTGGCCTATGAACTTAAAGTGTACAGTTTGTAGTAAATATATGAACAAAAACAGAAATTTATGTAAAGTTGGTCATTGCAATTAGGTCAAACCTGTTCCAGTTAAGGATAAAAATGTGCTAACGCTGCATAGAAACTTAGTTTTTGTATCATTTCCAGGTCTTGAACTTGGCAGCTGTATTTGAGTTTTTCTCTGCTCTTGTCACAGGTGTCTCCACAGATGGAGTCTCCCTGGTCAGAGTCAATGCTCCAGCTGATGAGGAAACTGGACCAGCTCAATCAGGACATCCAAGAAGCTCTGAGTGCAAACTCGTCCCCATCAGACACACCCTGCACCCCCCGCAAGAAACAGGTGAAACTCAATGTTTGCTTTCACTCCGTTTCCAGTGTCCAGACTCATGTTTTTCTCTATATATTTTACATAATTAATATCTGTGTCCATTTTTAGGGACCGTTTCAGGTCTCAGTGGGTTAAATGTGAGTTTGGACTGCAGCTCTTCCACTCTCTCTGCTTTATGGTGTGTGCATTGTCACGGTTGATGGTGTACACATTCCTGTGGAGTCTATGCTGCATACTTTGTCATGCCTTTTAAACTTTCTCAAATCAATTTAGTTTGCTCTTTGGAGGGAAAATCTACATGGATTCTTCAGACCGACAAGCAGCAGGTGTTCAGAACTTCTTGTCCGTTTATGAAAATGTTGAACAAATTCTAATAAGGTCTCTGAATATAAACAGCAGCCGCTCACTTTAGGATGAAGCAGAGCAGATTTCTCTTTTGTAGGATGATAATTTGAACAAAATTCCATTTCTATAATATCTAAATGGCTCCTAATCTATTGCACGATGAAAGTCTGCAGCCCTGGTTCTGGACTGGAGGACTGCAGCAGGAACAGACGGCTATTGTATTTTAGATTTTGCAACTGGAGCCATGACACTCTCTTCCCAAAAAGGCTCTTTCTTTTGGTGGCGTGTTTCATGAAATATCCCACTAGAGTTAGCGTTCAAGAACAAAAGTGGTCTTTTGAGCTATGTTCTGCACAGAGGAGCTGTTGTATGATTTGAGCCATTAGGAGTAGCTCATGCCTCCTAGGCATCTGCATAACCATCCCAGACATTCACTATTACTTGCTTTAACTAATGACAGGCAACTGGCTGAGAAGAGACATCTTTACTGGGACATTTGACAAGGTCATAATCTGTCCTCTCAAAAGACGGTCCTCTCATACAGGCTTCTTTGTGCGTCTCTGTCAAGCTGAGTTGAGAGTGAAGACTTCACTTCCCCGGCCGCTGACCTCAGCTTGTTGTTTTCTTTTTTTTTCCTCTGACCACCATTGAGTCCATCCTGTCCTCGTCTGTTCGGCCACACAGAGACGAATTCAGTTTGGGTTGTTGTTGTGATGTTGTTGCAGTGGGGTGCTGTTTCAAAATCCACGCTGAACCAAACCCCGAATGACAGAGTTCTCCAAAGAGCAGATGGAGAGGAATGCCAGAGCCAAGACGGGTCTTCTGCTCCCCACGGCTCCTCAACCGGGACGAAAGCAAGAACCAAGAAGACGGTAAGTTTTCAAAGAATCTCCTTCAAGCTGTTACACTGAGGCATATGCAAAATGATGCCGCGGCATGCTGGTATTCCAAACCTTCTGCAAAATTATTTTTTGTGTAAATCCAAATTTGTTTTTCTCCAAGTTTAGATCTGATTTTGTTTGTTCATTTTTGCCTGAGTTCCATTTATTTAACGTTTTCCAGCTGCTTTTGGTTCAAACTAAATTAGAAGTTGTCAAACATGTAACTAGGGAAATCAATCTAAAACAATAAGCGACCTTATAGAATTTTTTCTATTTAACAGTCTTGAAGACGCCACATTATTTATGTTCCTGGAAATATGTCCCACAATGCATCTTCACTCAAAGATGGCTTAGATTTTTTTCACATTCGTTTCCTGATCTATTCTTTAATGTTTTGAACTGAATCACAAAAGGACGTTTTGAAGCTCAGCAGACCTTAATCCTTGTAGATTCTCCATTTAGCTGCTGTTCTCTGTTACCTGGAAATATTTGGTGCGTGTGATAGAAATAAAATCAGCTTGTGGACAAGCAGCGTTTCTGCTAAACAAAGTATGGAATCGTCACCATTCAGCATCCCTAAAGGGAACAGACAACCGAGAGATTTGCAGAATCCACAAACTTTTCTCTGTGTCCTTTGTGCTTTCTTGTTGGTTCTGAAGCAGAGGGATGGTAAACAACGGGCTTATGAGGAAAAGCTGCAAGAACACAATCAAGTCATCCTAAAAGTAAATTTAATTCAATGACAAACTTTAAATGAGGTGAAAACTGATTCTGAATGCAAGCCACCTGTCTTCTTATTGGATCTCTTCAACATTAAAAGCAATGGTTAAAGTCTGGTTTGGGACAGCTGGGAATCCTGAGACCAGAGTGTTATGGCTGCAGAGAAACCGCCATTATAATGAGGCCAAATGTTGTTTAGTGGTGAGTTTATAGAGTGATATAGTATAAAAATACTAATAAACGTTATTAAACTGTGTGAGTCTGAGATGTTTGGGGAAATAAAAGATGAAACACCACACCAGCAGAAAGTTTCTGAGGAGAGATTTTTCTTCCTTAGCCTTTATGAATCTTACATAAGAGCCCATATGGAACATCTGAAAGCAGGGCGTGGTCATGTGATACAGCCTGAACCAATCCAGGAGCCTGAGAATAAAACAGGTGAACGTGCTCAAACTACTAAGTTTGAACTGAGGAATGTTTTATATTCTAGTAAATGGGAAGAGTTTTCCTTCTTTCTTCCTCAGGATGACTTTAGTTTTGATCCACTGACTTTGTGTTGATTAACGTCCTGTCATGGTGGAGAAATGAGACGTGATGCGTTTAAAGGTTTTGTTCATTCCTTGTTGTTTCACTACAATCACAGTGACCAGACATGGACAGCAGGAGGAATCTGCAGAATCAATTAGAAACATTTAAAGAATTATAGCTGTGTCCTAAATTTTAAGAGCGTGTCATTAAAAATCAAACATTAAAGGTGCAATAGGGAATTTGCAAACAAGTATAGCTTTTTTACACAAACACGTCTCAGAGCTCTCACCCCTCCCATCGGCCTCACCCGGACATAGCCACAGTAACAATAGAGAGCAAAACACCAGTCGTTGAAACTTTCCCCAGGCTTTTCCTCTTTCTACGTCCAAATGTTTTTTGTTTTCTGCTAGCTGAAAAGGTTTTTTTCTTTTTGGGACTCTGGTATTTTTTCCTAAAATTGAAGCGCTAATAGTCGTTTGTTTCTGTCCTTCTCTCACTTCTGGGATGTTCTGCACTAGGATGCATTAATGGAGGATCCAAGCAGTGAGGAAGTGACAGACAGATTGTTGCTTTTGGTCCAAAACATAGGATTGGCTGAGGTTTTTAGAGAACTGCACTTTATTCATTTCTTTCATTTTTTTAATTGCCACAATATTTAGCTATACTATGTTAGAACGTTTTTAAGAGGCATGAAGAAAAAACTCCCTATAGCACTTTTAATGTTTGATTAGTTGATTAGAATGACAAGTTTGAAAGATAGATTTATATATTGCAGAAAAATTGCTAAAAACAGATTTCTGAAAACAAATTTTATTAAATAATTTGTATTTATTCATTTATTCAGAAGTCACATAAGAAAAACTATGAATATTTAATAAATATTTATAGCTTTTCCTAAATAATTTCTGAAAACAGAAGAAGGTAAATTTCCCCAACTATTGTGGATAAATCAGGTTTATATTAGAGTTTTGGAGAAAACAAGTTAAAATGTTAAGTTATGCAAAGTTAATTTATTCCTTTCAAAGGTTTATTATACAACCTATTTAAAAATAGGGCTGCACAACATATTGAAATTTTATGATTATTGCAATATCAACGTATGGAATGATAATATTGGAAAGGATTGCAATAAGCTGGAGACGCAGTCTATATGGTAATAATAGATGGACCACACACACACACATACACGCACACACACACACACACACACACTGAGTGTTGTGATGTCAGAAGAGAAACAGAGAAGTGAGGATAATGTGGTTTTATTACAACTTTTATTGTTATCCCAGTATTCATCAGTAATATCAAAAATGCAACTTTTTCCATTAGTTCAGTTATTTAAAGAACAGTATTTATTTTCTAAAATAAATGTATTATTTACTTGTATAATAAAACAACATTTATTTTAAAGGAAGTTTAAATGGAAACTTTGCAACTTTTTCATATTTTTAAATCTTTTTCTTGAGCTAGTATGTGTTAATATGACCCTTTATAAGGTTACTGAAAGGTCACTCGGCCCCATCTAGTGTTTAGATCAAGAATACAGCGTTTGCAACTTGAATTTCTCCGTCACGGTGTCCCGGAAGTCTCATAAAGTCACGTCTCGCGAGAAGCAGTAACGCTTTACGGCATTTCAATATTTACATCTCGGTATAGGGGAGCTGAATCATAGCTGAAGACTATCGCATCCTGTTCATCATGGCGGAGCCTTCAGAGAAACAAAGAAAACCTTTATCTGATGAAGCTAAAAGAAGCTAATTGCTTCTGTTGTTTGTAGTTTTGAAAACACGGACGGAAAACAAGGGGGGGGGGGGGGGGTT
>SSNR01000003.1:2134737-2210533 GCA_006937965.1 Callopanchax toddi | reverse complement strand
GGGGGGGGGGGGGGGGGGGGTTTAGTTTTTAAGACAGTGGTTTAAAACGGACACTAGGGGGTGCTCACAGCAAGCAAAGCTGCATAATATCACTTTAAAAGTCACATTTTTTATATTCAGGTTGGAATATTATTTCTTGTTCCTTTTTCCTCACTATCTGCTGTTATGAAGTGTTTGGATGTCCCGATCAGGTTTTTTGTCCTCGAGTCCGAGTCATTTGATTTTGAGCATCTACCAATACCGAGTCCCAATCAATACTTCTATAATCAGGGGTGTACATCATTGTTTCATCAAGGTTCTCAAGGGAGAACTTAATGGCACTGATGCTCTGTATGCAGACCCTCGACATAAGCGGGAGGGGGGTGGGGTGCAGTACACGTGCATTGCTTCAGGCGTCAGCGCCACAGCGGTCTGACACACACCCTCCCTCTGGATGGAGGTTCAGGGCTGGTTGTTGCCATCGTTTGAGGGCTTCTGACAGTTCTGTGAGTCTGCAGCTTCCCCAGTGTGAGCGTTCCTTCTCCACTTCCTGCAGTTGGATGTGAAGTTGTCCGCTTGCGAGATACGCAAGGGCGGAGGGGTCCGGTACACACACACATGATATCTGGTCCACTTGCGGTCTGGCAAACCAGTTATGTGCAACCCTGTCTATAATACATGAAATAAAGAAAAGCGAAGAAACAGATCCGCTTTCCTTCTGAATACTATATATATATATATATATATATATATATATATATATATATATATATATATATATATATATATATATATATATATATATTTATCAGAGTCCAGATCGGGAGGTAACGTCTGATTTCAATTAAGTCTGAAATCATGTGATCGGACCCGATTTCTGATCACGTGATCGGATCGGGACATCCCTAATTTGGACACACTCATTGCAGACCCATTTCAAGTGTTCAACATCTTTTAAAAAATCTTCTAACCTGTTATAAGCTAATAAAATATTGTAAATAAGCTGAAACATAAAGTGATTACATTTAAAAAAGCAGCTCTGTGTTCACAGTTCCTTCCTTTTGCTGTTCAGGAGGCGAGCTGCTTCTATTCGTAGTTCATGGAGACATATTTAGGTTGAGAATTCCTTCTAATTGCTGTTGACAGAGATGGGCACACAGAGGACCTGCTGGAGTGCCGTTTGGACTGACTGGTTCTGGAGCTGCCCCGTTGACGTGTCACTCACCCACACCGACCTGCCACTCCTTATAAACATCTCTGTTGACTCAAGCCGAGGAGAGTTTCCCTCCCTGACAAAAAGCCCTGAAAGGGACTCGGCTCTTCTCCGCCGTGAAGGCTGTCACGTTTCCTGACCTTTAACCTTTGACATGTGGCGTCCGTCTAAATGCGGCCAACCTGGACCGGGGCGGTGTCAGTTTGATGTGGGTCAGAGCTTCAAACCTGCTGAGATGAAATAGTTTCTGTCGGTTGTGGAGAAACAAATAAAGACTGCTTGGGTCTAAAATGTCAAATCATCACATCTCTGGAGATCAGCGTCTGGTTTTTGAGTCCAGATTATTATTATTTTTGTTTATATTTGAGTTTTGGTCCTCAGAGAGTTACCAAACAGAAACTTTTGGATCCATAAAAACACAGTCTGGGTTTGAAAACAGCGTTTGAACTTTGTTACAGAGGTGTTTGAATTCATGATGAAATTCTGCCAGACTGTGCCAAATCTCACAGTCAATAATAAGGGATGCATTAAAGCTGTACGCCTTAGTTTTTCAAAGGCCTCGCTTAGCTCCTCTTTGTTTAAACGAAGCTAAAATTAGACGCGTGAGTCATGTGTTTATGACCCTGCTTTTCTATTCTAATTCTCAGACGGTTGTGTTTTTGTGCCTGGAGATAAGAGCCTGCTAACCCTGGAGCTACCCCTGGTGGTTCGTGTCTGAAACCTGCCAGAAATCCGTTGGCTGTGATACACTCGCTGCTTTAAATCTTCTCCTGAATAAATGAGGCCTGCTGTACTTTAACCTCATTTGCTTTGTGGCTTAAAATCATCAACAAGCTCACAAAGAACCTCACCTGTCCTGTTTAATTGGATTTTGGTTTAATTTTTCTGTAAGTGTTGTGATGTTGCTCATCCGGCCAAGTGCTGTGAGCATTTCTGCTGTCATGACAACGCTGTGCACGCTCTCTTAACATGCAGGAACAGACTAACGGGGAGTGTTTTGTGCAACTTGCAGATAAAACCTTCTCACACGTGGTGTTAGAAACTGCTGTCAGCGCCGTGACGGATGATGGACGCTTATGATGGAGGGTCAGCAGCATTGCAGAAAGGCATCTTGGGAGTTTTTGTTGCATTTTGTCTCTGCCAGGGAGAAATGTGGAAACAGGGCAGGCAAACAAGCGCATAAATCAGAGCAGTGGGCCACAGAGGGGAAATAGAAGAGAGAGTTGGGCAAGAGAAGAAGAAGTAGCCGGGAGTCCAGTTCAGGAAAATGTGTTGTTGTTTTTTTCTTTAGTCCTCTGGCCTCTGCAGCCATCTATTAAGACCAATAGGTCCTCCGTTTCTAATTGTAAAAATCATCCTGATCATTTTCAGTTGATACTTCTTTACTCTTGTGTAATGCAAACATAACTTTACTTGGTTTCCCTCAAACTTTGCACACCAGGTGCTTTTCTTTCTGAGATTTTCCACCTCTGCAGAGTGCCAGCTGACGAGTAGCACCTCGCTAAATATCAGCACCGCTGCTCCAGTAGAGACCGTACTGACTTTGTTCCCACAGCACTGATTGCAGAATACAGGAACTCATCAGATTTCCACCTACAGCTGCTGATATTTTGCTACTGTTTCTGCCTTGCAGATGTTCAACAGGATGACCAAGTCAGCAGGAGCAGGTAAGAGATTATTTTGCTCTCTGAAACACCAACGCTGTCATGTCAGCTTGAGGCATGCTGCTTAAAACCCTCAATTGTTTTGTTGATTTATATCTTCTTGTCCTCTGACTTTGACGTGTTGGCGAATTGTTCAGTGTGATTGTCCTGCCGTCAGCTCATTGCATTCTGGGAGTGCAGCCAGTGTCCCTAAAAAGCCAGTGGAGAAAATGGATGTGTCACAAGATGGAAAAAGCGGATATTAGAAAAGAAAACTCTTAAAGTAAATGATTGTGTGGTTTGGCTGAGACTTGTGGACATCAGCATGATATGTTTGGAGCTATTTATTTTATTTCCATCTAATTGAACAGAAAAGGAGCTTCTAATGAGCGCAGTCATTCCAGGATGGAGGTTTATGCTCACTTTAGCTGAATAATCGTTTAAAGATAAAGCTAGAAAAGCAGCAGATCTCTATCTCTATGTCTGTTACGTATTCTTTTTCCTTCTCTCTGGTCAATAAAATTAAAATGAATGAAATGGAAGCTGATCCTGCTCTGTATGCTGGCCTGCATGGTGGCATGGCTCAGGCTCCAGACAATGTTAAGAAGAATGATGGCCACAGGTGTGAGCTGCCTCCCTCCCCGCCGCATCTCAAGAATGTTCAAGCGCACATTCTTTTATTTTTAAGGCCTTTCATTTGCTGGTCACTCGGAGGGATGCGGTTAAAATTAGGCAGCACGCCAGATCATTGTTTCTGTCTTGCTGAGGGGAAATATTTGGCCTGGTGTGATGTGGCCCTTGGGGGGGCAGCTGCAGGATTTGGGTAGATGCCATTTTAGATTCAAGTTGCATTCTCACATGACCTCAGTGGTACGTGATGATAATGCACAAGTGTGCATAACAGCCTGGAAAAATCCCTCATAACATTTATGAAACGGTTAAGTAATGTGTGGTCTGCTGGTAATTGATTCTGACTGACTGCTGATTGTAATTTTTTACTGCTTGTGAGCCGCCATTTTTATTTTAAAATAAACCAGATCTCAAGCTGTGTCATTTAGTTTAAAACTAAATGGAATAAACTTGTTTTCAATTTAATAATAAAACGTCCTGTAGAAATACACTGATGTAAAGGAGACGAAGCTGGCAGAGGGTCAGACGTATTAGGTGTGATATTTCCTGGCTGTATTTTACAGCTGGGCTGCGGAAACCTCTTTCATGAATATGAGATGGCCAGATGGTTCTCAGCATCAGCCATAACAACGTCCATCTCATTAAGCTGACATTGTCCAGGAGAGCAAAACACATTCTTTGGGTTGAGTTCCCAAAAAATGTCCCTCGGACGCTTGATAGTTGGTCAATTTAAAAACTTGTTCTTATTGTTATTTATTTGAGATCACAAACTGTTCCTTTAGAAAAAAAACACTAAACTGTTTTATTAAATTAAAAAATTGTTAATGTAAAGGAACTTGGGTCAGGATTTTAATAAAAGTAATCATGCATGTTCAGTTTATTTAGGTTAATGAGTGATGAAGCATTTTAAATCGAAAAGAATGAGGCCACCCATGTATCATTCCATAATCTTGAACAGGCTGTGAGCTGTAAAATGTTCTGCAATTCGGGAACGAATTTCCCGCGCTTTCCTACGGATGTGACATCAACTGACGCTTTTGCGCGTTCGTGGAGGGTTAAAAAACTAATAATAAATGTATATCCAGTAGGTGGCAGTATTGCACCGTTGTGTTGTGTTGCTGGTCAATGGTGGACTTCATTCGTCTGAATTTGTGGTTTTTCTCATAAAACTTGGCAGCGTTTATGGAGCTGAAAACCTCTCTGATTGATTATAGGGTTTCACGGAGCTAAATGTGCTGTTATGAGCGACCACACAGCGATCTGTCGATGTTTATGGATCTCGGGACGATAGGCCTCAAATCCCCGACTGTTTCCTGGACTTCAGTCCGCTTACAGTGCACCAAAGGCGGGTGTGCTGCGCACGCTCCTATGGGTTCTCCAGAGCGCCACTCTGTGATGCAAATTTGAGAAATCTAGCGTGATATATGCGGGCGGGACATGATTCTATCACCCAGAGTTCTCAAATTCGCCTCCGGGAGTCAAAGAACACCAACTGATTAAAGCTTTTAGCAATACGGGCAGCGGGGAATGACTGGAACATAGCAGCTAGTGAAATTAGCTCTGTTCGGCTCCCTCCGTCAGTCTGACCCTGTGTGTGTGTGTGTGTGTGTGTGTGTGTGTGTGTGTGTGTGTGTGTGTGTGTGTGTGTGTGTGTGTGTGTGTGGCGGGGGGCATTATTTTACTATATTTCCTTTTGGATTAATAAAATTAATTTTTATTTATGGAATAATGTCTCCGGCTGTCTTTGGTAGATCCCTGTTTGTGCGCGCTCCCGTTCAAGGCTGCAGTGATTCGCAGCGCCAGGCGCGGCGCTCGTGAGCTGACCCAAGTTCCTTTAAAGTAAAATGTAATTAAATTGCAGTAAAGATAATGTAAAATATTATCAAATAAATATAGAAAAAATGGTCAATTTACAGTAAAACTGTAATTAAATTACAGGAAATTTTATGTTAAAATTACAATATTGTGTAATAAGTTTACAGTAAAAAATTGGTCATTTTACAGTAAAATTGTAATAAATTACAGGAAAAATATTTTAAAAATTACAGCATTTTGTAATAAATTTACAGTAAAAAAAACTGGTTAATTTACAGTAAAACTGTAATTTAATTACAGTAAGGTAAATGTAAAAATTACAGTAACTGGCTGGCAACCCTGCTGCCAGTATTATACTGTAAATTTTACAGTCAGTTTGTTACAGTGCATGTGAGCTGATGTTTTGCTTTTTCTAACTACTACTGACTAGACAAAGACGATTTTGTGCACGAAGGAGGTGAAATGAAAAGCTCTATTCTCAGGTCTGGTAACATTCGTCAAACTTTATGGAGCGTTTTTTAATTCTTGAGTACGACAGACCAAACGTACCCCGTTCTGTCTCACGTGTGTGGAAATCTATTCCCTGCAGCCTCTTTAAGTTTAGTGTAGAAATTAATGACTTCCCCTGGTGAAAGAAGGCAATTATGTTCATCCTCACAATCCTGCTGCCTGAATGACATTAATCTGAGAACTAATGAAGCTGCACTGGCATTCTGACGCTGGAAACTGCACATCTGGCCTAGTTCCCATTAGAGATGCAGTCAAAATAAGAAGAGAATCCACATTTATAGGTCCTAAATGAAATGTGCTTTAAATAATGGGCAGTTTTAAAGTGATTTCTTTATAAAAATAAATATACATTATTTATTCAAGTTCTTACTAATGTGTTTTTTGTGATAAGCACCACCTTCCTAAATGCCAGTCGGAGGGAAAACAACACACACACCTTCCTGCTCTCTGTGGCCCAGAACTGTCAGGCTGAGGCTTCCCTCTTTGGCCTCTGAGGCTTCAACCAGGCTGTGTGCACTTACACAGATCTTCACTCTGAATAAATATGCTAATCTACTTTCAGTGTGGAGATCTCTAGCAGCTGATTAAAAGTAAAATAAAGAGGAAACTCTGTGAATCCCTTCGAGACTTCTTTATATTTGTAAGGAAAGCCCTGTGTTCCTCACACAGCGCCGTGAATGGCTCCAACAATAAAGCTGCAGAACACATGGAAAGAGGATGTTTTCAGTGGAGCCTTTTTGAACCTTGTTGAGTGTGAAATGTCAGCTGGGGATTGTTCACAAAAAAACAGCCTTTATTTGAATTCAGTCTCATTTCTTTGCTGTTTAATTAAGTCATGATTTGGTAAGAAAAACAAGAATCCTTAGGAGTGAATTCTGTTGCTGTAAAACAAATGTGATGTGTCAAACTTGTTAGATTCTTATTTAGCAAATAACAGAAACTGGCTCCACTATAACTTCAGTTTTCATTAAAAAAAAAGATGAGATTGTTGATTTGAAACTTTATGGGATGCAGCTTTGTTCTATAAGAGGTACTCCATCATTAAAGTGCCATGTAAAAGCTCTGTATTGTCAAATTGACCTTTACTTTAAGTGCAGCTGTTGTTTTTCCACCGGCTCATTCAACTTCCTGAAGCAAAACCTCCGTTTCAAATGCAATAAAACAAAATAATAGCGTTCTTTGTGTTCAGACATGTAAAAGGTGTAGGTAAGTTCTTATTTACCTTTTTATGTCTGAACAAAAAGAACGCTATTATTTCGTTAAAGAAAGGAAGACACGATGAACTTTATAAAGTATTCGTTTCAAATGGGCGGGTCAGCTGGGGAGTTGAGTCCCGCCCATCTCTCTTCTCTTTGCACGTTCACGAGACATCAGTGGGTCTTCAGGGTCTCACATAAAGGGAGTAAAAAATACTTTTGTGCTCGTTGATGCAACCATCTACGAAGCAACTGCCGTGCTTTGCTCGTAGCTTCACCATGACTGTTTGCTAACGTTTGTGAGGATGTGTGCTCCCGTGTTTTTAAAGGGTGGGGGTGGGCTCAGGTAGACAAAGGTGCTCGTGATTGGCTCTGTCCTCTAGAGAGGAGTGGTCTTTTCCCTTCTTGACGTCAGCAGGGGAAAGATTTAGAAACCACCCGTTTTAGCATTAGCTCAAAACACATTTCCCAAAAATGAGAATCAGGAAGTGAAAACACTTTTGGGTCTCATACACAGGATTTTGGGATTGATAGGACTATGAAACGATGTTAAAAGAATTGTACATAATATGGGACCTTTAATAAATTAGTTGTGACTTTGTGTGACATGAATTGAACTGAATTTAATCACATCTGGCTGATAGTTTATATGTTTTTATTTATATTTATCCCATATACAATTAAAATAACAATGTTTAAGAATAGAATTCCATTACCTGCTGCTGATTCAGCCTCAAAAACAACTGAAAACCACATTTCGAGTGACAGCGTTTTGATTATCTAAACATAACCTGACTTTGACTGAATAACACTCACTGAGACTTGGCTCCACTCTTGGGACTTCTACAGTATATATAAACCACCAGTCCAGCTACAGGAGAAGCACCAGTGTTACATAACGTGGCAGCAGTGTTGTCTTATCGGTGTTTCGCCTCCTGCACTTTTCTCAGCTGCTCTGAATCCAGAACTTCAGTCTCACACCGGGTCAGTGCTGGTGGAGGCTGACTGTGACCTCAGACAGCTGCAGTTTCTCTGACTGTCCCTCTGGACTGGAGGCTTGTTAGAGACCAAGATGTTCACATCACAAATGATTCATGACAATAGTTTAGGAACTGATCACATAATCTGATGCTGAATAGGCTTTATGCACAGAGTACTTAGTAGAACTTCCGGTTTAAAATTACCTCGCGGGACCATTTCCGGTTCCATTTGAAACGTGAAGATTTCCAGAGTTAGAGTGCATTTCCAGCTAAAGATATTGTTTATAATCAAAACGAGTAATAGTATAGTATAGTACAGAATGATATATATATTATAGCACTAAGAAATGAAGCCATCATATAACTATCAGCGGACGGGAAGCCTCGACAGCTAAACACTGCTGTGTTCCGTTGTGTACCGCATCAGCTGAATAGAATTCATCAGTCCGTTTCCACACATTTCCACTGAATAAATAACTACAAAAAGGAAGGATTGTGAACTTAAGAAGAGAAAACGTGATCATTTCTAACCACACCGTGTCTGCAGTCCACACTTTGCAGCACAGTAGTCAAAGAGCCGAGTGGAGGAGGCTAATGGAGGAGGCGCGGCGCCGTTCATGTGTTATTTCACTGGAACAACTATTCTTTTGGTGAATGAAGACTTGGTGTTTGATAACGTACAGCTAGACCAGAGAAAGTTGAAAGTTGGGAAGCAGTTGGAGCCCACGATCACGGCTATATAGATCTGTCTCACTGTTTCTTGATGATGGAAGCTACGAGCTAACGCTGTTAGCTTACCTTCAATTTCATGAATAAAGCTGGTTATATAAAGCTTAAAGTCCTTCACCCGCTTGCTCGCAGACGTCTCTGTGTGTTTTTCAAAAATTCGGTGGACATCGTTTACCGTGATGCGCGGCAGGTCTTGAAGAAAACGGGTAATAAAATCAATTTTGTCCAGTTTGTGTGGGAACAGCGTTGAACCGGAAGGGAGCGGCAGCCTCTATCGCAACCAGGAAGTGACCGTGCATAAACCCCATTAGAATATAAGAGAAGCAGGTGGACTTAAAATTCAAATTTGTGGCAGCTTTGGATGTTTTGAGCGCTAAGTGTGGCTTCCTCTGTTGTTGCTACAAGAAACAAGCTGTGTGTGTCACTAGTAAATAACAGGCTCCAATTCTGCTTGTTAGGATTATGGTTTGTTCATTCCTGAAATAAACATTGTGTCTGTAGATCAACACACTTTTATAGGAAAAAAGTCTAGAACTAAGAATATAATCGCAACAGATTTTTATTCCCCGATAAACAACTTAAAGGCACACTATGTAACCTTTTTATATTTTTAAATCTTTTCCTTGAGCCAGTCTGTGCTAATCTGACCCTTTACAGGGTTAATGAAAAATCACTCAGCCCCATCTGCTGCTTGGATCCAGAATACCACGTTTGCAACTTCAGAGTCTCTAGTCCGGTGACCTGAAGTCTCACAAAGTCATGTATCTCACGAGGGTTAGGCTAACCCAATGTGGTTAGCTGTTATGCTAGCGCCGGAGTGTTTTTAGCTCATGATTCCTGATTTTTTTCCCATCTCTCCCTGCTTGAACACAGCTGATTTCTTTGAACGAGTGATGAACCGCTCCTGTAGAAAGCAGTGAAGGCTGAGGAGACATTTCAACAGTTAGATTTAGGGGTTTCTGAGCAAAGACAATGCTAACGTTTTTAACACAGTGACTTAAAACGGCCACTAGGAGGTGCTAAAAACAAGCCAAAGCTGCATAGTATGCCTTTAAAGAATATATGACCAACCTTTTTTGTCTAAACTGCCCATTAAAAGGCCGGTGCCTGTAGTTTGTGGAACATATTGACATGAAGGCTAAATGAATTTCCACGGGACTCTGCCGTTATATTTTCTCCCCATCTATCTGCTCAAGAGCAGGTGCCAGATTTGTGACATCATGCTCTAAATTTAAAATCTGTACATGCAGTTTGGACTATAAAGAGTGTTGCTGGCATGACGAGTGCATGAAAAACTCCACACATGGAAAGATGGAAAATGACTTGTGGTTTCCTGAGTGCAGAGGCCAGCTTGGCTGTTTGACAGACAAAAACCAAAGGGGTGGGGGGGTGGGGGTGGAATACGCCTGGTAGTATTTCTGGACTTTTCTTAGCATATACAGTCATTTGTCAAGGTTGAGAAAACAGCGAAGGATCTGAATTACTTTCTGCGAAATCCTTAAACATTTTTATCACGTGTCTTTTAACGATGCCTTCAAGGCCGCTGTGAGATCATCGTGTTTGACTGTTTTCGTGATCTTTGAGCATGATTTATTGCCAAGTATAAATCATCGGCCCACTGTGTATTGTGTGTGTTTTTTTATATTGCAGAAACTATCTAATAATTTGATGTTTCTCAGTGAGAGGAAGCAGGTTTAAGGTTCTGATTTCCCAATTACTCCATTCTCCCGAATGGAAATGAAACAGCCTGTAAATTCTTTGGGGAGCAACTTCCTTTAAAAAATCCAGGGTGATTTGTGTGTGTGTGTGTGTGTGTGTGTGTGTGTGTGTGTGTGTGTGTGTGTGTTGAGGAATTTAGGCCTGGGATTTGTAAACCCAGCAGAAGGAGACATGGGCAGCTGTGTGAGGATGCAGTCCAGTTTCAGGGGAACATGTACGCCATGTGTGTGTGTGCGAGTGTGTGTGTTTGATTACGTGTGTGAAGCGACACAAAAGCTAACCGGTTGGTCCAGCAATCAACTGCCACGGAACAAATACAAGATTTAGGATTTAGGCGCCATCAGGGGTCCTTACCAGGACGTTAGTGTAAAACTGTTTCTTGGCTTACAAAATAAAAGCATAAAAATATTTTTAAAAACAGGCATACAGGTAAAACAAAATTTTAAAGTGATGTAAAATTCAGAAATTAAAATGGTTTTAGTCAAAAAGGTCATTTCTTGGTATTTCCCTTTGATTATATTGTTAATAGATAAATGCAAACAATACCTTCTTTCCTATTCAAAGCTTAAACCCGCACACACATTCACACACCAATCTTACAAGCCAAGAACATTTCTGCAGGCTTGGCTAACTGCTTTGGCTCTGTCAGTGGCCTCCCAGATTTCCCACACAAACCACAAAGATTCCAGATGTTGGAGGGAGGCACAAAGTCTCCTCGTACTACAGGCCATCAGCCTGCTTCTCCACATCCGCTGGTTGACGAAGCGCGTGGCCCTGCTCACACCAAACCCTGTGTCAGGTGACCGTTAGGTACAAAACCTAGATAACAAAAATAAGAAACAACAAAGCATGCTATTAAGAGGCGCTGTCCTGGGGCAGTTTATTTCTGCAGCTCTCTTGTGGTTTCAAACCTCATCAAACAATTTGGCTCAATAATCCAAAGTGATAACAGGCAGAGGAGACTTCCTGCATCTGATATATTATCGGGTTATGTCACACACTTATTAATACGTTAACAAATGAGATGGTAAAAAAAGAGTAAAGTAAGGGTCAGACTGTGAAATCAGAAAAGTATAGCGCAAACTTTTGGCCTCTGTAGAGCATCATCTCTCATCTCGTCTTCAGTGTGTACTGAGCCTTGTACTGTCCTGGAGATCTGCCTCTCTGACGCAAGCATGAACGCCTGCATGAAGTGAAACACGATATACTATCAATCTCCCACAATTCTGCAGACTTCAACATCTGGAATTCCATCAAATCTCCATGTGCATCATCTAAAATCAGCAACAGATACCACTCTGATTTTTAACAGAAAAGTCTTGGCTGATACAACGTGCATCCTGGCAGGAAAACAAACTCTGGATGAGGAGAAGTATAACTTTGTGCACTAGTAGTAGGTATGAGTCTGCTTAATGATCTGACACAACAACTTATAAGGATGAAAACTGCAAAAACGAACAAAACTATGGAATGTCACCTACACAGCGACATAAATTACTGAGCAGATCTTTCTGATCCTATTGGAGGTAAATTTGAGATACATTTATAAAGTATTATATATAAGCTATTTGTCCCTGAGTGTAAGTACATACTGTACTTAATTTAAAGCAGCTGTTGTTTTCTACTTTGGTCTTGGTCAAGCTCTTAACTCTGGAAACATAAACATCAACTTCCTGTTTGAACTTGATTCTTATTGGCTTATGTCATCCCTCAGTATATAATAAAACGTTATTTACGTCGAGTCATCCTGTCAGCTGGATTTGTTGGTGATTGCTGTGGAGCTAAACAAACCCTGATGCACATTTGACATCATCAGAAGGCTGATTGGAGTTCATTTCTCTTACACAGATTTAAAAGGACTTAAAATCAATTAGGTGTAGTTTATTTTACATCTGTGAGAATAAAAAAAAAAACGAAATGTAGGGAGTGAAATGTACCTCTGTGATTAGATTCTCACTGCTCTAATAGAAACCAGGTGCAGGACAGTGGTTTACATTTTTTCCCATGCATTTCTGTGGGCAATGGAGCCTTAACAGATTTAGAACTGACTGCATTACATGCTTTGTCATTCAATTAAACAATGGCAATATGCACGCTTGTCATGCCAATTTGAGTTTCTTCAGCTTGCTTTATGCAAACTTTGACCTCTGCAAACTTTAACCTCTATGCAAATTTGTGACTGTGAGTTTTTTCTCTTTTTAAATCTCATTTAGTGTTGTTTAACCTAAAATATGCAAAGAAAATTCCTCAGTAGAGCAGAAACATGGTCTGTTTGAAAATAGATATGATGTAATTCATCTCCTTTTTGGGGGATGAGGGGTTCTTAAATGGACAACCCTCTCTAAGGGGGGGGGGGGGGGGGGTGACATTATAATTGACATCCCGCTAAGAAAACAGAATTAGTGGCCACTTTAATGTGTTAGGACCAAAGTCGGCTCCTCCTTCCCCAACCACATAATCTAAAGCCAGATACGCACCGCATGTGTGGCTTCTCTGGAAAAATGAACTCGACTTGGGAAAATATGGTCAGGAAATTTATAGCACATGCATAGGACGAGCCCTCAGGGGCCAGGGTGGAGGTGGGGAGATCTCCCGGCTCCCCGCTCCCCGATCCTTGTTTCCATTAGGCTTGGATCTCCCAGACGGTTCAAGTGGGTCTGGTGTAAGACCTTCTGGCCAAAAACACGACCCACTCATGGAGGAGAAGTCATTTCCCTCACATCTGGGACTTTCCCCTATAGCAGCTACAGGACAAACATTCCAGATCAGTCATCGGACACGGATGGAGGCAACACACACACACATCAAGTCTGGAATGTAGATAACTTGCATATAAGTAAATATCTGTTTATCAAAGAGATGAGAAAGAGCAGATGAAGAGTGACCCTGAAAATGTACCATGTTTCAGGGAAACCGGGTGCTTTCTGGACGCTGGCTGGCCAAAACAAACAAACGAAGGAAAACATTCTCATGCTAACTGACGTTTCCTCTACATGCTTCTGCTGCCAAGGGGAAGTCTAATTTGGACTTTGTAGGGATTATGTTCATCTTTATTGTAAAGTGGTTGCTTTTTAAAGAGGGGAGGCACAGCGATGTGGTGGATTTATCTCTCTTTTTTGCCTCTTTTCCTCCTGAGACTCAAAGAGAACATTGGCACCTTACAACAGTATTTTATTCTGCTCTACTTGGGAAACCTAGTTTGGATTTAACGTGGTTTTTATTTGTGTACATTTTTAACGTTTGACTTATAAATGTTCAAAAAAACAATGCTTGGGTTTTTTTTTTTAACACAAGCTCAGGTCTCAGGAGGATATTCTCCTGTTAGGATATCCGATAATGAATGAGTACGATGATGGACAGATGTAATGAATATTTTAGCAACATATCTGTTATTTTTTCCTAGAGTTACAAAAATGACTTTGTTATATTTGTGTTGCCTTAAAAGTATTTAGTTGCCTTTTTCTCAGTGGGTTCCTTGGTTCTTGTGACCATCTGCCAACAAGGTTCTTGACTCAGCTCATAACTCTGACCCCTAAAGAAAAGTCAGAGGATCAGATGATCAGGGATTTCTATGTGTGTGTGTGTGTGTGTGTGTGTGCTGCTTGAGAAATGCAACCTGAGCCCGTCATTACCATCTCAAAACAATCGATTAAGATACTTCACCGTGTTCTCCTCCTATAATGTGTAAATCACCTGTTATTCTGTTAATCACAGTGTTATTCTGAGACAAAAACCGATGTCGTTACGAGTTTGTTCATCTGAGAAACTGTCGATCTTTACTCTGTCTCTCTGCGGGTTTGGAATAGGGTTAAACCTATTATAACAGTAATCTCAGCTGGAGCCCTCAGAATGTTCTCAGCTGTTATGATATCACTGCCATCGGGCCACGCACCGCCTGACCGAGAGCAGAATAACAGGAGAAAATTCCTAAAATTAATCTGGTAGGATGGTTATTGAAACTGTAGTTTTACAGTCAGCAGCAGCACGTTTATAATGAATGATGTTTATGAGTCAATGTCTGCTTTTGTTTCAGCATTAGTGGTGCAAGTTTTCATAATAACAAAAGTAAATTGTCCTGAAACGGAATCCGTGCTCCTGAGAAAGAGCTGACCTGGACTATGGGTTCATATTTAGTTTTAAAACAACTTTGTTCTGACATGAATCTATAGGTCAAAATATGAACTAAATAGAACTTTTAACGTCAGTGTTAGTTTTTTAATTTAGATGCACCCCCCTAAAAATTAGAGCTGCATGTAAAAAATGTTAAGTGAATAGCTTAATGAAAAAATATGAAAAATAGTAAAACTAAAAATGTGATGGATTATCAGAAACCAAGATAAGTCTTTCTAAAATAGAAAATTATTGAAATTTTGCATTAAAATGATTATACACTAATGTGTTTGGGTTTATAATGAGGTGACGAAGTGTCATTGAACGTGTCATTCGAGCTGAGTGAAGTTTGACGTAAATGTTTAGAAACTTGTGATGCCTTCACTTACAGTTGGTAAATGTTAAACCCTACTCAGAGTCTTTTATTAAAATGTGTGAAAAGCTGAGAAATGAGAGGAAATATTCCACATTTTAACTAATGTGTTTTTTTTTTTACTAAGCTGTAGTTTTTTAAAGTGAATTTTAAAAATATGGAACATTTTCATATTTATGTATAAATTAGTTCATTATTTTATGATTATTTACAGAACAGTTTGGAAATTTTTAAAATGCTTGTGAGAAATGGAGGGAGATGTTCTTATACTCTTTTTTTTTTAAATAAAATTTCAAGGTATTTATAACAGGCTACCATAACAACAAGAGACAAAATGATGTGTGCTCAAAATGTTCTGGATCTTTCTGTTTAAATGTAGGAAAACCAACAACAACTGTTCATTTTTGTTTTTGTTTGTTTGCTGTATGGTTAAATAATGATGTAATCTTTAAAAAAAAAGGGTTTCCAAGTCATAACATTAAGAAACTTCTGCCAAAAGTCGATCAGGTTGTGACTATATATATTTTTTTTTAATAATGTAATTAAACTTTTCGTTTCTACCTGTACTCTCTGTTTCTTGATTCGTCCGCATCTCTTTACGTTTATTACAGTTGGTTCCCATAAATCCCAGCAGTACCTGAACGCACCACGCCTGTCTGTCTCGCTGTGCGTGAGTCTCTTCACACACAAACGCAGGACGCAAACACGCACATCTGGTGGGAAGTGTGAACTTCTCCTCTGTGCTTTACTGTCACTTTCTCACCTTTACTCGTTTCGTTGCTTGTCGCTTCTAACTTTGAGGAAACTCGGTTTTTATTTCCCACCTTAAAATGTTCTCAGGCTCCCCTGAAGACCCGACTCAAGGTGAAGTTTGCTGCTGCAGCAGAAGGAGCTTCTAGCCGGGAAAACGGGCTCACTTTTCTGTAGGAGATTTAAAACGGCTCGTGTGGGAAACGAGAAGAGGCTTTGATTATGTCAGAGTTTTGGATTTGAGATGACTTCTAAAAGAAATTCGGCGAAACTCAACCTCCGGCGGTCTTTCAGCGAGCAGCTGCGGAGCTCCACGTCCAAAGCCTGGGACCTGCTGTGGAAGAATGTCAGGGAGCGGAGACTGGCAGGTCAGTAACCCGCTGCAGAGGAGCCCTGGAGCCGCTACTGGAGGGCGGTGACATCATCGTTATAGTCATAATCAAAAGATCTGCGTTTATTCTCTGAAAACATTTTAATCTGATGATATTTGTCTGAGTATTGGCATCAAAATGTTAAATCTGGCTGAAACCGGCTGATAAAATAACCTTATGCTTGCATGTAAACATTTGCAATTAAATAGTGAAGTTTCTCTATAATAATGTCCTGTGTGCAGTTTAGTAGGTGTCTTGAACTGAATGAATGAATAATACTAAAAGTAATTTAAGCACGTGCAGAAAAGTCTTGCCAATATTGGCTTGACGCACTTTCTGCTCTTCAAATGATCCTACGCTTGGTGACACCGCCAGGGGGCGCTAATGATGTTGAATATTGATCAGGGGGAATGACCTACAGTGAATATTTATAAATATTTTCTTTGATTTGTGGTGTAAAGTTGCCACAGTGCTCATAAAAACACGTAAAACAACAAAATAGTAATATTAGAACTTTATTTCTAATATTTGTTGTACAGATTGAAAATAAAGATATGTCAGGTATTTACAACTTGCTACCTTTTCACCTTTTGCTAACTTTATTGTGCTTTTTGTGTACATTGCACTATGTTTCTCAGTCATGTTCTAGAGATAGCAGAGGCCATGCAAGCGTTCCTTCGTCTGCTCTGTTAAACATAAATACAACTGCAAGTAAACCAGTCCAGATTGTTTCCTGTTAACGTGACAAGAGAATCTGTCAGTGCATGTTTGAGTTTCAGTGCTTCTGTCTGTTCAGGAGGAGTTGCTGCAACGCAGTGATCAGTAGTTTCCCTCCCAAGTGACAGGCTGCTGTTTAAAAACGAGTGAAAATCAGGCTACAAATGATACAATATCAAGAATAAACAACATTATATATAAAAAAAGTTTGAATAAATTCCTCATTTTAGATGCATTTATATCAAATTAGTAAAAAGTAAAACCTAGAGCATAACTTCTGGTGACTTGAAGGTAAAATTGATAACTTTGTGGTGAAATTAAAACTTTTGTAATGACTAAAATTAACCACTAGATGCAGTAAACTGACAACAGCAGCACCTCATGAGGGAAAGTCAGCTGAATTACTAAGCAGCTCGCTCTTCATCAGGCGCGCTGAAGTCATCCTAATGCAGACCAGATGTTTTATGTGATACAGTAACTCACTGGTGTGCCTTTTTCTTTAGTTTAACTTGATTTGGAGTTCCTGTTTCAGCTTTCCCACACAGTTGTGTGTATTGTGTGTGAAGTTTGACGTGTGCTTGGCTCAGTTGCAGCCTGCTGGGGCTCAACGCCGGTGATGCAGCTGACTCTGAGTGTGTGTGATTGTCTGGCTAGTTGACACGGTGTGTTTTAAAAGTGAAGGATGAGTGCCATGCAGTCTGCATTCCTGCAACTTTGACCTGCAAACACTGAACAATGGGAGACGCGCTGATCGGTTTAGATATAGATTTATATATATTTTTGGCACCGTTTTTATCTTTATTTGTTTCAGCACCTCAGTAAATGTATGTCCCAGTGAACAAATGTGGAGACCATTTAGAGTATCACAGACGGGCAGCTGGGAACTTCTTTTTCAGAACAGATGTTAGAGGGATCAGAGGGAGGTACTTTAAATGTGTGCAGAATTTAGTTCAGGTCTAGGCCACTAATGGCTCATTTCTGGCTCGCCGGAGACAAATCTGGTCAGAAAAATCACGTGTGTCACTTTGCAGAAGGTGACCCACTTATAGCTTAAAAACTGATGGATGGCAGCTGTCTCCGAACATCAGAGCTCCACGAAACGTTTCTGCCAAAGCACTGCCTCCAATCTGACTGAAATGTGGAATTTGCTTTTTAAACTTTTGAGATCATAGGTTTTTTTTTCTTTTCTTCTTCAGATAAAATCATAAGTTTTACTTACACGTTTGTGATTAATGGAAGTTAGATTCTGATTAATTGCTGGTGAAAAGTGATGGATGTGAGCTGTCACCGTCTCTATAGTTCACTGAATATCACTTAATCTTAATTAAAAAAAAAAGCAAACTTTAAAACAATTCAGCTTCTAAATGAGGCATGATTTAGTATTTCATACTTTCTTGGGAACTTTGTGAATGTAACAGCAACTTTAGGGTACTATATTTAAGTTAAAGTATATTTTGGGGCTGGAAATCTGCACATAAAATGCTCATACATTTCTTAAAAGGAATCATATACTTTGTTATTTCCCACTAAGATCATGAAAACTAAGAACGACAAAGCCACTGGTTTTTACTCCATCTACATAATACAAGTACAAGTACAGGTAATTATCTAACCTGCTCGAGCTTGTATAGGTTGATTGCCAAGTTTTTTGTACGATGCACATTTTTACGTAAACAAAGCAATCATTCTGTAAACATTTTTATTTTTTTGCATTTGAAAAGGAAATTGTTTTTGTAATATTCAGCTGTAGTTGATATTTCTGAGACATATTTTGCATCTGCTTTCAGGTTCTGTGCTGAGTCTCTTTCATGTCTACTGGTGCTGAAATGAGCTGCTGATTTGCTGTCTTTACATTGAACATTGCTTTTCTTTTTGTTTATGTTGATGTTAATGTTTATTCATTTACCGGTATTAGACGCTTTTATCCAAAGCGACATACAGTACGTACAATTAACAATCACCCCATCAGGCATGTTGTGATCTGTGGGGGAAACCGGAGTAACCGGAGGAAACCCACGCAGAACATGCAACTCCACGCAGAAAGGCCACAACTTACAACCTTCTTGCTGTGAAGCAGCAATGCTAATAACTGCACCACCGTGCAGTGTTGCATTGTTTACATATTGCTTATTTTTTCCATAACTGTAACATTTTGTTATTCATTCTTAATACACATTGAATTTAAAACATAGTCAAAATTGGTATGCTGCCCCCGCGACCCGGACCCGGATAAGCGGAAGAAGACGAGACGAGACGAGTCAAAATATTTGGGAGGAGCTCTAGTACATCCCCAAGAGTTATGATTATTATCTATCCATCCAAAGTCCCGTTCCTTGGAGACATTCTCTAGCAGCTCCTGGGGAATCCTAAGGTTCTCCCAGACCAGAGCGGATTAATAATCCCTCCAGTGAGTTCTGGGTCTGTCACAGGGTCTAACTCCTAGTGGGACGTGCCTGGAAAACCTTCAAAAGGAGGCAAATGAGAGGCTTCCCAATCAGATTCCTGAACCACCTCAGCTGGCTCCTTTCGACGAGGAGGAGCAGCAGCTCTACTCTAAGTTTCTCTTGGGTAACAAAGCTCCTCGCCTTATTTCTAAGGCAGACTTAAGTCACTTGTGTCATGAACACAGGTGAGAGTTACCGATAGATTGTAGGCAGATTAGTGAATTGAGAGCTTTGCCATTCTTTTTCACAACAAACCAGAGTAATGTCCTCATTAGTGACAAAGATCCAATCTGTCAGCCTGTTTCTCGCTCCATCATGAACCAGACACCAAGACTTGAGGCAAAGCCTCACTCCCAACCTGGATTCCCCTTTTTCCTGGTAGAGAATCAGTGCCTCAGACTTTAAAGACTACTTACTGTATAAAGCGGTTAAAAATGGATGGATGGGTAGTTTACAGTTTCTCGCTATATAGTGTTTCATAGTGGCTACAGTTTGGGACATGACTACAGTAGTAATGCATGATGCTCAGCGAGGATGAGCTCAGATCTCAGACATGTGGTGGCGCTTGAGTTGGAAATCTGGTGTCACATTAGGGCTATTCTTAAAGCTTTAACCACAGGAAACATATCCACAGCACAACCAGGGCCGTCCAGTGCAGATTACATTTGTCTGCTGCTGAATTAAACCACATCACAGCTGTCTCTGCTGCCACAACTGGGCCTCAGGATGAACACAAGTTTCCCCTCTGTAATCACACCTGGCTGTGGCTGAGTGGGAACGGTTGAAGGCTGGACTTGAAGTAAATGTCTGCGCTGCATCCTAGTGACTGTATAATGATGAAAATGTCACAATGTTTGATCTGGATTTGATGGCGAGTCTTTTAACTCCAGTTTGAGTTACCCGTCTCAACATTATTTTGAAATTCTTTTCCTGCCCTTATTTTGTTGAGCAATCAGAACTGCGTCGTGGGGCCTGCCAGCCCCTCGCAGAGCCTTGGTATGTGTTTATGTGTCTTTAATGTGAGTCTAGATTCCTGTTTCCACGCTGTGTAGTGGTTGAGCTGTGAATCCCAGACAGAGGCGTGCTGGAACACGTTCGATAAGGACTCAAGTGACTGCGCTCCCAGTTGGGACAGACCACAGCCACTGCTTCATGCGGCACACAAGGGCATCTCTGAGTACACTGGAGAGTTTCGCCATCCCTGCTGAGCTATTTAAAGGCACTCGGGGACGATGCCACCATTAATCACGTTCATTATGAATTTGCTTGTGGGTTGATTCTGTGACGCGATACGTGTGATGCACTCGTTTAGACGAGGAAGGAAGTGTAAAAAACCTCAATCTGGGAGCTTACGCCAGTTCTAATAATACTACCACTCGTTTTTGAATCAGGCGCCTTAGGTGATCTTTTTACGAGATGACTGAATAAAGGTATTTGTGTGTGTAAAAAAATGAGTCACCACCTGATGAAATCATCTGAATAGAGCCACACCATCACCTAGTGCTTTAAAGAGCAACAGTCTCTTATTAAAGCAGCTCCACTCGAGGGGTGTGGGGAGGGCCATTAAACCCGGGAGAAGTTTATGAAAATGTGCAGCAGGCTCTGAAGTGTGCTGCTGAATTGTGGGCTTTGTGAGCTTAAGCTAGGGTGGATTTTGCCAGCCGGGGAGAGGAACAGACAGGGGCTGTGTTTAACTTGGTTGCTTGCCCATTTGTGCTCTATTCACGTGTATGGCGCCATGCAACAGGCAAGCTTGTATACAGAGGCTGGAATGGGGTGGTCGATGTGGACTTTATTTTGAGTGAAAAGATTGTTCTTTCATGCTGTTAACCAGCTGAGACAGATGACTTTTAAATCTGAGTTTTAGTTTTATTGTGAAATGATCTTGAGTCGGTATCAGTTTAACTTACGGGGTGTTGTGAATGCTTCTTTATAATTAAAACATGGCATAAAGCAAAATCCAAGTTTGTAAATTCATAATAAAAATGCATTAATTTAGTTTTTTCTGTGTTTTTTTCTCATAAACAGGTTTTAATCTTTATTATAACCTAAAAGGTAGACAGTATGATTGTGAAAAATTTGAATGTTTTCAACCGAAGAGTACGGGTGTGTATTGGCAATATGATATGCATCACAATACAGGGGCAATGATACGATATATTGCAATGTTTGTTAATTTAATTGTTGGAAAACTGTCACAGCTGAACAGAAAAGTTAGCCTCTTAAGTTGTCTACTGAGCAAAATCAATTAGCTTTATGCTAAAACAAGCCTTTAATGCTACGTAGACATGCTATCTAGCCACATGTGCTCACAGATTTGTAGTGTTACCCGAGTATTTGACTCTGCTGTAGCAGATTTTACAGACTGCATAACTCCTGTCACAGTCTTTACTACATTTCTTTGTTTTGAAACCTAAATGTGTTCACACATCGGCTTTCAAAGCTGCTAATTTTTGCATGTAAATTGTTAATTAAAAAAATTGATATTGTACTTTAAGAATATTGATATATTTTTGCGACATGAAATATTATGAAACAATAATGCCAAAGATCTGTTTGTCATGTGCAACTTTGGTCTGTTAAAGGCACACTATGTAACTTTTTCCGGATTTTTAAATCTTTTTCTTGAGCCAGTGTGCAAATATGACCCTTTACAGGGTTAATGAAAAGTTACTCAGCCCCATCTGCTGCTTGTGTCCAGAATACCACGTTTGTAACTTCTGAGTCTCCGGTCCGGTGCCCTGAAGTCTCACAAAGTCACATATCTCGTGAGGGTTAGGCTAACCCAATGTGGCTAGCTGTTATGCTAGCTCCAGAGTGTTTTTAGCTCATGATTCTTGATTTTTTTTCCATCTCTCCCTGCTTGAACACAGCTGATTTCTTTGAATGAGTGATGAACCGCTCCAGTAGAAAGCAGTGAAGGCTGAGGAGACATTTCAACAGTTAGATAGGGGTTTCTGAGCAGAAACAATGCTAACGTTTTTACGACAGTGATTTTAAATGGAAACTAAGGGGTGCTAAAAAACAAGCCAAAGCTGCATAGTATGCCTTTAAGATGACTTTTTTGTGAGCTGATAATTCACACATTTGTAGTTATTGCAGCTGTGATGATACCTTAGCATTAGCACCTGTTAGCATAAAGAAGCTCTGCCGTGTTGAACAGATGCATGACATGGTTGCATTGTTTTCGTAACTTAAAACATTTTTTATAGTAAAAAAAATAATATTTGATATTATTTTTACAATATCACTTACCCATAATCCTAAGCTTTAGTTTCATATTTTCCTTTTAAAAAAAAGTTTTGTTCAATGCCAGTTTAACAAAATAAACCTCAACGACCTTTAAATAATTTCCTCTCAATCCAAAGTGGGAACAGACTGAACACTTGTGAATGCACAGTGATTATTACCGTTAAAAATTAAATGAGCACTGCTGCCTTGTAGCAAGGATGTCATGAATTCACTTCCCCGGCTCAGCGGCCTCTCTGCGTGGAGTTTGTATGTTCTCCCCACAGACCAAAAACATGCCTGTTAGGTTGACTGGTAACTGTAAATTGTCCCTAGATGTGAGTGGGTGTATGACTGGTTGTTTCTTATTCGTCGATGGACTGGCGACCTGCAGGGTGTCCCCCGCCTCTTGCCCCTTGACTGCTGGAGTTTGGTGTGTTCAATTTGTTGGTGGAACTCGGAAATTCCAACTTCCGAGTGGAAAAAATCAACTAGAACGCCCTTCCAAAGTCAGACTTCCCACTCAGAAAGTCAGATAATTTTTTGATTACTTTTTACTTTGGTATCCCAACTTTTCCGACTTTGCAAACTGGAACACTTGTAACTCGGGTGTGACATCATTCCCAGTTGAGGACAAATCAAACGCACCATTAGGCACCGGTTCCCAGCGACCCTCAGTGGAGGATGCAGCGGTCACAGAAAATGGATGGATGGATGGAATTAAATAGGAATAAAAGTTTTTTCTGTCAGGACGTTTTCAGTGTGCATCAGTCTGTTATCACTTGTATATTCAGCCTAAAGCAGTTTTCCCTCTGGTAGCTCTGTGGAGGTGACCCACTGAGACGGCTTCCTGTCACTGTAAGGAGAAATAGTGTGGTGGGGTGGGGGGTGTAGAAATGAGCATTCTCCATCCAAGAAAACAGCTTCTGTTTTCCTCTTTTCTTCATAGATGTTCTCTCGCCCAGTAAATTTGGCACCTGTGTCACGAGCAACAGCAGAAGAGTTGTTCTAGTGCCGGACGGGTCCAAAAGCCACTATTTTTTCAAGCCCTCCCACGCCCTACATCATCCACTGCTGCTCCCCTTACTCAGCTCACAGGCATTCCAGTGGTATTTATATTTCCCTCCAGAGCAGGGGGAGGCTGACAAGCCTTCACACAGACTTTGGATTCAGCTCAGCGAGGTGGGCCGTGCTTCCTCTTTCTTCTTGTCATTGGTCTCCTAATGGTCACATGGCCTGTGGAGAGTGAAGACTTGGCACTCCCTCCCCCTGTCCCTCTTCAGCTCACTTCAGGCTTTTTGTGCATGTGTGTGAAGTTTTCTGTTGTGTGTGTGTGTGTATGTGTGTGTGGGTGCATCAGGCACTGGTCAGGGGCTTGTTGGGTAAGAGCGTAGCAGTTATGTTTCGGGAGCTTCCAGAGTCCACAGGCAGCGAGTGTCTGAGCAGCATGACCCCCGAAAGCAAGGATATCTACCTGAGAATGGATCACCACCGCAGACGCTCCGGCTACAGGCTGGGCAGGATCATAGCCAGGCAGCAGCTACTGAAGAGGATTGCTGGAGGTAGGAGATGAGTCTGGGGAGAAGTGACAGCTCAGTCCTTTGATTTGGACTGAAGTTGGAAGTCAGACTTCTTTTTCTGGATCATTTTGTTCTCTTAGACGAGCTTCTATGAATGTGAGAGAAACTGGGAGGTAAACAATGAGGTGTCTGAATGGAAAGTGAGAAATGACCTTGCTGTTTTTAGAATTGTCTATTTTTGTCAAATGTCGGTGTCTTTTTTTTGTTTGCGTGATCTTTATTGAAGACTATTTAAAAGAGGAAACAGGATGTTTTTCAGCTGGAGAAAAAGTCAAACTTGACCTTTTAGTTGATTTAAGGGTGAATTGGTGGTAATTGAGTAGAACCGAACAGTAAAAGATAATAAGCTGTAGGATCCGAGCTGCACCCTGAGTGTAAACAAGATATTACAATGAATGTCTTGCCTGACTGTTTTACGAGCCCTCGACTCATTCGTAAACGGCATCGTGAAGCCAGGAGAGCAATCGCAGAATCCTGCAGGGCTCGACCTCTCATTCAGCTTTCTCCAGGACCTTTAACCTCTTATCTTACCTGAAGCTTAAACCACTCCCTTGAGGCCAGGAGGAGGTAGGGTGAACAAATCGTTGCTGCTCCCGGTTCCTCCTTCGGGTGTGAACATGCTGGATCAAAAGGTTGCTGCCGTGCATAGCAGAGGGATCTTCAGAAGATCTTCCAGTCACACTGACAGCAGCATGAGTCAGATAAAGCAGCTGATTGTGTGGCTGAGATTTCCTCTAACATCAGAGGACTGTGGGGAAGCTCCAACTGCTTTTTGATCAGGGAGATGTTGAAGATACAGAAAGCTTGTTGTTGTCCTGGAGCTGTGTGAAACAGTAAGTTTGTTTAAAAAAAAAAAAAAAAATCAGTAATCTGATGTTTGCTGGCATGTGGAGTCATGTAACCCCTACATGTGTTTTCAGATTACAGATGTCTGACATAATTTGGATCATATACAGATAAATAAAATATATTTGTAGCGAGAACTTTTTTTTTTAAAATGCTTCATAAGGAATAATTTGCATCTTTATCTCTTTTTTGTCTGTGTGGATTTTCTCATTTCCACCAAACAACAAAATCAACACTGCATATGTCACCGAATCTGCTGTGAAAAATAATATGAAAATCTTACATTAGTTCAGTACAAAATACACAAATTTGACAAGTCTTCATGCACCTCTTGTATAACTATCTGCAGAAATCTTGAAAATATTACAAACTTGAGACAGATCAGCATCAACTAAACGTTTTAAACTACAGTTTTATGACTTTAATTAGCTGTAAATTCTTGCAGTGTGATATTTTTCTACATTTTCCTCCTTGATTTTTATTATATAACAGTATAAGCCTCCATCCAGCCTGTGCACAGTTTGTAGTGCAGGATTTAACTGCATTGCAAAATGTATAAATACTTGATTTGAGTATTTTGAGGGGCTGATTGTAGAGTTTCCGAGCTGAGCTTGTGTCATTGTGGCTCCTGCATTCCAGATGACCTGTTGACACTGCGGTGGATCACATGATGGACAGAATTACTCATGTATTGTCTCATCCCAAGTTCCAGGGATACCTTTTCGGTCTTAGTCATATTTCTGATTTGATGACATGTCGGAGCTATCAGTGTGCGTGTGTGTGTGTGTTCTTGTTTACTGTAAAGAATGACAAAGTGCTGGATTAGATTAACCAACAAGTTCTAACCGTTCAAAAATTCTACCCATGTTTCCCAACGCTGGTGAGATAAGCAAGGTGAAAACAAAAGACCGAGACCTTGGATTGTTACGTAAGTGAAAATATTCTCCATATTTCATAGAAGTATTCCATATATTAATACTTAAAGGGAGCTGTTATATGTATGTTTTTGCCTCAGTGTTCAGTTTTTCCGATTCTCAGGATTTCTGCATCTTTGTTCATGAAAAACAAAACTCACGCACTAGGCTATATGATGCACTTAAATGATCATTTTCACACATTCTTGTTCAAAGACCAGATATTTTTAGTCAAATTTCAGTTCTCTTTTCCTGAAAGCAGCTGAAACGAACTCGTCTTTATGGTGAAAACTCAACGGCTGACTCAGACTGGTTCAGGCCATTAGGAGTTTTTTCCAAGTGCTTCCGTCCTGCCAAAGGAGCGTTCTGGGAAAAATCATCAGCATTTTGTTGGAAACCCAAAGCAGCAGAAAGCTGGACTAGTATTTGGTGATTCACTGGAAAGCAGCTGAGTGTCCAGTGTAACCAGTTAACGGCTGTTTGTTATGGGAGCCATAAAGACTATCCCTACATTCTGTTATGGTTGAAAAGCTACAGCCTGTTGTATCTATGGATGTATTTATTGTTAAATGAGTCGGGTTATTGCATGGCAGGTATGTTCATATCAGCTACTCGCCCTGTGTACTAGAGATACACCTTTTATTATGTTGACATAGCTGACAAGTTTGTCTCTCAGGTTATTGAGCAGTCAGCCACACACTCAGAGCAAACACTCAGAGTGGCTACCTGAGTGTCCAGGGAACTGGAGACCATAATGGACCATTCAACCTGGAGGTCTTTGGTTGATCAGTTAGTTCTCATTCATGTTTAAGGCTAATCCTTCTTTTTATGTTGTTCTAAAGTCTATATTCCTGGTGTTTGTGCTGATGACTGAAGCTACTAGACCAGTTTCTATTATCTCCAGTAAAAAGAGCCAACAGTGAAGTTCCCTCTACCCATACCAGTGATTTAATATGAAGGTTAGTAAAGTCTAAAATAAAGTCAATTGTTAACAGTGAACATTCCTGTAGATAAGTGTCTGAGTGGGATCATTTTCTAAATAGAAGTCAGGAACACTTCAACCTAAGAGGAGAAACCGTTCTGTTTGTTCTCTGGTTTCTGCTGGTTGTTGTTTGAAACTTTTCTAAAAAGGAGTTTATAATGTTTTGTTTTGGAGGGGCTGTAACCTTATTAGACTCTGTCTTCTCTTTATCACATCTCCTCCAGACTCCTTTATCCATCAGCTATCTGCTTGAACATGTGACGCTTTTGTTTAAGTGAAGAAAAAATATTCCCAAGTAGGACTGGGAGATATGGCCTCAAATCAATATCACGGTATATGGAGGAGTTCACCTCGATAACGATACCCGTACACACAGATTTTAAAAAATGAAGTGTGTTTGTCTAAATGCATTTTTCTGGGAATAAGCTTCTCCTCGACAACACGGCTCCAGCATGCAGCTCAGCCATGGCTGCCTGCGGTAATCCGCGGAGCGCCGTGGCACCGAGCAGAGCGCTGCCACAAGCAGCCACCGAACGGCGAGCAAACGCAGCTCACGAGTGACACAGTGACGAGCTACAAGCACGCTGCTGCTTCCATATTTGAATCTTCTTGTTTACAGACTGTATGGGGTGGAGTCACATGACTCCACGTGACTAGTCCGTGTCACAACTTCGACATCAGCAACCCACTCACATCTTTTCATTTGTTTAAACTGGCATACTGCAACGTTTTCATATTTTTAAATCTTTTCCTTGAGCCAGTCTGTGCTAATCTGACCCGTCTGCTGCTTGAATCCAGAATACCGCGATTGCAAGATCTCAGTCACCGGTCCGGTGCCCTGAAGTCTCACAAAGCCACGTATCTTAAGAGGGTTAGGCTAACCCAATGTGGCTAGCTATTTTGCTAGCGCCGGAGTGTTTTTATTTGCACGATTCCTGTTTTTTTTTTATCTCTCCCTGCTTGAACACAGCTGATTTCTTTGAAGGAGTAAATAACCGCTCATGTAGAAAGCAATGAAGGCTGAGGAGACATTTCAACAGTTAGATTTAGGTTTTTCTGAGCAGAAACAATGGTGCTAACGTTTTTATGGCAGTGATTTAAAACGGACACCAGGGGAAACAACAACAAGCAAAACTGCATAGTATCTCTTTAAATATCGGACGCACCATTATGGGCAAAATGACGTTGGCAAAATTCAGTATTCAGTAATTTTCGGTTTACCGCCCAGCCCGATTCCCAAGGTATAATGATAAATGTTGACGTAAAGTAAATGTGCACAATACTTTTCTGATCTGAATCTCCTACTTGCATTTCCTATAAGGGATTTTTTAATAACATAAACCAACTTTTAAAATGCTTTTATAATACATTCAAAATAAGCTGCACCATCTGGAAATGCAAAACGTATTTTTTTTAAGCATGACTCATATTTGTATATTTATAGCCTTGCAGAGCTACATGGTCATCACCTATAAATGGAATAGATTTTTATAATTTTATTTTACTTTTTTTAGATTGCTGTTTAAACAGTGCACAAACACTGAACAGGACTTTACCTAAATTATAGGTTGCTCATGGAAAAGCATGCGGTGTGATGCTTGGTAAAACAGTTTGTTACAATCAGTGTAAAGCTGTGGAGAGCAAGTTTGTTGTGTGGAATTGGACAACCACATTTTCTATAAAATTACTGTATTTATATTTTTATACCACTGGGTTAGTTTTGTGATTAATTCTCGTGAGTTTGACATCAGCAAAAAAACATCAAAGTTCAATTTTTTTTATTTCCTGTTTCTAGATCAGTTTTATCCACATCATTTAACAGCTTTCCTGCATTCAGATGTGCATGTTGGCATGTTGCTGTTAATTTCCAGCTTTGTCGATGAAGAATGTGTAAATGATTCAAGACTCTTGTAACAGCCGGGAACAAACTGGCTTTGTCCAATCAACTTCCAGGAATAAAGGTCACATTCAAATGGATTCTCTGTAAATTCTACATGCAGCAGCACAGACCGGGCCCACAGTGCACAACTAAAGCTGTTTGTGAATCAGTGTACTTCCTACACACAACGTCTGACAGCTGCCACATGTTTCCAGCTAATCATTTACCATGTGCATATTTCAGAAATGCCTCAGCTGCACTGTAACGGGAATGGAAAGTCACACATTAACCTGGAGAAGTTCTTAGCTCTTCAGTATGTCACAGATGAGAAAATCCCACAAGAAAATGCCTGAGGGGTGTATTTATGACAGAGATCACAGACTATGTGTTATTTAACTGAAAGAGTCAGATAAAAATATGTAGTTTTAGAGATATTATTACTTTTTTCAGATGCAACATAAGGAAGTTTACAAAGATATTAGGGCCAAAACATTTATTTCTTCATGTTTTCTATTTCTCCCTGGTGTCAAAAGCATTCAAAGTTCAGCACTGAGCTGCCCTCATGTGGTAAAAATGCAAATTGCATGTGATTAATGGGAAAAACTGAGCTAAGTGCAAAGGCTAAATTAAGTCATGTCCTGTGTGTCTGCCCCAGAGTTCAACCAGTCATCATCTGAGTCTGAATGCAGCTTATTTTTTTATGGTTTTGTGTGCAACATGAGTGTGTTCAAACATGGGAGAGACAGACTCAGATCAGTCCCACAAAACAGAGCAGTTTATCGTCCACTCCATCCCACAGCAAGCATGAGTTCTGCAAGGCTCCTGAAGACGTTCTTTGATGTTATTAATGAGGACCAGCATCCTTTGGGATGGCTCCTTGCTTTAATTGTGGAAGTCCTGCATTGCTTTCTCACGGTAGGGGCCCTTGTTCTAACATCGGCCCCTTCTGAACTCTCCAAGGCCAATTGGAGAGAAGGAGGGAACCCCACTTTAGACCCCTCTGGGAATTCTTCCAAACGAGAGGAAGGAGAACCTAATGAAGCTCTGCTGGACTCGGCTCCACGGGGTTGTTTTCCTTTGCTTCTTTCCCCTCATAGAGCACTTTACAGACTTGTGGTCTGACATTAACTATAATTTGTAAATTACAGTATTTTTTTGTGCTTACAAGCTTCTGAGCACGGGATGTTTAATTTGTGTGGGTTCCACAACTGATGGAACATATAGCTTTTCAGTCAATATTTTTCCATCTTTGAGGCATGATTTCAGGTCAGCTGGCTAAGCACTTGTCAGTAATTCACGGTCCCCGTTTAGCAGAGTTATACGGCATTGCTGGAAAACCAAATTACAGTGTTTATATAAGCTATCAAAGGGAAGGAAGAATTACAGCCGCGCAGCCGTATATTATAAGTGGGAAAACAGCATGACAAGGCAAGGCATGCAGCCCACTGAGCTTTACATAAAAGAGGACATATGTGGACTTTAAGTCAGGATGGAAACAGAAACGTAGACCTATAAAAGCATCCTGAATAGGGGGGTACAGTTAGCTGTATGGTCACATGGGGAATGGCTGTTAGGGAGATGAAGAGGAAATGAGTTCAAAAGATATGTGAAAGGAGGGGGGGGTGATCCATTAGCAGAGGACAGAACAGACAGCTCAGATCCACCATTATGAAGTTTATGTCCATGCCTCACATGTCCACAGGTACACTGTCAGAAATGAAAGTACAGAATTGTACCTTTTGTCTTCACTGGGGTGGTACCCTCAAAAGAACACTTTTGTACCTTTAACTGGGGGTTGTATCCTAAGGGTTACACACAAGACGTGAGCGCCGCTCCGTGTCGTGCGCGAGGCGTGAATTTGAGAAGAAACCATTGTAACCAGATAAAGTAGTCGCCCTAGGTCCGCCATGCCGCGTCCCAGGCGCTAAAGATTGGCGACTGTTCTTTTTTTTTTCAGCCGCGGCGCATGTGTCACGACATTCCGGAGGACTTTATGATGCAGAAATTACAATAATACGCTGAACCGCTACTAGTACGGCAAATATAAACAACCGCCAGTGCATGGACGAGGAGCGTTTCATTGTGGAATATTTCTATAATAGAGATTTTAGAAACAGACTATTCCAATAAATAGCTCACTTACCCGTTGTTGAAGAATTAAAAGATAATCCCACAAAACACGACAGTAGTTTTGATCTGACAGATGCGCTTCATACTTCCTGTTCTCAGTTCCCGCGAGATATTGTGACTATCGCGTGATTTAGCAAGCTGCGTTCAACGGCGCTCCGCTCCCAGGGGGACTAGTAAACTCGCCTCAGACGCAGCCCTACCACGGAGCAGCGCTCACGTATTGTGTGGGACCCAGGCGTAAGGGGTACATATTTGTAACCCTAAGGTACAGGTTTGACTACTAAAATGTACAAACTACAAGGTACCATTTTGTACCTTAACTGGGGGTACAAGTTTGTACCCTTGTAGTTTGTACCTTTTACTAGTCAAACCTGTACCTTAGGGTACAAATTTGTACTTCTTAGAAAACAAATATGTACCCTAAGGAGTACAAATATGTACCCTAAGGATTCATAACCCTTAGGATACAACCCCCCAGTTAAAGGTACAAAATTGTACTTTTGAGGGTACCACCCCAGTGATGACAAAAGGTACAATTCTGTACTTTCATTTCTGACAGTGTACCCTCAAAGGTACAATTTTGCACCTTTAACTGGGGGTTGTAGCCTAAGGGGTACAGGTTTGACTTGTAAAAGGTACAAACTACAAGGGTACAAATTTGTACCCCCATTTAAGGTACAAAATGGTACCTTTGAGGGTACCAACCAGTGACAATAGAAAAGGTACAATTCTCTACTTTCATTTCAGTGTGTGTACACATATACCTACAGGACCTGTTTCAACAGGCTGTTTTAATGTTTATATGATTTCCATATTGTCCTGAGAACTAAAGCAACATGAATTAGAGGTTGACAAGAAAAACACACTACTCTGAAAGATTAAAGCCGCTCAGAGTGAATAACTCTTTTTGCACATCATTACTGTCTAACGCGCCTGATTAATCCTGCACTGTGTTATTTATTTATCGGAGAAAAAGCTGGAGCGCTACAGAAATCGTTGCTCTGCAAAGGCCGAGTCTGGCAGCAGAAACAAGCCTGTGCTTCCAGACAGGTATGCCTGGACAAAATTAGGAAGGAAATCTGCTAAATCTGAAGTCTTAGATTTTATCAGTTAATAAAACAAAGCCACCAGGGTGGTTGTCATAATACTTCACCGTGCATGGGAACGGAGCTGCAGCATCTTTTTAAAGTTGCGCTTATACACCTACTCCTAAATGATGCTAGGTTTTAAATTTATGTTGGCTGAGGTTTTAGGTTAAATGTCCTCTGAATAGTTTGAATGTTATATTTTCTGCAGTGTGACCCAAAGGGAAGGACACCTGTCTGTGAAGTTAACGCTCCCTTTGGTCTTTTCTATTTGCCGAAGGAATTCAACATGTGGTCGTTAGAAGATTTTCTCAAATCTGAGCGAACGTGTGACACCGTAACAAGTTGGACTGCGGAGTTCATCATTTGAACTTTGAAGCTTTAGCTTGTTCAGAGAGGCCACACGGCCCAAACAGCCTGCTGTTTGTCTTCTGCCTTCGACAGCCAGCGGATCCAGCGGGCTATCGGCTTACAGTTAAGGTCAGGGGTAATTAGTTAATCCTTCGCTGAAAGGCTGGCTGTGGTGGTGGAGACTCGTCAGACCGCTGTTTGGTGACGTGGAACACAGAGTGATGTTATCTTTGTCAGATGATTTGTAGTGATTTCCCCTTAAAACATCATCCTGTCCCCACACGCCGCTGACAGTAAACCCTCCTCTAACCGTGAATGATTTCCTGTTCCCAGTGTAAAAGAAATGAGTCAGCTTTGTCGTTGGTGATGAGTTTTCTGGTATTTTAAGGTCTACGTTAAATCTATGAACGCTGGCCAAGCTGTCCCTGGTATTTCCAGACTTGATTAAGATACGATAAACAGACCAGCTCAGAAAGAGAGAGTTGGTGGGTCGTTTCCCCAGAAGATGAAAGGACCCTGTCTCTGGGTGTCCTTCAGAGGTGAAGGGGAGTGTTACCACAGCTGTGCTGCTCTTGTTTAAATTCAATACAGGACCTCAGGATGAAAACAGCCCGGATGACTTTTGACCCGGCAGGCTTTGGCAATGGTCAACAGCAGCAGCGCTCAAGCTCACATAGTTATGTTATTTACTCTCAGAATCAATAAGCTCTTGCGGTGAGCCTGTGTGCGTCTGCTGTGAAATGAAAGGTGGATCCTACACCAGTGAACCCATTAAACGTCTCTAAACATACGGTGTTTATATTTGAGCAGTCTGTGATCTCACCTCTAGCAGAAAAGAACAAGAACTTGATAGCAAATGGTGATGAAAGGAGTTATAATAAAAAGGCAGACTTTATGTGAAGTGTATATCTGTGAGACACGTTTAGAATGCTAATCCCTCGTTGGCGTGGGTTTCCTCCTGTCCCTTTGTACCAGAAGCTGTTGAGGTTTGCTTTACCCGCTCCTTGCTTTAGATATGCGGTCCATTTAAAGAATCGCTCCGCGTGTCTTTGGAGACCACGGGAAAAAGCAGGCCCAAAGGTTTGCTCGCCCATTTGTATTTCAGAACATTTTGCTCCGGTGTCTTAGCAACGCAGCCTAGAGGTGATCGTTTTAAACCTGCATCCCACGTCGACTGCAGGATAACAGGTCCCCGGTGTGCTCCACAGGATCAAATGAGGGGACTGGAGGTCCCCGGGTGATTCAGCACAGGCGCTCTGTAATTACTTGGCCCGTGAAGCCAGCTAGCTCATGAGCCAGTTCAGAACAACAACAAAGACACTCTGCTGTTGCTCACCTTTGCAAACGGGTTTTACGATTATTCATTATTTCAACACGTTGCTTGTTACAGATGCTGAAAACGCTACAGACCCAGAATGTGTTGTGATACTCGCCCGGGGCACCTCCTGTTTTGTTGTTAATTGTGTAAAATGGGGCTGAGGATACTGGGAGTGTGAGGGACATGTAGAGCTTGGTTAATTAAGACCTACTCTAGAAACGGGGAGGCTTTATTCCCATGACAGTAGGTGAATTACATGGGGTACTTCTTTATTATTCCACCTTGTGAATTGCAGGCATTTATTTTAGAGGATTAAGGACTTAATTAAAAAAGAAAAAAAGACATCAATAAGTTGAGTTTAGATTTAGAAATACTAACGTGGAACATTTGGGATCTGTAGCAGATATTTTTTTTAATCACTAAGCTCTTAAATGAAAAGTCGCAAAAAATGAGATTTTTTGTTCTATCAGATCAGATGCAGCGCCTCTTTTTTACATTTTGTTGTGTTGCATTGGTTTGTTACCCTCATTTCTCTAAGGGGGAAAAACCCAACAACAAACCCTGGTTCTGAAGGTCTTTGGCTGTTTATAAGACATCAAAAACTTTTAACACATTTAAGATTCATAATATTAGTGGCTTTAAAGTTAAAGCTCCCATTTTATTCATTTTATATCCATTCTGAATCATTTCTTTTACATTTCAATACTATGTAAAAGCTATGCATTGGTCAAACTAGCCCTTACTTTAGCTGCTGTTCATCCAGCCCTCATTCCACTTCCTGAAGCAAATCCTACGTTTCAAATGCAGCTGGGGAGACGAGCTCCGTCCATCGCTCTTCTGCACACGCGCTCGTGAGACGTCAGTGGGTCTTCAGGGGGAGTCAAAAAAGACGAGTGCTCGTTGATCAACCATCTACGAAGCAACTGCCGTGTTTGCGCATAGCTTCACCATGACTGTTTGCTAACGTTTGTGAGGATGCGCGCTCCCGTGGTTTTTAAAGGGCGAGGGTGGGCTCAGGTAGACTAAAGTGCTCGTGATTGGCTCTGTCCTCTAGAGAGGAGTGGTCTTTTCCCTTCTTGACATCAGCAGGGGAAAGATTTTGAAACCACTCATTTCCCAAACATGAGAACAAGGAAGTGAAAACGGTGAACATATTTGAACACTTTTGGGTCTCAGACACAGTCTTTAGGACTGATTTTGACCGTTAGAAGATTTTTAGAAAATGAATTTTGCAGAATCCTTTGGAGCATCAACAGTCAGTCAGACATTTGGCTGGTTTTCACAGAGATGACTTGTTTAGGTTTGCCTTTAAAAATAAATTAATATAGGTGGATAAAAACAGATGAAAACACATAAAAACAGGTTTTACATCTTTATAAAGAGGGTATTGAGTTGGCTGATACTTGAGGGCCACTATCCTGCTGTTTTTCTGCTCCAACATTATCTCTTCAGCATGTGCAGAAATCTGTTAATCCACATGAATTAAAATCAGCTCTGCCCAAGCTGAGAAACATCTAAAACACGTAGCCCTTGAGGACCAGGACACTGCTTCTGTAGCTTTTCTGCTAAATGTTACAACATTCTTCCTAAGTCTAATAATCACATCTGAAACGGACAAAAAGTAGAACATCTGTTTTAGTGGACAATGTAAGTTTTTCTCGAGGGTGGTGATTCAGTCCAGGTTTTCCCCCGCAGGTTAAAATCTCCCTGGTCAAAACAATGAAGCCTGTCTGCTTATCTGTGTGTTAATGGATGACTGTTAGTGTAAAAACACTTTGAGTGATCACTAAATCTAGAAATACACTTTACAAATACACTTCAATTCATTTCTCCTCAGAAAAGGAGAGGAATGAAGGGTTTTAATCAGTGAAACTAATGAAAGGTTTTCAGTTTATTATATAAATAAAGTCCAGAATCTCTCAGCGTTTGTCAGCTTTCCCATCCCGTCTCTCGCCTATCGCTCATCATAATTTGAGCTTCCCATTTGTCCCCCTGTGAACAATTGCAAACTGTGAGACCGAAGGAATGCGGGGCTATTTTAGGCATGAAACATCAGATGTTGTGGTTTTTGGGCAGACTTAGAGAAGGGGGTGTGTGTTTCCCCTGGCTGTCTGTCTAGTCTTAGCTGACTGCTCACTGTGAGTGGGTGTCTATGCAATTAGCATCATAAAGAAGAGAGGCCTCTCTGCTAATGTGTCCAACTATGACGACACCTTACAGTAGTAGCAAAACCCTTTTCTGTCCTACTGTTTCTGTTTTTCTTTCTCCAGGTGTTCAAATAGACACTTGTGGTGATCCGTCGCAGACTCTGACTCATTCAGTGGTGATGCAGACGAGCGAGGGAACAAAGCCCTCTGATATTTTATTGGACTACATCATACTGCTTGTAGTTTGTTTTCTGTAAATTCTGCTAAGTGTATTTACTGTTAAGGGCTTTTTTTTTAATGGGGACTAAAGTGGATTACGTGTGTCGTTCTGTCTCTACTTAAAGATTAACGCTCCGTTTTGGCCCCAGTGCATCCGAACAGGAAGCGGCAGAAACGTCACAAAGTGAGGCTCCATCTGGAATTCTGCTCACATGATTGGAAATTTTGAACGGTGTTCTGGTGTAATCCAGAGCCATGGAAAATCCCAATGAGTTACAGTTCCCTGAAACACAAGTTTAATAAACAGATTTTATTTCTAAGGCTGAGATTGAGTAATTTCCTGTATTATAATTTAATTAAAAACTCAGCCAGGCCAGCGTCGGCATCCTCTTGAATTTAATTCATGTGATTTTTTTTCTCATTCTTTTTGCCTGCTTGCAGTAAAACTACTGTATGTGTTTTTAATCCAAGCTGAAATCTGTCATATTCGTTATTTATGCATTTATTTACAATTATTTTAAAAAAAATGATTTTTTTTTTACTGTCTCAGATGACAATAGTCACTCTGTTTGTCTCATTCATTGACAAAGAGGTTTAGATATTCAAGAAACAGGAATGTATCGCTCTGATGGTGCCAGCGTTCAGCCTTGAGCGCCTCGGCGTGATTCACTGCTACTGATAGCTGACGGTTTATGTCATGGTTTTCCCCCCGAGCTCAGCCGTCTACGTGTTTCCATTTCATCAACCCGCTGGAACAACATCTGGAGCCTTCAGAACCACTCTTCTCCTTTGTTTGTGTAAAAGAAACATTTCCCACATTACCTTTGAACATGTTTTGGATCTAATAGCTTTGTGTAATCGGTCTAAATAAGGAGAAAGCACTAAAAACGCAGACACAACCCCAGAAAATTGTAGCAAATTCTTTAAGACGTCTTGAAATTTACGAGTGTTTTTAAGACAATCCACATTGTTTGGCTGCAGCTGAGGTCCTCGGTGAAATATTTGCTGAGCTGTGCTTGAAGGAGTTGTCGTGGGCAGAGCTGGGTGGGTGGGAGGGAGGGAGGGTTGGGCACAAAGTGGGGGTGAGTGTGTTTGGAGGCTGCCATAGAAAGGGGATGGATTTAGTGTTGGGACAGGCACATGGTGGTTAGGGGTAGATGGAAGGAGCTGGAGCTGCCAGCTGTGTTCAGAGAGGAAACAGGAATGTAGCTCAGCGTGGGAATGAAGAGATGCTTTGACAAGCTGAAACACACTCTTAAGACTCGATTGATCTACTTTGGCTGTATGATGAAGATATCCCGTGAGTACGTAACACATTTTTACCAGAAGAAGAGCTGTGATGGTTGATTTGAGGATGTTTGAGCGTTAATTGTTTTCTTAGCTAAACGAGATGATGTTGATGGTGGATATTTAGTTCTGTCACTGCTCACCTCACCTTAGAGTCTGATTTTTTTTTACCTCTGTGTTGTGGATGATATAACGTGTTCTTTTTATAGAATGTTCCACAAACTGAATAGTAAAGGAAGGATTACAGTTTCCTATGGATACTTCACCCGTAAACAGCGTTTTGACGCTTGGGGCCATTGTTTTGCAGCAAAACTGGGTTTCTTCTCTTTGTGCGGGTGTAACTCTATACTGTACACAGCTTTGGGTCATGGGGAGCAAACACAAGTTCTCATGCTTTGGCACCGTGCCCACCCAGCCTTTTATTCACAAGACATTTCCTTAGAGAGAGGATGAGAGGACAGAATGTCTCACTATCATGTTACAGAATGCAAAACAGAGAGGAATTCCCAGCTCATGTTACATCGCCTCAGTGGTCCAACCTGAAGCTGTGGCATACAGGACCTGACAGGACGTCCTGATATCCTCCACCTGGGGAGGAAGGTCTGGTTGGTTTTAGCTTCAACTGATGCAAGTGGGAATAGAGCAGAGTGGATCCTGTTGACTTAACTCTTGGTCAAAGGGGTAAACAGAAGTTTTTTTTTCTCTTTTACATCCAAGGACACGGGGAACTGTTAATATTTATTCAGTTGCTGGTCAGTCTGACGACCAAAGTCAGCTTTCGTTGATTTCTAGGTAACGCAGGCGTTAAGCAGCACAGGTGAGTCGTAAATCAACGATTTAAGGTGTGAGGCAGCAGCTCGTTTCATCACAAAGGACTCTAGGTGTGTCTACACAGCCTTGTGATGCAACTGTTGTTTCGAAGTGTGACAGGAGAGCTGTGTGTGCAACTTTTCTTAGGTCTTCCTTCACATCGTGGAAAGCTTGTTTGATGTGTAGCTAAAAATAGATTTATTTCAAACAGTGCTTTAAATTCATTGTGTCATTTGTTTGTTTTTTAAATCAAAAATGCTAAAACTGACAGCTGAAGTACAAAAAATTAAATAGAGTAGAAAACTGATGAGTTTCCTTAGATAATTTCAGCTTTTCTTACAATATCATAGAAGAATCTGCCAAACAGTTTTCACAGCACAATCATAGGTTTTCTTAATTCAAAGCAGCCCGTGTGTTGTGTCACCGACGTGTCAGACATCATGTCTCATGTAGGCGGTAAATGGCACCCAGCTCTATTAGCATTAATGGAAAGGTGCCAGCCGTCTGTTTCCTCTTCAGGCCATCAGCAGATGGCTCTCTGCTGCTCGGCCGGACCTGTTGTGATCCTGACCACAGGGTCAGAGTCCAAAAGGTTTTTACCTAATCTAAAGTTTTGTGTCATTTATTTCTGAGTGACAGTAACTCCCTTGAAGTTTTCAAATGAGAGAACATTTTTGGCTCCCGTTCCAACCTTTATAGGGGGTTTCAGCATGGAAACCACTTTGATTCTCTCGTTTTAGAAGTCTGTGCCTGCAGGATAAAAGGTGCAAAGAGGGTTATTGCTGTTTTGGATGATGCACTGGTGGTTTTGTCAAAATGAAAACGAACCAATGTGGCTGATTTTCACTTTTTATCTCTGTTTTTAGAAATTGAAGCAAAAGAGGCGTGCGACTGGCTGCGGGCAGCAGGATTTCCCCAGTATGCTCAGCTCTTTGAAGGTGAGAACACTCCCACACTCACTCACTCATTCATCACATTTAGATGAATATCAAAATCACAGCTGTGGCATTAGCTCACAGCTAGCACGATTCCACGATAAAACAAAATGACATTTTTTTTTTAATTTCTGATCAGATATGGACTGAGACAGCTTGGCTGTGGCCTTTTAAACATGATGAATGGATAATTGTGCACATTATCATCTGGTTTGTTCCCTACACCATCAATAAAACCATGCATTCACGCAATGCACAGTGGTTCTTATTTACTCCAATGCTCCCGGGAAGCCTTGGAGCTAAGGCAGCAGTCCGATCTCCAGACACCAGAAAAACAAACGGAACATCAGATGCTTTTAAAGTCTAATCTTTTTCGTGCTACTTCATAAACACGTCTGCTGTGCTTGACGCCTGAAGTCATGGGAAGAAATGGGTTTTATCTTAAGGAGCTCTACTCCCACAGATCTTTGTGCTGGGGCGAAACATTTGATGTGCTTTGGTGAAATATTGTTATTTCCTGACAGTTAATGGAAAGCAACAAAACATCAGAGGATGGTAAGAGTGTCATGCATGCTATGTTTAAAAATCTAATTTAATAATTAAAGATATTTTTAGGATTTGTTCATGTTTGAAAGCCGTCTGGATTTCTGAATCCCTGCCATCTAGAGCAGGTTGAGCCCCGTTGATCCAGGGCGCTCACTGCAGCTTCTGCTCGCCATAAGAAGTGAATAACTTCCCATGAATGCGGTGGAACATAAGACTCAGTATCGTAGCTTATGTAAGAAGAAGCTCATAGCCAGAGCAAGACGTAATGATTGCACAAGCCTATGTGCTGTTATTTGGGCAAATCTTGCCTCTTCTCATTACATCAACTCAGATTTTTTCTCTCCTTGCAGAAAAAAAACACGCTTTCCAGATTTTCCATTTATTCTCTTCATGCACTTTTTGAATGTTATGATTTATATATTTTTTTCCTTCAGATTCCCAGTTCCCTATTGACATTACGCCTGTGAAAAGAGACCATGACTTTCTGGACAAAGATCTGGTGGAAACTTTGTGCAAGTAAGCAAATAAGTGACACAAAAAAGATGATGCATTATCCATGAGACGGAGGGAAAACAGAGCTGAACAGAGCACATTTTAGTCCTCATCACGTTGAAGCTGCAATAAACAAACAATTAAAAAAGTTCTAAAATATGTGTTTGCATACGAGTTTGACATTTTTTATTTACTGTATAGCATTATTACGTTATAATTATCACATTAAATCACCATTTTTATTGTCTCAAATGCATAAAGTGAATGTGAAGAAGAACCTTGGAAAACAAATCCCCATAATAAAAATAAAACACTTTATGAAATAAGCCGCTTTTATTTGCCGAACTTGAGAATCTGTCAGGTTTTTATTTCTTCATCTGCCAGAGAGAATAATAAAAAAAACACCAAGCCAACAGCTGGTGGCTCCACATCTCACCCTTTTAGGGCCAATGTGTTTTTTTTCTCAAGCCAAAATGAAAACAGCACTTCAACTACTACAGTAACTATGGCAACGATCCAAAGAGGGAAGCAGGAGGGGCATTATTGGTGCCTCGCACAGCTCAATGTACTGCGACTCTAAACAACCCTAAAGCAACTCATTTAAATTCCTAACTAGCCATGACATGAATAGAAGACAATTGGAAACAGTTCCACCTCCTGACTGATTTTGTCCATGACTTTCCAGCATCTCTATGGCAACTTCAAAACGGCCCCTTTGTCAGTTATGCCGGCACAGTCCCAGAATAAAGATAAATACCAACCTACATGCCGTGCGTGTCTCAGAGCGAAGTGAAACTGATAGATATTTCATACATGTGCTCGCTCTGATCTCCGGCTAAGCAGACTCTTATTTTAGCAAGAACATTTAAAGCTCTTTAGGCCTGTGGAATAAAGGGCCTCCAGTTTAGAAACCTGCTCTTTAGTTGTGTCCCTTTATCTTTGGTAACAATCATGGGAACATCTTGTTTTTATAACCCCTATCATCTACAGCATTGGAGAATAGAGCCTCGGTCTCAGTATCATCACAGGCTTCTATTGTCAGTGATGGAAAATAAAACAGCTGGCCATGTCAGGAGCAGCTAAAGCCTGTGATTATCTCACAACAAATTAGTTTTTTTATATGCTTACTTGAGTTGTACTTTGTCATCTTGTCTCCTTTTCTCTGCGCTAATGTCTGATGACATTTTTGTGCTTTGATTTATATCCCACCATCCCATACGGCACACCTTCTAGCATCACATGCTCAAAGCTTTTAGTATTTACGGTAAAATACAGATTTTATAAATATCATGCTCCTCTGTCTCAGTGAGATTTAAAAAGACTCCGTTAAGGAAATTTACAACTGCTTTTCAAAAGCACAGCTTATATACAAAGTAAAGTAGTGCCATAAATGTCTTTAAAGGCTTTAAATCACACGTACAGATAATAATAGATCAGGACCTGTTTTAATCTAAAATTTGATTTTGTTTGCAATTCTTCAAAACACAATCACAGAAAGGTGAGCAGTGCGATATGGAAAACCAATGATCCCTGTGGAAGATGATCAAAATATCAGTTGTATGGAACTATATGACACTATTGTTGCCTTTTCTTTTGTCTGTTAATATGTTTTTATAATGGAGGTATTTATCTTTCAGGAGGCTCAACACGCTGAACAAATGTGCTTCTATGAAGCTTGAAGTCAATCTTCCAAAGAAAAAAGTAAGAGTCTTCATTTATTACTATGGGGATATTTTTGGATTGTTTTTTCCTTTTTTAAATACCCATAATTCATAGTAAAAATTGGTTTTCCATTCTTTGTGTGTGTTCCTGGCTTTTATTTTTAAACACAAGTTTTTTTTAAGGTTACACTTTGCATTTTTTTGTGGTTTTATACATAAAAAGAAGATGATGGATTATGAATTTGATTTTGTTTGCAGCCACATTATGTGGTGAAAAAACAGCAAGAACACATTTAAAATATGCACATTTTTCTTTTATCAATCTTAACTGTTGTCTTATTAAGGTTATCGTAAGCGTTATGTTTTCTTTTAAATGTGTTAATGCTTAGATTAAAGAGTAATTGATGTAACCTTTTGTGTCTCTCTCCAGAGTGAAGACTCTGATGAAGAAGACCTGTTTGCCATCAGTGATAAATGGACCTTTGAGTGGAGCAGCAGGCGTTGGTCCAGGTTACAGGACATCGACTGTCTGCTTCGAACACACAGAGGGGGTCAGAACTCCAAGGACAGTGTGCTTTTACGAACCACCGCCAGCACTGAGAGCATCCTGACGGACCTCAGCGAGCCGGAGGTCTCTTCTTTGCACAGTGAAAGCAGCGCTGGCAGCGGTAACAGAGGCCTCAGCACAGAGGACTCTGACTGCTCCAACCGTATCTTCTCCGATTCTGCAGCGATGCCAGACTCCACTTGTCTCACAATGCCTCACATACCCAAAGAATTTTCTCACTATGGCTCTCTAGCCGATAAGCATGGCAAGGTGAGCCGCATGCGTGCCAAAGACTTTCTGAAGCGTATGGAGATGCTGAGGTCCAGAGGAACCACGGGGAGGGGCCGTAAGGCGCTGGTCATCAGCGCGCCGGTCCTGCAGCAGGAGGCCCAGACGATCAAGAGACTGCGGTGTGTTGAGATCATAAATGGAGATGATGGGGCTTCAGAGCTACCAGCCAATAAAGCTCTTCCTCCTCAGTCCGGTAGTGAAGGTAGCAGCCATTCTAGTGGCAGCACGGTGAGCACACCCAGTCTGAAAGAACGCAAGTCTCACCGTGCCGACCACAAGCGCAGCGGCATGTATTTGGAGGATGTGGACATTTTCTCAGGCACACAAGTCTCCGAACAAAACCGCAGAAATGAATTCTGCTCCTATGAAGACCTGGTGGTCCACATTCCCAAAGACCATAAGCCAGGAACTTTTCCCAAAGCTCTGTCAATCGAAAGCCTGTCCCCGACCAGCGGAGCCTCCATTAACTGGCACACTGGTAGCATGCACCTGGACTCCCCTCTAATCTCCTGCAGACAGGAATCCAGACCTGTCACCCAGTGCTGCTCCAGAGAAAGTCGCATAAGCGTGTATGATAATGTTCCTGGGTCACACCTGTATGCCAGCACTGGAGACCTCATCGACCTGGAGAAAGAGGACCTGTTTCCTCACCTGGATGATATTCTGCTGCATGTCAATGGCCTCCAGCAGATAGTGGACCACTGGTCTAAAAATGTCCTACCTGGAGGAGAAGGGGTGACACAGGTGAACAGTGAAAAGGAGGATACAGTGGGTCTGCAGTCCTCTAGTCAGATCACATTGGACTTTGAGGGAAACTCGGTCACAGAGAGCCAGACGACACCTGGTGATGGAGACAGAGACAAAGTATCTCTAGCTGAAACTGAATCTACGAGGTTCAGGGAAAGGAGGGACTCTGGAGTCGGTGCTTCGCTCACAAGACCTAGCAGGTAGACGTCATGGAGGTGTACTTGAGCAAATAAGAATTAAATATTGAGTTGTTTAATCAACAAACATCTTATTTATTTACTTTTTTATCTCATTAGGTTACGATGGCCAAGTTTTCAGATTTCCAATCGCTTGAGTCACTCAATGGCCTCCCTGCAGATTACCAACCAGTCAGCAGGCCAGCTGAGTTTGTTACAGAAGTTTTCTTTACTGCGTCTGACTGCAATCATGGAGAAGTACTCTATGTCAAACAAGCATGGCTGGACTTGGTAAGTTTTACATGTGATTTGTTGATACCGGAGATATGTTTTTAGGTGCGTTGTATTACATTTGTTTAATCTGTTTTTGCTGAAATTCTAAAATCATTATCTCTGTATTTCTATTTTAACGTATTCATTTTGTATACCTGTAACTCTTTTAGGTCTGTACCAAAGTTTATGAAGCGAATGAAGGTACCAGACTATAAGGACAAGAATGTGTTTGGAGTACCGCTCATAGTCCATGTTCAGAGGACTGGACAACCTCTGCCCCTCGGCCTGCAGCAGGCCTTACGTTACCTGAGGAGCCAGTGTCTTGACCAGGTCAGAGGCAACACTACCTCCGAAAGAGCTTTACTTATTAATCGTTTCATTTTAATTGTTCACTGAACAATTTGACTCAGTTTAGCTAAAACCTCTGTGTTTGTTTTAAAGGTGGGTTTGTTTCGTAAATCTGGGGTGAAGTCCCGAATTCAGGCTCTGCGACAGCTGAACGAAAGCTCTCCAGACAACGTCGGCTATGAGGATCAGTCGGCCTATGACGTGGCAGACATGGTGAAACAGTTCTTCCGGGATTTACCTGAGCCCCTGCTCACCAGCAAGCTGGGAGAGACTTTCCTTCAGATATACCAGTGTGAGTACATAAATCCGTTTAGCTTAGGGGGGGATATGATCGCCTTTCTCTCCTCTTTTACTGTGTCTTCTGAGCAGGAATGCTAAAATCCTGTGTTCTCCATGTGCAGATGTGCCAAAGGACCAGCGGATGCAAGCTGTTCAGGCAGCCATCATGTTGATGCCGGACGAAAACCGAGAGGTGCTGCAGACGCTCCTCTGCTTCCTCAGCGATGTCACTTCCTCCGTGGAGGAGAATCAGATGACACCCATGAACATTGCTGTCTGCTTGGCACCCTCGCTCTTCCACCTCAACAGAATAAAGAAGGACAATCTCTCTCCAAAGTAATTTTCCCATGCATTCTTTCATTACAGTTAAATTGATCTCTGTTAGTTTTGCTATGCCTAAAATGAAATAAGGACCAACGTCTGCATGCACTCCATTAGCTCCTGTGTGATTATCTTCACCATGACTCCATAAAACTGGCTTCAAATGAGTTTCAGATTTCGCTCAGCCCTCGGGGGTGCTCTAGATCACTCTATCTGTTCTCGTTTTAAAGGATACGACTCCTTTTATGCTTAATGTTTTATGAGCCCACGCTGTGTGCAAAACAAAGCAAAGCTAGCTCCTTAATTTACCATGTAAAATCTTTGCTAAAAGGATCAAAGGGGCTTCCTACAGGGTGGAGGAGGGGTTTTATGTACTTTGTTTACGGGGGATGCTGACCTGAAGACTCTGCTTGCCTTTTCTCTCTCTTTATATAATATTTAGAGCCATGCAGAAGAAGTACGCCACAGGCAGACCAGACCAGAAAGATCTGAATGAAAACCTGGCAGCGACACAGGGCCTCGCTCATATGATCATAGAATGCAATCGTCTCTTTGAGGTAGAACCTGGAACTAATATGTTGCAAGAGTTTCACGCCTGGATGCAATACCCACACTTGATTATATTTATGTTTCTATTCCATACTCTTTTACACCCATTAGATCCCTCATGAGATGGTTACTCAGTCACGTAATTCATACGTGGAGGCTGACTTGCACGCACCAACAGTTGACGAGCTGTGCAAGCAGCTGGAGGACGACGATGGAACGTATCAAACACATATGGAGGGCAGGCTTCAGAATCTGCTGAAAGAGGCACGGGAAAAGTCTAAATACTGGGTGTCGTGCAGCAGCTCTGATAACACAGAGCTTAACTTCAAGAAGGTTTGTATTCTTTTTTTGTCTTTTTGAGAAACCACACCGCTGCAGATCAGCATTGCAATAAACTAAAACTGTAATGTTTATAACAGTCAAAGGATCTGAGATGGATTTTTGTGACTTCGTCTCACCCAGGTGGGAGACGGGAACCCTCTGAGACGTTGGAGAGTGTCTGTGGAAGTGGAAGCGCCGCCATCTGTTGTGCTGAACCGGGTGCTGCGAGAGCGCCACCTGTGGGATTTGGACCTGCTTCAGTGGAAAGTGTGTGAAACACTGGACAAACAGACAGAGGTGTTTCAGTATGTCCTCAGTCGCATGCCTCCCCATCCCAGCAGAGACTTTGTAGTTCTCAGGTTAGTTGTTACAAAAAGAAACTAGACATATTTTTTCTAGTAGCCATTAACAAACAATATTCTCAATTTCTTTTATTTTATTTTTTTTCAAGGTCTTGGAGGACAGACTTGCCCAAAGGTGCTTGTTCGCTGGTTTCTGTATCCGTAGAGCACGAGGACTGTTCTCTTATAGGAGGAGTACGAGCTATAGTCCTCGAGTCCAACTACCTACTTGAGCCTTGTGGCTCTGGAAAGTCCAGACTAACTCACATCTGCAGAGTGGATTTAAAGTAAGCGCCCCAAGAAATGTGTTTTGACTTCTAAGCAGTAGGAATGTCACGGTGTGAAAATTGACCTTCACGGTTATTGTGACCAAAATTATCACGGTTTTCAGTATTATCGCGGTATTTTTTAAAGGATGTTGAATATGTTCAACTAGACAACTAAATAAACCCTCTAGATCAGGAAAATGTTGTCCTCAGCTTGTGTCCTTCCTGTGAGCTTTTCAGATTTGGGGAGATGTCACCAGGCAATAATCATTGTTAAATTCATAATTCATAATTAATCAGCATTGGCGACTGTAGATCAGTTGACCAACACCCTATTGTACTGCATGGGCCACGTACTTGACAAAAACAACCTCGTTGCTATGGTTACCTGTCGTAATTTAAGCCAAGGTGGTATTCTCTCTGTACTGCTCCCGCTCCCCGAGCATGGTTAATAAACGACCAGTTATTTTCTGCTAAGCTGGAGTTCTGGTGTACTTAATTTGACATGCTTCATTAAGGAAGCGTCAACAGCAACCAACTCTTATCTGCCCGCTGTGAGAACCGTAGCGTCATTTCAATATGGCGGTGTCCGTGACACGGTTTATTTAAGTCCTCACATCATGCATTTCAGCTAAAACGCTAACGTACCTGCCCTTGACTATAGAGTTGTGGGTGATGGTCACGCAGATGTGATGAGATTTCACGTGTTGTTGCCGTTCCAGACACTTTTTTCCGGCATATTCTGCAAACAACTGTCCCTCAGCATTCTTCAAATATCCAAAATATGCCCATACTTCCGACTTTGTCTTCTTTGAGGGCTGATAGATGTCCTCAGCGCTGTTTTCTCCTCTTTCTGCCATCAGTTTAGCTTTAGCTTTAAGAAAGTTTTGGTTGTAAACACTACAAAGTGCGCATGTGTGGAAGCTTCAGCATAGGGGACGGTGGCTGAATTGAGTCACAGCGCCTAAATCGTGAATGCGGTTTATCCACCGAGATAATATAGTTTTTTAAAAACATGACGGTAATTATTATTGTCAACATTTTTACCGGCGTTACACCGGTAACCGTGACCTCCCTACTAAGCAGCAGTGTGCAGTGAATCGAACAATGTATTGAATATAATGTTTCGTTTTCAGGGGGAGGACCTCAGATTGGTACAATAAAGCATTTGGCCATCTCTGCGCTGCAGAAGCTGCTCGGATCCGCAACTCCTTCCAGCCACTGATCACAGATGGACCAGAGACCAAAATCTGAAACTCTCTTCTCGATCCGTCTGTTCAGCCTTGACGTCAAGATTGAGCCTTTGAGTCATCGCTAGCAGGCAGACACATAAGCGTAGACAATGCCCCAGAACTAAAGCACAGATCATGTTTTTTATACAGATGCTCTGAATACAATTTCACGCCTCTCTGTTCTTGCACAATGACAATGGAGGACATTTTATAGGTGCTGAATGAGAATTTAATTATCCTGCCAATGTCCTTGACATGATGATTTTATTTACCGCCATCTTGTTGAACATGTAAGATTAATTATATTTAATAATATAATTATATTATTGCTTTTTTATTTTATTTTTTATACAATGTCTAGGACATTAAAGCCGTTAAATGCTTCTGAGAAGCATGTATATGTTTAGATTAAAACTATAATAATTTACACTAAAGTGTCTGTATATGTGTGAATATAATGTAAATCCAGTGAAATTGTAGATGTTGTACATTCAAAGCGAGGATAAATATGTTAATTATGTATTTTGATTTTTACACTGTCGACCTTCCTTTAACACACACGGTACAAGATTGTAAACTGGTTTTACTTTGCTTCAGTATTGACATTTTCTGGAATAGCTGTAATTTTATTAACCTTTGACCGCCAATATTTGTGAACAGAACGACTTAAGGTTTGACTTGTTCATGCCTGCTTTATGGTACTGTGTTATTCAGTCAAGAGATATTGTTTTTTAATAAAAGTACCTTAATTACAAAATGCTTGTTTTGTGGGAACGGACTTTTAATTTTGTAACTGCATTCAAACAGGAAGTTCTGCAACATGTGACGGGTGTGAAACAACCTGAAGACTTCTGCTACCAGGTGGTGTCTTCCAGTTAGTTCACACTCTTTGTGGAAGTTTTTTGAAAACATGGCATAAAACATATACATATAAAACATGGCAATTGCTCATATTAAGAGGAAATCAGAATGACTATAATTGGAAATTGCACCAAGATCTAGATAATAATACTATTAGTAGTAGTAGAAGTCTTTATCTGTACAACTTCCATTATAATTCATCTTGTTCTCACATTATACAAATACAAACCCCTTTGTTCTGGAGTTAGAGGGACCTCTGCTGGACACATTTAAAAACACAAAATACATTTTAATTATTATTTGTACAATAAAAACATGCAGTTATCAAAATGTAACAAAGATGTGCTAAAAGATTAGGAAACCTCTTATAGGGTTTTTTTTTAATGCACCAACAGTACACTTACATAAAAAGTATTTCCAGCAGCCATGTTGCACAAAACTGTAAGAGATAACAGAAAAAAATATTTAAAAAAATGAGTATTAGATTTGGTTTGATACATGTTTTAGATTGTTTTAAATGTTTTTAAGAGAGCTGGATTGAATTGCAATTTATATCTGTTCTCAAGTTTGCCTCTCAGATGTTGATTAAAAAACATTTCAAATTGAAACTCATTTTATTTCAAACACCGATTCTAAATGATTCAACGGGTTATGTTGTCCATCATAAAGTAACTGATGGGTAAGAAATTGAGGAGAACTCATAAAGGTGATTTATTTATGAACATCAGCTTGATATTTGTATTACTGTGTGCCATTTGATTGCCATTTTTAATAATAATAATAATAATATATCAAATTCAAGCTCCCATTTTCACTTATTTCAGCTTTTATGTGACATAATGACGAGAGTGAGATGATCTATCTTCAAATCTGATTTGTATCTATGGGAACTTTCCCACTATGAAAGGTGACATTTTTCAGTAAATTACTTTTTCTAATTGTCTCCTTTGGCCATCCAGTCCTTAGTTTTGTTACATTATCCCCACGTGGAATCTATCATTTGATAGCGATGATATTCACAGATGAAGAAGTCAACCTCAACACAATATATTCAGATTCACCTCACAGGAATCATTATTAAATATAACCTACCGTAATAAATATTTAAGATATTGCTTTATTGATCCCCAGCAGGGGAAATTCAGGATTTAAATGGTTTGGTTACGAAGCCTCGCTGCTGATGGAAGGACATGCAGAAACGTTCTGTCATTGTTGCAGAAAGAGCTGCTTAAAGCCCTCACAGTATCATGCAGGAGGTGAGAGGGGTCGTCTAAGATCCACACTGTGATGTCATCCTCCTCAGCAGGGTTCAGAGGTCAGGCCAGAACAGAACCAGTTCAGTCCTCGACTCTGAATCTTCTCCACATGCTCCTAAAGTTTGGGAGTATTGTTCCTGACGTCTTTTCTGGCATTTGTAAACAAACAAATTCTTAGAAGACCATAGAAGAACATCATGTTTATTGTGGAATACAAAATAAAACACACTTTGAAAGCTGACACAGATTCTGACATGGACCAGCTTAAAGACTTCCATAGATTTCCTTTTCAGCTTCCGACTGTTTCAGTGAGGATGTTAAACACACTGTCAGTGTCTGATCAATCTACCCAAATAATCCCTATATAATCTATATATTCAAATTAGATTAACATTCATTTAAAATCTGAAATAATTAAAACAATGTGAAATATTAATTTTACTAACAGTCAGGATACAAACATAAAGAAATCTTCCATCACATTAATATAGGAAATCTATCTTCACATTAATTACTTTTCTCACACACAGCTCAATAAATTGAATTAAACTATAATTAGACTCCAGCTTAGACATTATAGGATGGAGATAAAAACAGTCTAGTCATGATTTAATGCACAGATGTGCTTAATATTCGTTTTAGCTCCAGGAAACAACACAGATTTGAAATTCTAATAAATATTTATGAGGTTGCAGGTTCATTTAAAAGGTTGATGACCTCACACTAAAGGGAAGTCATCAGTGTTATTGTCTACACCTGGGTTTGAGCTGCAGCTTCGAGTTTGTTGCAGTAAAAGTTCACAGTCGTTATCCAAACCTTTATTATCCAAGCAAAGCTGGGAAACCCACAGAAAGGACGGAGAGTGCACATTTACTATGATCTGCATACGAATCTGTCCGGATTGACCTCGAACCGACCCGGATCGGGGCTCCCTGATCAACCAGCGCCGGGCTGGAACCGAACCGCAGGCAGGGGGCGGAAACGCGGCGGTGACAGCATCCGAGGAGCGGAGGCGCGCATCCCAGAGATCCACACACACACACACACACACACACACATGCACACATACTCACATGCATGCACACAGCTTTGTGTTTGCAGCGCAGGTCGCTCAGCTCGGTTAACAGGCAACAACACACCACACTCATTCACCGGAACTCTCCAGAGTGGATCTTTACCGACAATAAGAGGCTTTTTGGGGGGTGTTTTTCTCTGTTTTCTCCCCATCAGCAGCTTTATGTTGCATGTTTTTTTTAATCCTTGATGCTCCAGTGATCAAACACATCCCAGAGAAATAGCCTTGAACAAGCACCTGAACCCCTCTGGCTTGGGTGGAAATGACAAGCGGGAAACCGGTGACAATGCCGGGCTCGCTGTCGCTCTCGGACCGTCAACCTCCTCCAGGTCACGCCGGTAAGACGGTGATGATGTCCGGCTCAGGCTCGGTCGTCCTCCCGGTGGGGATGATCAATCCAGCGGTTCCTATCCGGAATATCAAGATGAAATTTGCAGTCCTCATCGGACTCATCCAGGCTGGATCGGTCAGCAACCGGGACATAGTTGAGACGGTGCTCAATTTGGTGAGTACTCTTATGATGGTCCAAAGTCTACTTCTGGGATCAGGATTCTGACACAGAATACAGCAAATATGTTTTAAAGTCTGAATATGAATGAGTTCAAATGCATCTGAGCATGAAAACATGCAAAATATTTCAAAGTTTTCACTTGAGCAGAGTCCTAACCTGTGTGTTTAAAGGCTGAGGATGGTGTGGACTTTATCCTGAAACAGAGTGGATGAACATCAGGAGGAATCTGCAGCTCAGGATCTATTATGACATATTAAATTATAACTCATCATCAGCAGTGATAATAATCCTGTTGTCTTGGTTTTCATGGCACATGAAGGTGATCGTGCATTAGAATTTATAACGTTTGCAAGGTTAAACTGTTTAAACCTTACAGTCCAATCAAAGCTGAAACTGAGAGGCAGTGATGCTGGTGTGACCATCTGCAGCAGGACGACTCCACATTCTGTTTGCAGTAGTTGGCTTCTCCTTGTTAGCGCACTAGAGATTAATTACAACCTGTTCTAGCACAACAGAGACCCACTTTGTGGAGCAGAACAAATTGTAGCCCTTGGCATGTTCAGACATGAGCGTATTACTGCAGTAGGTGGAGTCGCTGACACCTTGGCCCCCTCACACTTTGCAGTGCTATTTTCACCAGATTATACACAAGAAATCACGCTTTGCATCCTGTACAGATGTTCTGTTTCTGCTGACCTAGACAAAGTTGCTCATTTATTTTCTTGATTTGCTCTGTACTTTTGACCTTCTGCACGCTGGGTTTTGCTTTGCTTGAAATTTTTTTTTCTCCACAGGTCCCAAACTTCAGAATGGCTGTTTTTATTTAATAGATGTTACTTGTGCCTTGATGTGTTTTTTTTTTTTTTTCACTGATATCAGGACAGTTTGATTTGGGCTTTTTTTTTTGGGACCAGATCACACAATCATTGCTATTCTGTCCATTTCTTCATAAAAATTACATCACAAAAATTTGCATGAAGCGATGAAGAAACAGATGTGAAACCATCACGTAAAACCTTTTTGGTGTCTTTTATTCTTTCAGGTTGAGGTTATTTTTCAAGTTGATGTCTGATTTTTTTGAATCCAATTTGTGGTTTGATGAAATACTATTTGACTTCATCTCTAAAGAACATTATGATGAAATTTAGTTTGAAGATTTTAGTTTGAACGTCTGTCATGAAATCTGTCTTTTTTCTATTTTCCCCTTAGGCTTTTTTATCAGCTGCCTTTCTTTCATGACAATCAGTAATTGTCATAAAAACCCTCATTGAATGGATTATTGACAATGAGTCACGTTTGTCAAACGTCATTCTAATCATCAAAGTAAAAAATGTTTAAGTTGGATTTTATATTTTTTTAAGTTTGTCTTTTTGAATTTGGAGGAAAGCTTTCAGATCAAAATCCTTTATTGATTCTGTCAAAAACAACAAAAATAAATCAATGTTATCAACAGTTGACTGATTTCATCCATTCCTGACTTTGATAAATCAATCTCTTCATTTATTTAAAATTACATTTGATGTCTGTAGTTTATTTTAACAAAGAGTTTAACCCAACCCAATTTCTCTGCGGGGTTAAAAAGCCAAATGTGAAGGTTAGAAGATAAATCCGTGCCCCTGATGAGTTAAAATATGACGGCAAAAGTAGATCTAGCTTGATCAAGATCAGCTGTATTTTTTCCATCGTGGGTGGTGGTGAGAAGTAACGAGGGGAAAGGTGTCTAAAACCATAACTGAAAAACGTCAAACCAATTCTTTTATTATAAAAAATGGATTTAGGCTTTTTTCCTGAAGAACAAAAGCCAAATGTGGATGTTTTTCAAGGTTCTGTGACTTTTTTATTTTTATCAATTGCTCTTGAGTTATCCAGTTTAATCGACTTTTATTTTTGAAAGGATGTGAACCTACTACAAATGGAGTAATCTGACAGTAGTTGTCAAAATGTGTTACTTGGGGCATTAGCAAAAACTATCTACGAAATCAAAATCATTTTTTGCAACAAATCTGGCAACATTTTCACAAACTATATTAAAGGCACTGACCAGAGGTCAATTTTCTGTTAATGATGTGTAAAAAGTATTAAAAGCTCCTCTGAAGTAATATTTCCACGGTTAGATTTTAAGAAAATAAGATGTTTTTAAACAGCGCGGCAAAAAATTCCAACAGCCAGTTTTTGTGTCCGGGGATCGGACCACCAAAGCTCCCGCCTTGGTCTGCCATCCGATCCACAATGCACCGGACCCTTCATGTTCCTGCAGGTGGTGGGTCCACAGGTGAATGAGCCTATGTATCCGGTTCGGGCTGGGCCTGGCTCCAGGGTGGGACCCCAGTAACCCTCCGGGCCGGGTACACTGGCTCGTTGATTTAACTTCCATGAAGAGTCTTCTGAACCACACTTTGTCTCACCCCTCACCTAGGACCAATTTGCCATGGGTGACCCTACCAGGGGCACAAGACAACATAGCTCCTAGGATCATTAGGGAGCTCAAACTCCTCCACCACGATAAGGTGACGTTTCACGGAGGAATGACCCCTGGACACCTCCCCAGAGAGGTGTTTCAGGCATGTCCTGCCGGCAGGAGGCCCCCGGGTCGACCCAGGACACGTTAGAGAAAATATATCTCTGGTTTGGCCCTGGAGCGCCTTGGGACCCTGCTGAAGGAGCTGGTAGAAGTGGCTGGGGAGAGGACAGTCTGGGACTCCCCTTTGGGATGCTGCCCCCCGGACCCAGATAAGCGGAAGGAGACGAGACAAAGAATAAAATATGGTTTCTGGTCTTAGCCATCCAGTTATGCACGTCGATACAGGCACTCATCTAAACGAAACTAGAAAACAAATAACTTCTGCTGGTTTTTCTGCAAGAAAACTATGGCAGAATAACCTGCTAGTCGTTTAGAATTGTCTCCCCTGGAATTCAGTTCAGATGAGAACAGCTGATACACGGAGAGTTATTGCTATGAGTTCAACCCATGTTACAGCCTGAGTTTTATTCCGATAATTCTCCCGATAATTGGATTAAATAATTTGCAGTGACACTGTGCGATGGTTTTTCTCAGTTTGTTCCAACAGGAAACTGACTGAAACAGGACAAAACACCAACACGTTATCGCTGCCCGCTCCAAACTTTACACAAAACAAAAGTACACAACAGAACCATAAATTAACTTAAATATTCACACTACACGATGGCTATACAAATTAAAAAGATGATGGTAAGAGAAATACATGTAATACATTTATAAATAAACAGGATGGCTTCAGATGAAACAAACAAACCTTCTTTTCCCAGTAGACAGGATTACAAAAAGGGAGGGTTCAAAGTACACAGACCATTTATGAAAACCACAGAAGAAGAAACGTAAAGGATGGGCTCATAGATATCATATATATCACTAGATACCTTACCCGTGCTGTTTGTCAATGGACCCTGACGTAGCTACGCCGGCGGCCATCTTGGGGCAGCGAGCTGCCCCCTTTCGTAACACTGGTGTCAATGGAGCATGTACCATTAAATACCTCTAACTTGCTGAATTTTTAACCAATTTTCAAACGGTTTGCATTTTTAGAAACGTCAGAGACATGGCTGTGAATATACATGTATATCAAAATATAACGATAATGGGCAGGAAATTCATAAATTGTAGAAGTATCATATCTCAAGTCTATAATAAGGTTTGTAAGAAAGTAAACCGTTTGTAAATCCGTTCATTTTTCATCAAGTTCTGAGTGTTTTTAGTTAAATTGATGCTCACCTTCCATCTGCTGCCATAGAGAGCAGAACGTCAGCTCGCTGCCCCAAGATGGCCGCCGTGTAGCTACGCTGTTGAACCCCGGATGATTCATCTAGCCTTTATATATGATATCTATGGATGGGCTCACAGTCAGGTTTGTAAAAAAGACTCACATTAACACTGAACACATTTTGTGTAATTATAACACAAAGTAAGAATAAACGTGGTTACACTATGGCTAACAGCGCTGAGTGTGCTAGCTTGGCTGTTGTTTTTGGCAGTAGTCGAGGAGGACACGGTGGTTCTTCAAGTCTCAGGAGAATATATTGTTGGAATGTAGATGATCTTTTAGATCTATTTCATATTGGCGAAAGCTTGGTTTACAGCAGCGAACGCTTTGGGTCACGTCATCGAGTGACTTATACAGAACATATTCTTCAGTGATGAGATGAGAGAATTTATCCAAAATTTATTTGATTAATAACAAACTTGCTTAAAAAATTGAGTAACAGAAATTAATTTGTTATATAGATGGTAAGACTGGTCATTACTTTTTAATTTATTCACGTAGAAGTGTTCATTTTTGGGTTAGTATTTCTCAGTGTACTAACATGCTTTATCCTTTTTCTGAATTCCTTTGTGTTTCATCAGCTTTTCTTTAGTTTGAACACACTACAGAAATTCAGGACTGCGTTGACTGCTGGACTGTTTTTCAACATGTCTCTATCATAACAAGGCAGTTAGAATAAATTTACATACATAAATGGGTATACAATTTGAATTTTTCCTCAAAGAATATGAAATCTACCTGTTGGGAATCTATTCCAACTTCAAGGCGTCTTTAATTTTCTTGTTCAAACCCAGTTGTTTTAAATGTGGTTACAATTAAAGGATGTTGAAAACTTGGAACAAATCAAATTTTTTTTTAGCTGATTGCTTAAAGAAGACTTTAAGTGCCCACTAAAAGCTTTTTTTCCCAGAAGCCCATTAGCCATTAGAAGAAACGCAGTATAATTTTAGGTATTGGTAATTAACCAAATGTAGCTGCACTGAATCAGTTTTATCTCAGATGTTTAACTAAAATCAGTTTAGCTGACTATCCATCCATCCATCCATTTTCTGTAGCCGCTTATTCCTCCACAGGGGGTCGCGGGGCAGCTGGTGCCTAACTCCAGCGGTCAAGGGGCGAGAGGCGGGGGACACCCTGGACAGGTCGCCAGTCCATCGCAGGGCCACACAGAGACGAACGAGACAAACAACCACACACCCACTCACACCTAAGGACAATTTACCAGCCCAATTAGCCTGACAGTCATGTCTTTGGACTGTGGGAGGAAACCGGAGTACCCGGAGGAAACCCACGCACGCACGGGGAGAACATGCAAGTTTAGCTGACTACTACAGTATATTTAAATTTACTCCAAACTGGGTTCTTCCCACCAGACAGAATTCAAAATAAACAAGTGTCATGAAAATAAAATGTTTGTTTTGCTGCTTTCAGTCCTGACTAGTATTCACTTGGTCCTGTACTCTTGAGTCAGTTACACACTCTGATCAATATTGGATCAATATCTTCTGGTTCAGTTTCACAAATATGACTCAGTTTTCTTCCGTTTTCTTGGGAAATAGCCAAATAGAGTCCTGCTTTTTTATTTTATGTTTTGCTTTTACTGCACACTCACTGCATGTTGTACCACTGTTTGGCGTTGCAGCTGAGATTTTATGGTCAAGTTTTTAAAGCTTCTGCAGGGAGATGCCAAGATTGTAATCTTGTTGCTTGCTAAAATATTAGACATGGAAACATGTATTGGGTTTATAGATTCATTTACCAACCTGGAGCTGTTGAGTCTCACGTTAATGTGGGTAATGCACCTTTTCTTTATGCTATATGTTTTAAAAGTTAAATGTAATTTATTAGGAATGGTGGTGCTGTCTATCCTGATGGAATGCCTCTTTTCTAAGCCTTTCTAAAGTTTGAACCACATACATGTTGACAGCATGCTGCTGTTCTGCTTCCTCTGTAATATTTATTCAGTACAAAGCCTTTCGATTTCTGCCAATAACAGTTTCCTCTGATCTACTTCATGATAATCTTCTTAGGATTTGAGGGAAAATTGAAATTCTGATTCTGTGCAAATTTGTTTGTTTAAAAGAAATTTATCTCAGCTGTTGGATGACTCGGGGAAATGTCAATAATGTATTTTCTTGTCCTCAACCAAGGACAAAGTAACAACATTTCCTGTGTTCCTGCAAATGTTTTTGGTCTCTTCGACATCTAAGAGAACTCATATTTTCAGCTTCTACTCAGTGCCTTGTTTTTAATCTTCACTTTTTATGAATGAACAGATATGCACATCTTTGCATTAGTCATGCAGCTTATTTACCTTGCTAATTAAAGCAAATCTTCATAGAATGTGTTGCCATTTACTGATATATTGCTTATTTATTTAACCTAGTGTGGCAACCAGATAACATCAGCAATAGGAGGATGCTGTTGGGTGCAGATCCATCTGTGATTTTGTTGATATCTCTCAGTGCCTTGAGGAAATGCTAAAGAGAAAGGTCAAATGACTCTGCAAAAGCCATGATTGTGTTCTGTTTGTTTTCCCTTTAGTCTTGCTCCTCTCTTGCTACGCTCATTCGTTCTGCTCACTCATGCAATACTACCCCAGAGAGATGCCAGTTGTATATTATTTGGCTGCTGCCTAAATTAGTGTCACGGCTCATCCCAGGAAGCGTCTCCGAGCTCTGTGGGGCAGTGTTTACTAGGAGTGCATCCATCCCGTCGGATTGTGGGAACTTCATCTTTCAGGACTTATTCATTTTTATTTATATTGATAGGAGTTTGCTGCCATGTCACAGTGTGGCGTGATGATGAAATATGAGCGAGGTCCTGTTGGCAGAGGTCACAATGACGGTCTGAGGTAGCAGAGAACTTCAAAATTACATTTCTCATCCCTTATTGTTGATAATGGCTTGTATATTCAAACCTTATTATGTTTTAAGAGTCTCATCTGGCTTCTGTCAAAAGACTTCTGTTAGTGGTTGGAGCACGAGTTATTTCCCATATTAGGCAGCCTTATTAGAGCTTGTTCAAAATGTTCGTTTTAGCTTCTCACTGGTGCTTTCTGCACACTCATGTATGAATAAGGTTTGTGTGCATTTAGGCGAGATGACTTGATGTTATTCAAATGTCAGTATTGATGCTTTTGTCAGTTTTAATTAAGTGCAACATGATGTTGATTTAAACTTAAACCTAAATTTACATAGACTTTTTTGTTTAAATTGATCAGGTTTACATTAGGATAAATTGATCTGTCTTAAGTGGTTTCTCCAATGAACTTAGACACAGACTCAAAAATCGTCAGGTGATTGGAATCGGCTGATATTCAGCATGATCAGCTTAGAGGGATATTTTTAATTTTGGTGGCGTTCTGTTTATTTATCTATCACAAAGCAGTGGTTTGTTCACAGTGCATCCTCAAGGGCCGGGATCCAGCATGTTTTGGTTTCTCCTTGCTCCAACACACCTGAATCAATGGTTGAGTTACCTGTTCTGCAGGTAATTAAGCTTTCTAGAAGATCTTTAATCAGCCACTAACTGAAGTCAGGTGTGTTGATGAGGAGAAACCTCCAACATGCTTGATACCGGCCCACCAGGATCAGAATTGGACACCACTGACTTAAAGTGAGCCCAGTCTCTAGAAACGAGAAGATGTTCTCTGACCAGAGCTAGTCATAGCCAGCCAGATTAGGAGAGACACTGCTGACGAAAGGTGAAATTAGTGGCTGATTTTCAGGTATTTAAAACAACTCCTTGCTCAAACAAGTCATACTGATTCACTAGAACACTACCTGGTTATATACCTCCAGAATTTTGCATGAAAATATTTATGCTGCTTTAGCATCACGTACAAAGTAATTTGGACATTCTTTGTTTAAACAAATGCATAGGTTTATAAATGGGTAATATGGCATGCCAATTTGCCCAAGAAATCACAGATCTTCCATATGGAGGTTTTTGATTCCAGCATTCCTTGCCGTGTCTTCTGCGATTTTCCGGGTCTGAGTTATCCTCCTCTTCCCAGCCACCTCCACCAATCCTGGGAAGGCCCGGGGGCCTGAAACGCCTCCCCAGGGAGGTATCCAGGTGGCATCCTGACCAGATGTCCAAACATAATTTTCAAATTAATCAGAAACTGACAAACAACAGGTATACTGTGTTTGTTGGGGATGGATCAAAAACAGCCTAAATCAGTGTTGGCATGTCAGAACTGTACAAGAATCAGAAATCTGCATCAAACATCCAAACAGAATCGGTGGATCAGTAAATGAAATATTTAGAGAAAAACTAGTAAAGAGAGGAGCAGCTCATTACAGTTTAAAACTTACGTGGAATTTGGTCTACCCAGTAGATCAGATTCATCAGTATCAGTGTGTGCAATGTCGTATCTCAGTAGATTACAGAAAATCACAGATAAAGATTAAAATACATCATTTATAAATAAACAGACCCCAGTCCTCTGAATGTGTCCATCCAGCACACACAGAGAGAAAGATTTAAGGCATTGCTTCTGAATTTGACCAGGAACATTGTAACAATTAAAGTACCAAGAGTATTATATCAAAAACTCAGTTTTAGTTCTGATGAGCAAACGAGGCATGCTAGGTTTATTCTGCCAAGAGGGCAATCGGAGAGCGCCAAGAGAACGGTGATGTACAGGTCAATGGTTACATGGAACACATTGCCTGGTTACATTATTAAGGAAGATAATCAACATCTTAGAGATATTTTCTAACTGAACAGCTCTCTGAACACTGACATTATGTATATTCATTATGTATATTCATCCTATTAAAAATATCTTTAATTTCTTTCCAATTTAAAATAATTCGTAGAGTTCAGGGGTTTTGTATTATTACAGAAACATTATTGTATATACTAGGTTCGGTGTGTCATTTGTTTTTTGTGTGTTTGATGCCTGTTGATTGTTGTTTTTGTTCGTATGCATTTTCATTTTCTATTGTTGTGATTATTGTAAAGTGAACAATGTAAACACTGTATGGCAGCATGTTGGATGGAGTCCAGGAAGACTAGCTGTTTTCAACACAGCTAATGGAGATCCAAATAAAGATAAAGAGTATGTTGTGAGCATCATGATGAGAAGACATGTAGGCTTATTATAAAGTAATCATCATAGTGTTTAGTAATGATATTGCAGTTGTATGCATTTCCTGATATCGTGCATCCATGTCTGGAATTCTGTACTTTAGTTTGAATTGAGAAGTGAAGCCTCTTCAAAACGTCCTAGAACAGGTTTCATATTCCATAGAACAATCTCACGTCACCGTGGTAACACAGTTGTTATTTCAAACTATTTACATCCAGAGAAAGTGTTAGGTCATCATGAGGAATGGTGGGTGTTTTCAGACTTTGTTGCATTGAATTGTTTTAGCCATCCAAATCTCAACCGAGGTGTGTCTGTATCGTCTCCCCCATAGGGGTGAGGCCATGTATGCTTATTTCTATGGAGATGAGCCACATCATCTCTGATCAGGCAAGAATGATTCCTGTTTGTGCAGAAGACAGGAGGCCCTGTAACAATGTGTTCCCATCACTACGGAGATGGAACTCAAACAGAGAGTTTGATAACTACATATTGAAGGTGAAGATAACATCCATGGCCCTGCATGCTAGAACCACTATGTCATTATGCTGGTGCTTGAATATATAAAGCAGTTTGATTTGTACCTGTCGGCACAACTGCATAAGCAACACGTCATTAAAATTTAAATTCAGTGCAACTTAATATGTACTTACTATTAGGAAATGGTTAGGTTTATGTTGGAGCTCGAGTGAGGAATTGGATGCTGCGAGACTTTTTATTTTTGCCGAAAGGAAAGTTGAACGAATATGAAATGACACAATTTCCTCTGCTGAATTTAGATGTGCGTCACCTCAACAAGCAATCTTGTCTAACATTTTTCTATATTTACAATACACCTGCCACAGAGGACACTCGTTACCAGCTCGCAGAGCTTCCTCTTATCTGTGATTGCATTTTGTGAACTTCTGATTTGGGGTCTATAGTGGAGCTGACTGTGCTGAACAGTGTAGGTACTAGAGATGAATTTGACTTTGCTTTTATCCTCTATGGTGTTTCTGCTTCATTACAATAGCAAGTTGGCACGTGCGGGTTTTTCTTTTTTCTAAGAATAAAGCGGTGTTCCATAGATATAAGTTCAACAAAGTGCCTTGTGGTTAGTTACTTTGCCTCCTATGGTGTGGAATCAAATACCTATACCTCCTAAAAATATTGCTAATATAATTTAGTCTTCTTTTTTTCTCCTTACATGATGTCTTTATAGCTCCAAACTTTGAAGAAGCAATATTAGTTTTCTGTATATTGAGCATCGGGTAAGTCAGGTTGTGGATTTTTAGATTTTAAAGGGCAAATTGCAGGGTTTTTTTTTCTTCTTCAAATTCAGATAAAATGCTGTCCAAAAATACTATTTGAAATGTTTATTGAGGGTATTTTGGTTTACAGTACATTTTAAAACCATTTTTATAGTCAAAAGTGCGCAAAGCTTCTAAAAACGCTTTTTTTTTTTTTCAAATCTCGACTTGTGATGTCACGATGGGGAGTTATAAGCTAGGTGGCGCTGTAGTGTTGCCAGAGGTACGATAATTATCGTATTTGTAGGATAATTTAGCACTCTGAACGATCAATAATTCCATAAATACGATAATTTGAGCCCTTTTGTTGTGTGGAATCTGCATAAGAGATGCTTGTTTTAATCATCGTGTTAGATTCTTTAAAGCTAAAACTACTTTAAAGACTATAATTTTGCACAGTGTTTGACACACTGATATGGGTCTGTGGTTGTGGGTCATCAGGCATGTCAGGCTATAACTTAGTAGTGTACGTTCATTTTTCTCAAAATATGATCATTTTAAGATCCTGGTACGATACTTTAACATTTCCAATCTGGCTGCGGCACTGCCTTGCACTCAGCTCACTGTGACGATGGTGTTGCCCACTTCATACCGGAGGATTAAAATCCCAGCGATGTGATGGAGTTCAACATGGGATACCGAGGCAAACATCAGATGCTACTTTAAACAGGCACTGTGCCTTTGGTTCATTCAACTTCACCAAGACCTCTGTTAGCAGCAGCTAACGGAGGCAGCTAACAGAAGCTAACAGAGGCAGCTAACAGAAGCTAACGGAGGCAGCTAACAGAAGCTAACGGAGGCAGCTAACAGAAGCTAACAGAGGCAGCTAACAGAAGCTAACGGAGGCAGCTAACAGAAGCTAACGGAGGTGTCACTGCCCGATCTGTAACCGGAAGAACGATCAGTTCTGCGCATGCGCGAAGCCTATGTCACTTCCTCTTTTCGCCAATTTAGCGACATTCAAGTCTTTTGAATGAGACGGTTAGCTCTCAGCTAGCCCTTAGCTTTTACCAACAGCTTAGTCTCTTTCTCGACTGTTCGGACCATTTAAACAATGGATACCTACGTGTGTAAACATTTTAATACATTATGTAGGCCTATGTATATAAATTTATTATATACTTGTTAACACCTTAAAAGATACTCTGAACCGTAACTACCGTAAAATACTTCACTGCGAGTACATGTGTTCTGCACATGCGCAGAACCATTGGGCAGACCTGATCTGTACCGTCGGACGTTGCGCATGCGCAGTAAGGATCGGGCCGTCCTGATCCATAACTCCCTTTTTATTTTTTATTTTCTTTGACATTGTATGAAACGTTGTCATTATTGTAAACTTTTTAATAAATATTTATTACTGTTAACATCTTAACTCATACTCTGACCCGTAATTACCGTAAAAAGCTTCAGCGGATGTTGACTCATTTCACACATGCATGCGCAGAACCGACCGGGTTTCTGTTGCAGATAGGGCAGTGACATCAGATGGCTTCAATCCAGTAGCAGGCAGGAGACCAGATCGCGGATCCATCAGAGAGAGGCTCAGCTATACGCAAACGAGAGCTGTGTAATCTTGTTGTCTAAAATCTGCTAATTACCTACTTTTTTATTAAGTAATTGTAAAAATTTAAAGATTTATATGTGTCAGCTGGCATTAAAATCCATATTTTTATCTCAAGAGAACGGGTCACCCACTCCTTACGTCATTTCCGGTCTGGTTGAAAAATAGAAAATTCTCAAAATAATGACTCCAAAAGCCAGTTGTGTACATTTTTATTCAGCACAAGTTTCTATTATATTGATCAAAACATTTGTTTAAGGGGGTCTCTAACCTGCAACTTGCTTGTTAACCATGTTTGATTAATAAAAGTGCAAAGCCTTGTGTTTGTGGTGTTTTTAAATTTGCAAATTTAAACTTTTTCTTAAAACTAAGATCAATACTGATGTTGAATGCTATTTTTTAAATTTATTTTTACAAATTAATGCTGACAATGTAGTCATTGTGTATTATCTTAATCAAAAAGGAAGAAAATCTGATCGAAGTACATTTGATCAATTAGTCGCATATGTTCCCCATGGTATGACTTTGGCTGTCAATTAAAAAGCAGATCAGTCTGTCCTTTTTTATTTTCCCACATCTGTCAGTGACTGAGCGTATACAAGAGCAGGTAACACACTCAACATGTGCACCATGACACACAAGGTTTGTATTAATGGAAGTGACAGATTCACCATTTTCTCTGGCACATGAGCCACTAGGCACTTAATGATGTGTGCCTTGAGTACTGATTTCTGTATTATGCCTGACGAAGCAGACATTGTTGATGGCATGGTTCTGCTTTGAATATGTTATGTTTTCATTTACGCCTTAGTCCCTTCAGTTTTGAGGTGCTGTTTCTCTGTCGCCTGTGCAATTAGATCATTAAATGTTAGAGATGGGCTGAGTTTGCTTTTCTACGAATCTGGAGAGGCTTTGCTGTAGGTTGAGCTTAAAATAGTTATTCCTCAATGTTTATTTTATCTTCTAACACTAAAATAGACATTTCAGGAGCTAATGCACAGATTTGAAGGCATACTATGCATTTTTACTTGTTTTTAGCTCCCCCCAGTGTCCTTTGTAAATCACTGTGGTAAAAACGTTAGCATTGTCTTTGCTCAGAAACCCCTAAATCTAACTGTTGAAATGTCTCCTCAGCCTTCACTGCTTTCTACTGGAGCGGTTCATCACTCATTCAAAGAAATCTGCTGTGTTCAAGCAGGGAGAGATGGGAAAAAAATCAGGAATCATGAGCTAAAAACACACTGCCCCTAGCATAACAGCTAGCCACATTGGGTTAGCCTAACCCTCGTGAGATACGTGACTTTGTGAGACTTCAGGGCATCGAACTGGATACTCTGAAGTTGCAAACGTGGTATTCTGGATCCAAGCAGCAGATGGGGCTGAGCGACATTTCATTAACCCAGTAAAGGGTCATATTAGCACAGACTAGCTCAAGAAAAAGATTTAAAAATATGAAAAAGTTACATAGTGTGCCTTTAATATAGCCGAAACAAGAGGGAGATGATTACGGCTCTAAGAGTTGAGAATTAGGATTTTATTTAATGTTATGGTATCGACTTAAAAGACAGCATCCATGTCTATGGCTCATCTTTTTATTTTTTTTTACTTTCTCGTTCTCTCTGGATCTTGATGATAATGCTGCCTTCTTGATTCAATTCATTCAATGTCAATTTTTTTAAAAATTGAATACTAAGATATAAACCAGGTAGAGTTTCAGTGTATTTTTCGGTTTCAATTTTTTTTCTTTCAGTATCAATGTTTTATTTTTCAGTTTTAACATTTTATTTTTCAGTTTATTTTTTTTTCTTCAGTTTCAATGTATTTTTTTTCAGTTTCAGTTTACTCTGTCATCGTTTTAGCCCCATAGGTAGAGCACTACCACTGATCCAAATCCCCTTTGAACAGCAGATCAAACGGCAACCTAAATTTGTTAATTTATTGTAAAACTTGAGTTTATTTTTCATTTACAGACCCATCACTGTTTGTCCTTTCTTATCTGGGAGTCGATCTTTAAATGAACACACAGATTAGCCAGATGGTTGTTACACAGAACCATCTGGCAAGTCTGTTGGAAAGTGTATAGAAAAAGGCGCATTGAAATGTGTTCATGTTGATAAACATTACGAGTTGATCACTGGTTAAATAAATAAATAAATAAATCAGCGTACAAAAGTGAACATCTTGATAAAATCAAAAATTTTTGAAGAGCAGTGGGCAACCTTTCATTTACCTTGATAAATAATAGTTTTATTTCTTTTCTAACTAAATCCACACCTGCTTTATTAGTTTCTGTAGTACTAAGGGCTACTCGGAAGGAAAAACTGTAGGTAAGTTAAGTGTTTTGAATGACCAGGGGTGAACAGAATTTTTATCAATGAGCTACTTAATACCAGGCGCTGATGTTTGAAACTGTTGCGTGCCACACCGAGTAGTGAAAATAAAACTTGCAGCGATACTCGGCTCAGGCTGCAGTGTGTGATCAGTGTGTGTGTGATCAGTGTGTAATCACGAGCTGTGCAATAGGTAGAGCTGTAGACGTAACACCGGTGCGCAAAGGAGAGAGTAGTGGCAAAAGGAACTGGTATGCACGCATTATTTTTGACGCTCATGTGTGCCCCTGTGTATAGCATTCATGCAGATGATTTAAGACCTTTTAAACTACCATCAGTTTTGCATTACTTATATTATTTACATGACATTCTATATTGATTCACAAGCTTGAATATCACGACCAGCAGCAAAATGTAGCACTTTTGGTGCACCTAGAGATCTATTCTGGCATGAACTACTTTCTGCCAAAATACCTGTAATGTGGAATTTACGGCATTGTAAAAGTCTTAAAGTGCCCATGACATCGGTTTCCATGTTTTCTGACTTATCTATCATGTTGCAACGTTGAGTTCTCACCTTAAACCTGCCAGAAAGAGCAAAAAACGGCATCCATCGGTCTCCTAGTACAGCCAGTGAGAAGCTCTTCAAGATTTCAGACCCAGTTTCAAACAGTTTTTTTCACTCCAGCCCGCTATGAGGTCATAGTGATCCGGACTTGCTTATTTGGTAAATTCTCCTCCCACATGCACGTTCACGACACCTGGAGCGAGGCAGTGCCGCCACCATTGCCCATAGACCGAGAAGGGTCTGGCTGCGGCCGCTGTGGAGCTCCACAGTAACCGGATACACGTCACCTCCACACTAACCGAAAACATGTGACCTCCACAGTAGCCAGAAGAGAGGCACCTGGGTCAACAACCCTCCCCCTAACCCTAACCCTAACCAATTCCGGTACGGTATACGGAGGTTGTGTAAAAGTCGATTTAATTGAAGTTTCGTGTTTCCGGTTACTGTGGAGCTCCACAGCGGCCGCAGCCAGATACTATTGACCGTGTAGTGTTTAGTTTCACTTTCGTTTCTCTTTCACGCGACGGCACTGCCCCCTGCTGCAGCAGAAGTGTCAGGCTGCCAAATAAGGAGAAACCCAGCAAAACCGGAAGGCGGTGCATTCTTCTGATCTCTGAGTTGCTCGTTAGGAAATAATTACAGCGTATTTTGAGTTATAATGGTGCAACGCTAATCTAGAGGCATCAAAGATTACACCTGTTTAATATAAAGTGATTTAAATATGGAGTCACAGGCACTTTAACATGTTTGCACAAACCACTGTGAAATTGTGGAGACTGGAGCTGTTTTAGGATACACTTTGGACTATAGCTCATTAGTCCTGGCAGACATAGAGGTAGAAGATCCAAACAAGTCTTTTAAAACTCTTTGGTGCCAAGTTTGAACTTATTAAACTTTTTTATTCTATGAACACATCGTTTGTTGCTTGGCAGGATCGATTGTCGTCCTGCATGTTTCGCGGCAGCTCAGATGCCTAATAAAGGAAACAAATTGTTCCCTAAAGACAGCATTTTTAGCCCGGTTGCATCTCCCACCTGTTTTACAGACCGTTTAAAACCACTGACATGGAGGAAACAATGTTTGTTTACGCTGTTCTTCATTGTCCAAATTATACAACTGCAGGGGAAAATGAAGTGTGTGTATAAAAATAGTAACTTTACTTTCATTGCTAACGCTGTGAAAACAAGTTCTGTTGCTAAACTGGGAATAATGCGTCTCTTCGCTGTGGTGCATCCTCCTCTGTTTATCTTGTATGTCGCTTTGAAAATTTAGTTCAGTCTCTGTATGTGTACACAAAAGTGTATTGAAGCCAATTTTCCGGCGATGTCTAGATGCTGAATGTGTCTTTTGGACTAATGCTATTACTTGTGAGAGCTGGACTGCTTTGAAAGGAACATCTGGATGGAGCACTCCACTGTTGCTCTGGAATCTCGAGCAGAGGAGGATTACTGCTGTGGCATTTGGTTGACGACAATTCAGCGTGGAATTATAGACGCCTCATCTGGAACAGCTTGGAACAGTGCTGCACTCCTTCTCTTGTTAATATGAATGCAGAGTGTGAGGAGTGGCTGCCTGAATCCAAATATCACATGTTAAATAAAATCGGCTTTGAGTAATGTTCAGTTTTTCCTCATATTCCTTGGATTCAGATGGGAGATTCTCCCTGTTTGTATGAATTGCTAAAGCATGTAACTTTTAAAAAAATATTTGTATTGTATGTTATTTAGGTTTTTATCATAGTGTTTATAAGTATTTACCCAGAGTACATCATAAATTTCTTATAATGTTTAGTTTGAAAGAAGTAAAAGAAACATTTAAAAACTTGGCAGAGTTAACCTTTGATAAATTTGTCAGTAACTACACAGTCCTTTTTATATTACGAGTATTTGAATCTGCCTCAAAACACATTTAAAACAGTCCGTACTCCTGCAGCGACCTAGATGGAATATTTAAACAGAAGTTAATTACTTTCCAACATCTAGATTACTGCACTTACTGCGCTGCCGTTTCCATTCAAATTCCTATTTCAAGACGAGCGGACCCCAGCCACATGAGTTGTTCTGCTACGCCTTTTTCAAAAATGGATTCAAATTTGTACTGAAGAGAATCTCTCTGTATGCCAAGTGTGGGCTTTTGGAAGTGTCTTTTTATGATTTTTTTCTTCTTGCCGTTGCACCGTCACTCCTTAGTTCACAAACATGTCTGTACAGTTTGAATTTTAAGCTTGAAGTTCCTGTGGAGAATCAAGGTGTTAAATTTATTTTCTTGGTATCACAGCGATACAGTGAGCCCATTGATATGTTACTGCAGTGCTGCTGCTGATTTTCTGTCCCAGCAGGGCCAGAATTGCTTTCAGTAGGTGTCCTCAAATAGGACTGCATCAGTGTGGCTAAACTGGAAGACTGGACTGATTGAAAACCAAGAGTTCCATTTTTGCATTCATAGCACAGATAAATTAAATGTCATAGTTTAATCAGCGTTATATATTCACAGTGCTTTAGCGCACAGAATCGTTCATTATACTCTTGTTGACTGTGCACATGCACGACACAGAAAATCTATTCAGAATATCCATTCCAATAATTCTTTAAACACATTTACATCCAGCACAAATGTATTTTGCTTACCTCTAAAGCTCAGCCTAAGCTGCAGGAGATTAGGAAGTTGTTTTTGCTGCTGCTGCAACATTTTGATGTTTTCATCTACAGTATTTGGTGAAGGTGTGTCTTCTTCCAGATATTTTAGCTTGGTGATTTAATAACCGGTGTCTGGTTTGGGAAGCTCAAGTCTCGTCTCTGCGTTTTGCAGATGATGCGTGATGGTGTCTCCAAACCATGACCTTCGGCGTGCCCTGGAGCTATTTGTAGTGGATGGATGAGAGTCAGCTCCTCCAATCAGAGGTCATGGTTCTTAACTAGAAAAAGGTGAGATGGTTGAGAATGAGATGTAGCCTCAAGCAGAGGAGGCCAAGTGATGTCTTGTTCATGGCTGTATGATGGAGCAAGAGATGAAATGTTGAATTGGGGCGTTGTCCTCACTAATAGGGGTGTTAGTCCGGTTTGTTGTCCTGAAGGAGCTGAGCTGAAAGATGAAGCTTTGATTTACTGTTCCAGCACTCTTCTCTGGTCATGGGATTCAGATTATGACTAAAAAAAAACCCCAAACCAAACTAGACTTTGGATAAAAGCAGCTGAAATGAGTCTCTTTAACAGAGTAATCCGGTTCATCCTCATGAGGAACACGGTTGTTCAGGTGTCTGATTAGGATACCTCCATGTCCCTTCCTCTGCAGGTTTTCCATGCATGTCCCATTGGGAAGAAACCCCTGCAAACCCAAAAACTCCCTGGAGAGATTTTGTAGTCTCTGTAGTTTGAGAACACCTTGGGACCCCCCAGGTGGAGCTGCAGAATGTTGCTGGGGAGGAGTATGTTTGGGGCTTTCCTCCTGAACCTGCTATATGAGACTGGATTTTTTTTTTTTATTGTAAGACTGAGAATGTCTAATGTTTCTAGATGAATATAGAAAAAAAACATGTTTTTTTTCTGGTATATGCTCTGTATGAACAGAACTGAGTAGAAAAGGAGTGAGAGAATAGTTGAAAGGGGGAAAAGATAGAATAAACTTACAGTGACGACTTTTCATTAGAAGTAACCACATTTAAAGCTTAAAATACTGGAAATTGAATGTTTATTTTCTATCAATTTTTTGTTTTTTTGCTTTAATTAAAGTATATTGCATATTTTTACTCTTTCCGAGGCCAGAATGGGGTGTCTGCTTGCCCCAGAGTGTAGCAAACATTGAGTGTTTGGTTAAAAAAGGTAACTTGTTCTAAGTTTATTTAAAGTAATTGGGATTAATCATCTCATTTGTTTCTTGATTCAACTGCTTGACATGTAACTCTGAAAGTGCCTCTCATGGGACTTTAAGTTTTTGTCCTTTTTTAAATGCTCAACAGGTGACATTTTAAATCTGCTGACTTGTCCAGTGAACAAAGTAAATATTTGTAAGTACACTGACATCCATTTCTTTGGCAATTTTTACTCTCTAAACAGCACCTTGGTAAAAATGTAAATTATTCTTTTGACCATTTGGTCTTGACACCTATATGGAAACCTGTCAGCCAAAAACAGCTCGTTGGTTGTAATGAATGATCTGTTTTGCTTATTTATTTAAGTCCAGTGACTAAATAAATCCTTCCACCATGACTGGAATTGAATGCTTCCTAAAAATGTTTGCCGTTGCACAATGATTTGATTTCAACTCCACTGTGTAGGAATGTTTTAAAGTGCCTCTAGCAGTTAAGAACACTTCAAATCTGCACCATTATCCTGGAACTGGTTTATGAGGGCAACCTGCTACATGGGAGGCCAACTGAAATGTGGCAGGTTCAAAATGGAGGGAGAAGAGGGAAAAATGTGTTTTTGAAGCTTATCAGCTAGTGGCCTGAATTATGAACTTATTTAAAGGCACAATATGTAACTTTCATATTTTTAAATCTTAATGAAAACTCACTCAGCCCCATCTGCTGCTTGGATCCAGAATCCCACGTTTGCAACTTCTGAGTCTCTGGTCTGCTGTCCTGGGTGCTCATTTATAAAGCTTTGCGTAGAATCCTTACTAAAACTTGCTTAAGCTCAGCCAAAAAATTTCAGGTACGCAAATTCCGTTTCCGATTTATAAAACCCTGCGGACGCACAGATCCACGCAATTCTGCTTTATAAATCGATGTCAGACCTAGAGCTGTACTCAGCTGTTTTGGGTCAGAACCCTCCTCCTATACACCCACATTCTGCCATATACGGTCAATGCAAAGTACCTCATGAATAATTGCATATGCATAAGCCGGTGGATTTCTGGTTTTTAACAGTAAATCGTGACAACGGAGAGGTTTAGGAAGCGTAATTTTACAGAGGCTGAAACTCGAGGTGCTTGTGGTGAAGTGGAAGAACGGAAAAATGTTTTATTAGGTGGTGAAATGTGACGAATTACGAACACGGAAGTGCTCCGAGAGACGTCTCGCTGCAGCGCGTCTGCTGTCAGACTGACAGAGAGATCGTGAAGATCTAAGAAACGTTTAATGACAACATTTAATTTAATCCAAAGGGGAAGACATGTCATGTTGTTCATCCTATTAAAGCGGCTCTCTGGATTATTTTTCTCTGTATCAAAGTTTTCTAAATGTTTTAAATGATATTTCAGGTCTAAACTATGATCTATGGGTTGAGTTCCACAACATCTGTCATTCTGATGAAGACCCTCCTTCCTCCTAGAGACCCCTTTCCATTATTTCTTGCCGCCGACATTTTTCAGCCAATGAAATTCAAATTTCTGCATTCTCTCAACATGCACGCGCATCGACCAAACCTGTACCAGTAGGGGGCGCTGTCGTACAGGACGCTCCGTGTGTTTCTCTGTTTACAGTCTCGTTCACTGAGGACTCACAGCTCATTTCTACTAAAAACCTACCCATTCTCCAGCTAAAGATGGATTTATTTTTATTTTTAAACCTTTCACCTCACAGAATGGCAAGGCTTGACAGGATTACGCGTTTATTTTGGTCAGAAAGTTCATCCAGGGCCGAGTCAAGTTCAGCTTCAGAGTCCAGCAGCAGCTCTCTGCTAACAGAGCTAATATCAGAAGCAGCAGGGACAGAGAGGGCTCATCAGACCCTCGTAGTAGTGTTGGAATAAGATTGTGAACTGTGAGTGATTAAACCCTACACATTGAGCTGTACAGTTCATGCCCGCAACGTATATGCGCCGCGTGCACGCGCGCACACGCGACCGGACGCGCGTGTCGAGATGTTTTGAGGAGGAGCCTTTGGACGCTAGATTCAAAAACTGCTCTCTTGCTGAAATAATCCAGAGTGCGGCTTTAAACAGTCAACCTGCTGGATAAAATAATCGCTGGTTGAAATCCCAGAACGGCCGGTGACACCGGGTTTTACTGGTTCTGATGGTTCTGTTGATCCTAATACTGGACCCAGTTGATCCATAGGATGCTCTAATGAATCTATCAGCTGATCGATCGTCCAGTCATTGTCTAGAAATCTCTAAAAACTCTCTCCCATTCATCCGGAGTCTGCCTGCTGGCTGAGCTGCGCAGCGCATCCAGCGCATTACGCACAAGTGTCCCTGCAGGATCCCTAAGTCTCAGAAATCACAATTAATGCACCAATAAGTGCAGTTTGTTATATAATCTGAAGACGACTGGATGAACATAATGGGATATTTTTCGAAAATGCGACATATTTTCATTCAGATTTTAATTTTTATTCTTTTTAGAGACGGATTGTTGGTTCTGTGTGCGCGAGGGTCTACAATTGTGTCATAAATTCAACATTTTTCCATCTCACCTGCTGCTCTGACTGGTTTCACGTCTCCAACATGTGCTTACACAAGGTCTAAAGTTTGCTTAGAGTTGCGCACATTTTTCCGTTACGTTTTCTTTTATAAATCCCAAATTTTGCGTAAAAAGTGACCTACGCAACTTTTTTGGCCCATTTTGTGCGTAAGCAAGTTTTATAAATGAGCACCCTGAAGTCTCACAAAGTCACGTATCTCACGAGGGTTAGGCTAACCCAATGTGGCTAGCTGTTATGCTAGGGGCAGTGTGTTTTTAGCTCATGATTCCTGCATTTTTTAAAATATCTCCCTGCTTGAATACAGCTGATTTCTTTGAATGAGTGATGAACCGCTCCAGTAGAAAGCAGTGAAGGCTGAGGAGACATTTCAACAGTTAGATTTAGGTGTTCCTGAGCTGAGACAATGCTAACGTTTTTACCACAGTGATATAAAACGGACACTATTGGGTTTTGAAAATTAGCGAAAACTTCATAGTATGCCTTCTTATAATCCTTCCTATAATGCATTCGTGTTTATTAATGGAAAAACATAAGAATCAAACATTTTTTCAAGTTTGCTCAGTGTATTAATAAAATGTCACCAATAATTGGTAGAATTTCTACAAAATGCTTTTATTTTTTTGTAATTTCAATAAAAAAAATCCACAGATCTGTGTGTGTGTGTGTGTGTGTGTGTGTGTGTGTGGTTTAAAAGATCTTTTCAAAAACTGTCAACAATTTTTTACTTCAAGTGCAAATGAAAGCTTAGCTTTTTAGCACATTATTAAACCCTTTGTTTATTTCAAGGCTGGTTTTGAGTTGATTTGTGAATTGTTATGAAAGACTTCAAAGTTAATTATAAACATGATAAAACAAGCAAGTCCTGACAAAAGTACAGACTTATTATGGGATTGGTGAGTTGAATTTATAATATATTTTATAATTGTATCTGAACAAATCAACTTTAACAGTGTATAGAAATATATTTTATACTCTGATGTTTCTGTCAGTGTGTTTTGACTACATGTGGAGAAGAAAATGCTAACATGAGCAATATTTACCCCCAAAATGCTGAGTCTCCAGTGTCAAATTGAAACTAAATCTGCTCTTTCCCTTCGAAAACTGGATTAACTGTTAAAGTGACTAGATTAAACATGAAAGCTCTTATGTGTAATCATCTGAGTTTAGATTGAATAAAACTCATGCATAACACTTAGTTCAGCTCCTCTAGCCTCCCTGTCTGTACACCGTCCAGAATAACACTTCAGGGGCATCAGGTGGTCACTCTCAATGCAGTCGTTCTTGCTCAGAGGGCAGCTGGTGCTTCCAGGTCCGTCACAGAGTCAGTGTTGTTGTGGACGATGTGCCTGTGTTTCTGCACTGAGCCGTGTGATTGCCATGTGGCAGAGAGTGTGGCCAAGTCTCACTTGGGGCATCTGCAGATTAGTGTGTGTCTGTGTGAGACCATGTTTCTGGGCTGTCCAATCCGCTCTTCTGAGTCTAGGTTCTGGCACATTCTAAATCTGGATTTTTAAGAAGCCATAATGGTGATTACAACATATTTGGGTCTTCTTGTGTTTTTGTCGCTCACCTTTAAATTAAACCATTCTCACTAATGAAACCATTGCACTTGAAGACACAGTTAATAATCATCTGTTTGGATTTTTTATAAATTTAAAACTGAAATTTAATTTTTAAAAAGCAATAAGAGGTTCAAGAAGGTTCCAGAATGGCGCCACACAAGGTGGCAGCTTGTTGCAGTAGCTGTTTAATTTTTAAAGATTGGAAGCATTGCTTTTGAAGTGGAGGATTTTTTTTGAGTTACTTGTCTTCTTTGGCCATTTGTTACGATGCATAAGTATACCAATAAGAAATAGCTCACAAACGGGAGCAGCTAATATCTAAACTGCAACCCAAAAGCTGACTGTTTAAAAGAAGATGTGGATGCAGGTCAAAGTGGAGAGAGAGAGGAAGAGGAAGTTTAAACCATCACTTCCATTGATCATTATGGGGATAATGATCCCTCATGAAAGAGATGGATGAGCTTCAAGTGCTGATGAGGAACCAGCCAGAATATCAGGAATGCAGTTTCATGTGTTTCACTGAGACATGGATGCAAGATCACATTCCAGACTCCAGCGACTCTCTGCCCAGCTTTTGGACCATAAAAGCAGAGAAGAAAGAAAATCAAAAGAGGTGGATTAGTAACACAACAGATTGTAATCCAGGACAGGCTACGGTGAAATATTGTCTCTGCAGCTCAGATATTGAACTTCTAGCTGTAAGTTTTCATCCTTAATCATCTAAGGGAGTTTACTGGTGTTGTAGCAGTAAACATTCTGTCATCAGCTGTTGCTGATTCTGCATGTGATGTCATCAGCTCAGCTGTTGCTACAGGCACAGCATCCCAGTGCATTTGTGGTAACATCTGGAGACTTTAACCATACCTCTCTCTTCTACACCTTCAGCATTTCAGCAGTATGTCAACTGCTCCACCAGAGAAATAAAACACTGGGTTTGTTCTGTTCCAATGTCAGGGATGCATACAGCTCCTTTCCAAGACCTTCTCTTGGCGAAGCTGATCTTAGTCTCGTCCTTCTCTGCTCTGTAATAAAACCACTGGTTACGATGCAACCTTTGACCAGAAGAAGCTGGGAGAAGATGGTCACAGGAAGATGAAGAAACTCTACTAGAAGGTTTTGAGGATGCAGGCTGAGATCCACTATGTGAGTCACATGACAATGCCATGATGACTGTTTGATTTACTTTTTAAATTTCTGTATGGACAATGTTATCCCCACCAAAGCAGTGAGATGCTTCTCAAAAAAATCCTTGAAATAATTGCCTAACAAGAAAAAAAAAAAAGCCTTCAGGGATGGAGACGGGGAGTAATGGTGCTGTGGCACCTGGTGTATGGCAGCTTAGCCTCTGTAGCTACAGTGTAGCTTACTGCCATCCATGTATGACTGGGTGAATGACTTATTGTAATGTAAAGTGCTTTTGTAGCCCATGACTTACAAATATGGGCCATTTACATACTGACTTCCAGCAGAAGGCAGCTGAAGGTCTGGACAAACCCGATCAACTGAACATATTTTTAATAGGTTCAGTTCTACACCCTCCACCCTGCTCCCAGCCAAACGGACCTTCCACCCTCCCCTGACCCACAGCTTCCCTGTCACACCTCAGCTGTTTTATCTTCCACCTCAGTCATGCATCCTGCTGCTGTTTCATCATTCTCATCAATCACATCAGGAGATACTGGTGCCTCCTTTCTTTGCCGCCCCATTTTACTTGTCTGTCTCTAGCAGTCAGGAGAAGAGGCAGCTGGAAAGACTAATGGGAACAAGGCTGCAGTCAGATGGTGCCATGCAGTGTCATGAAGGCCTGTGCAGACCAGCAATGTGGGATTCTCCATCACCTTTTCAACCTTAGCCTGGTCCAAGAGAAGGTTTCAGTGCTGTGGAAAACATCCTGCCTTGCTCCAGTACCTAAAAAATCATCATCTGTTCTTAATGAGTATAGCCCTGCTACCATATTACGCACATCATGAAAAGTCTTTGAGAGACTATAGTGTCCCACCTGAATGAACAAACATATGCCTTTCAGGACCCTCTGCACTTTGCCTATCGCTGTGGAGTTGGAGTTGAACACACCATAACATACCTGCTTCAACAATCCCACTGTCATCTGGACACAGCAGGCAGCACTTTGATTTCTACACGCATTTAATACAGTCCAGTCTGATTGGCTGGTGGATGCTGTCTGACAAACGTTAGCATTAATTAGCACTGGGTGATTTGGGGGGGGGGGGGGGGGGG
>SSNR01000003.1:2062121-2134727 GCA_006937965.1 Callopanchax toddi | reverse complement strand
GGGGGGGGGGGGGGGGGGGGGGGGGGGGGGGGGGTAAATCAGGCAGTATAGGAGGTTGTCCTGTAACCTGAGAGTGGACAGCCTAGTCACTTGTGTCTTTGGTCAAGACACTTCAACTACCTTGCCTGTGTGTGAAACTTGGTGGTGGTCAGGGGGGTCGATGGATCAAAAATGGCCGCCCTGGAGCAGTCTGATTATTAGTTTTTTTTGTGCATCTTTATTTAAACATAATATCTCAATTATTATAACCTGACAGTCATCGATAACATCATCTCTTGGTGTCCCCAACTTCTACTGTGGATATGGTGGGTTGTTTTTTTTATAAAAAGCATTTATTTTAAGGAAATAGTGAATTAATAAATTATTAGTAGAATTAAACTATAATAGTGAGGTTACATTTAGCTAATGACATTTAAATGAGCAATATTTTAAATAAAAAATCATTTTAAAATATTGCCAAACCTAATATTAACTAATGTGCTGCTTGAAGCTGCAGAATAAGTGATTAGACTTTTTTCCAAACTTGAGGGAGACCAGAGCAGCTCTTTTTTAGCTCATAATCTCTACTTTTAAGAAAACAGTTTTTAAAACAATTTCTTCTGGGTGCTTTTGTGCTTTAAAGCAACAGCTTTTTAAATTTGAAATATTGTGAACATGTCAGAAAAGGTATATTACTTTTCTCTCATATGATGAGTAGCTAATTAGCTTTTATTTGGGGGTTAATTGCTGCATTATTTCCCTGTCAGGCGATGGGGTTTGCACTGTGGGTGAACTCTGCTGTAGTGTAACCTTGCTGTTTCACAGCCATCTGCCTTCTCTGTCTTTTTAGGCTCAGGTCGTTCCACTAAACACCAGCTCATCTATAATTAATAAATGTCCATGTTTGTTCTTGTCCATGAATTCAGATACGTGTGTTTATAATTGCAAGCAGCATCTATCCTGCAGCCTCAGTAATTGCTATATTGTTTGTTTCTTTACTGTCACCAGGATTGTCTCCAGTTCCTTTTTTAATTACAGAAGCATGTAATTATGTGTATATGCATCCATTTTTATAAGAAAAAAATGAGATTAATTTGGAGTTCATGCTTTTTCTCTGTGCTGTTGAGTTAGGAATGCAGTTAGCTTGTGTTTTTCTTCTAAGTGCTACATATGTGCATGGAAAGGTGAGGCTTAACTGGGAGTTTATAGCAATCACAATAAATAAATCTGCACAAAACAAAAGAAATGCTTTCTTTTTATATATCCATCTTAAAAAATGACTAAACCATGCAGGTAAAAATAAACTTTAAACAATAAAAACATAAAAAAATTCTGAATACACCACAGCTTCCTGGTATTCCATCTGTAATTATCAGAAGGAGTGATTGAGAAGTCTGTATTTTTATCCCGACTCTCAATTAGTAGCATTCTGCTCTGCAGCCTCATGACATTAAACAGATTGAAGTTGACAGATTGCGTAGATCCAAGTAATTACACAGTAGATCAAATAAGACCATAACAAACCCATCAATCACAGCGCTGTAAACTTGGCACACTCATGCAGAACGCACGTGCATCACCACATAAATTAGGGAGTTTAATAACATTTGCTACAGATAACTTCTTTTCAGGAAACCTTCCAAGTGTCTAGGTTTTAAACTGCTGCTTTATGTTTACTCGCAGAGTTTTGTTTTGTTTTTCCAGTCGATTTTAACAAGTTGTTCCTTCAATGGATCAGTGCCGTGAAGAATGTCAATAAAAGCTTTTCGTTCTGATGGCTGCTGCTTGTTTTTGGTGTCTGAGAACCTGTTTGACATTCAGCTGGAAAGGAAAGGTAAAAGCACTTTGGATTTGCCTGATATAAACGTAGCCGGTTGTGATTTTTTTATGTGACTATGCTTTGGTTCAAAGCAGCTTTCAGTACTTGTACACATCTCTGCCTCATCATCTCCTGCAGTTTATGGATGACGCATTTTATGTTTTTTAGTTTGAACTATATACAGTATATATACGTTGTTGATTTTCCTATTTTGATTTTTCTTCACAAACACTGGCAGCACTTGAATTATTCATTTTCTTTTCACTTTGTCCCAGCGTGAACATGACAGTGAGGGTTGAAATAGAGGTTGAAGTGCAGCCAAGCTGTGGAAGCACTTGCCTTCTCCTCTCCTGTTCGGTTTTCTACAGCTTGTCACAGTGAATGAAACACTTTGGACTCTATACCTGAACTCGATAAACATTTTTTGTCAAGAATAATTTAGGTCCACACTGCTATTTGAGTGGAACGTGATGGAACAGTGAATGAGTTAAAGTGATCGAGAACGTTTTTTTTTACCAACAGCAGAAATATCTGCATAGCTTGTTTGTTGGGTACAAACATGAGCATTTCTTTTGTTAAAACTGCCTTTTGTCACATTTCACTAAAATGCCAAATGACCGAAAGATCGAGATCGCGGATACAAGCGGCCGAAATGAGATTTCTCCGTATGGGTGGCCAGGCTCAGCCTTAGAGATGGGGTGAGGAGCTCGGACGTTCGGGAGAGACTTGGAGTAGAGTCGCTGCTCCTCCATATCGAGAGGAGCCAGTTGAGGTAATTTGGGCATCTCATTAGGATGCCTCCTGGACGCCTCCCTTGGGAGGTGTTTCAGGCATGTCGACCCAGAACACGTTGGAGAAAATACATCTTCAATCTGGCCCGAGAACGCCTTCGGGTCCTGCCAGAGGAGCTGGTGCAGGTGGCTGGGGAGAGGATGGTCTGGGACTCCCTAGTTGGGATGCTGCCCCCGCGACCCGGATAAGCGGAAGGAGACGAGAGAGATTTAGCATTTTAGTAAAATTGCACTTTCACAAAAGGCACTTGGCACAAATTTAAACCCACTCTTTGTTTTACTTTTATACTTAAAGGAGCCAGAGGTTTTTGTAATATTTTAGGTCACCTATATAGTTTTTTACCAGGTAAGAAAACCAAAGAAAACCAACGTACAGAGATATCGAATAATTTTTTTTCAAGTGACCTGGTTCAAGATGGCAGCATTAAGACGACGCAAAGAGTTTCACACAATCATGTTACTATGAAAGGTCCATAACAATAGAACATTTTTATTCATCAAAGATGGCAAAATTCAGTTATTGAATAGCTCTTCAGGCTTTTTGAAGTTTTTTTTAGTGTTTCATTTTTTGTTTTTGTTGTCTTTTTCCATTCATTTTCTGTCCAGTCTTTGTACATGATCACAACAATGTGTAATTTATGCTTAAAATGAAGACAAAATTGAAATGGGAATCCTTTAAAATGACCTACAACACACGAACAGCTTATAAAAGCAGGAGTCGGATCTAAAGAGATGAATGATTTAAGACTTGAGCACAGATATTTATAACACAACATGACAGGTAGACTTTTAAGCATTAAAAAAATTTTTTTTTTAAATTAATGAGCGTATCTGTGTTTTTTTTGTGCAGAAATGATCACCTGAAGCTACATTTCATCTTGAATTTGGTTCATTGTTAAAGTATTGCAAACAGTCTGGGTTTTTTCTTTTTGTCTGTTTTCAGCAAAATTTGGAGTTTTGATCCAACAGAGTGATAATTCCTTCTAATGTGTCCATCTTTTGTAGGAGTAATTTATGAGTTACTCTCAGCAACCTGGTTAAATATAAAAGTAAAATTCTCTCAATCTTCTGTCTATCCCATGTTGGACGTTGAACAGATTTACTGTTCTGATGCTGTGCATGATGGTTGGCTGGTTGTCCGACCTCATAGTCACCTTCAAATAGGTTTTTGATGTAGAGACGTTCATAAACAAGACACACACAAAAAGAGACAAAATTTGAGTGATTTTTGAGTTGTAAATAATTAAAGACGAACATAAACTTTTGGGTTTGGGATTTCACTCTCTGTACCTGCTTGTTTCTGTGCATTGAAGCAGTTTTACATGAAACCATTTAGATCCACCCTCATTAACCTGATGATGTGATCATTTAGTTCAGTTTTAAGTGACTTGTACCCTGAATTTACATTTTGTGTTTTGTTGTCGGGAGACTGTTTATCTTGGTGCAGTTTATGTGCATCAACCTCTACTTGAGTTATTTGGAGAAATGTGTTGCAGTCGTTGTGTCACAAATACCTCCTACACATCATAGTTTTTAGTTTTGTGTAGTCGTCTGAAAACACAGCAAAGATTGCCTCTGAAAATTCCTCTGCTGGTCAGATGAAGCAATATTATAGTGCCCAAAACATAGATGTATTTTTTGTTTCCTCTGCACCAGACTTTACCTGTTATAAAATACTTCCATGGATCAAAGCTGTAAATCTTTGCATTTTTATTTTAATAGAGAACTCCCTTTCCTGCATTCTGGAAAGGTATTGTATAATATTTCTATTTGAATGTTTAACTTGGTGTTCGTGCCTTGGTTTCCTTGGTTAAGCAGATGCAGCATGAAATTAGATGTGTCCCTTTGTCTCTGGGTGATGACCATGAATATTCCAGGACTGACAGGCCAGGCAGATGGAGGAGACGCCAAGTGGTGAAGTAAAGTACAGACCCAGGACTAAAAGCTCCAATAACACGGAGGTGTAATTAGTTAAGGCAGAACCAGCTGGGCCTGCCTTTTCAGTGGTGACTGTATGTTGATGGAGGGAAATGATGAAAGAGAAAATAATCAATACATTGTTGTGAAGAAGTGCAGTTTTGTTTTTCTCAGATATGATTTTGGTTTTATAAAAACATTATTGAAATTGAACCACTACTGTGTCATTTCATATTGATCGTCTTGTTTTGTCTGGTATTATGAATCCAATGCACCCTTTTCTTGACAGTGTTGCACTTTGACCCTTCTTAAAAGCCCAATGGATTTGGTGCTGCACACCCCTAAATCAGCTTGAGCCAAGAGGATGGAAATACAGCCTTGATTCACAATCTGGTTACAAATATAAGACATGATTAAGGTAATGGTTATAATCTCTGAAATGACCCCAAGTTTTGATAAGTGGCACAAATAAGGAGATGGTTTCTATTTTTAACCTCAACTGAAGCCTCTTTGTGTGGAATTTTCTTTTTTAGGACTAAGGGGACCCCTAGGCTACACTCGTCTACGTTTGGTGGTTCTTTAATTCTCTCCGTTTTTTGTTTCTGAGTGCCGCTTTCATATTTTCTAAGATTTTTTTAAATCCCTCATCAAGTGCAGCCTGTGTACGGTGCATGAACATCATATGTCACATCATGCGAGTCAAGACCGCCACCATGGCTACCCAATCGGCGTCGCTTATGATTTTGTGGGCCAATACATCCATCCATCCATCTTCTGTAACCGCGTAGTCCTCCACAGAGGGTCGCGGGGGAGCTGGTGCCTATCTCCAGCAGTCAAGGGGGGAGAGGCAGGGGACACCCTGGACGGGTCGCCAGTCCATCGCAGGGCCACAAAGAGACGAACCACACACCCACTCACACCTAAGAACAATTTACTAGCCAACTTAATTTACTAGCCCAGTTAGCCTGACACGTGTTTTTGGTCTGTGGGAGGAAGCCAGAGTACCTGGAGAAAACCCACACAGGCACAGGGAGAACATGCAAACTCCACGCAGAGAGACCGCAGAGCCGGGACGCGAACCCACGACCTCCGTGCTGCGAGGCAGCAGTGCTAACCAACTGCGCCACCATGCAGCCCTGGGCCAATACAGTTTAAGAATATTCTTGCATGTACATATAAATAAAATCATGTACTTTTTACTGGCCAATGGGGCCCCAGAACACACGAGGCCCCTAGGCTCAAGCCATATAGCCTGTGCATTAATCTGATCCAGCCTGTGTGGGTTTGCTTTTTCACTTCATGTTGTAAAGTTAAAATTTAAAGTTAAAAGTTAAAGTTTAAAGTTAAAGCTTAAATTTAGACTCTGAGGTATTCATAAATACTGTACGATTTATAAGAGTTCTCCTGATTATAATTTGCTCTTTACACTGACCCAGGTCGCCGTTTAGTTGAAGCAAGAGAATAAAAGTCAGGCATTTTTATGGTCCCAAAGTCAATGGACTGATTAAAGGTGTTGGAGGACAGCAGGGTCTTCCCTCCCACCACTCCTGCAGCATGTCTTGACTTTGTGAGCCTTTGAAGTCCTCATGAAGTTGTTTTTGTTCCTGCAACAACAGACAACAAGGCATCCTGTTATTCAGTATGCAGATTTCTCCTCTGCTCCTGCTACAAGGTGCCTATAATGAGCTTGAACCCCTCATTAATTGTCCTCATCCACTGCTGTTGGAGCCAGTGCTAACAGTGATCTAAAACATAATGATGTGTGAACAGACATAGTCCTGATTCATTTAATCATCACCTGCTACCCCCATGCTTTTTGTTCACCCTGACAAATGTCGTAAGACATGGCGCACACTCGCTACACACCGACACGTTATTTAACAAATTGCAGCGTTCCCCTGTAATTACTGGGACCATAATAACCACCTTTACATGGTTGCTAGGAGCTTTATTTGTTAGTTATGTAATCAAGTTCAAATCTTCTGAAACATTTTATGAGTACCAAATTAGAGTTATTTTTTTTCTTCATGTTTATTGAAACGTAGATACGATTACATTTTATTTGGTCCCTCGGTTCATATTGTATATTCAGATATTCGTGTTTGGACGGGCATGTGAAGTACAGCTGGTGGATGGTGTGGTTGGTGATTCATTTAAATACATAAAACATCAAGAGGCTGGGAGGATTTAAACACACATACCCCGAGTGAGAAGCTGTGAATGTGGGAATCGGAAAAATGGTTCCGAAAAAAAAAAATCTTTTGATATTTCAGTTTGTGCTCAGGAGATCTAGTATGAGGGCTTAATTGTGTTTCAAAGAAACATTTTTTAGATTAGAATAAAAAAAAATCTATTTAGTTATTGTAATTTGCAAAACAAATAAGAATGAATGATTTTACTAAAGTGCCTCTAATTACATTTTTCACTCGGAGCTTGAGGTTCAGCGCCTCAAGTTTATTCTTGCAGATTTGTGAAGGAAGCTGGTATGGCTAGCTGTCAGAGGGTGATGAATTGTCTGAGAGAGAACGGCATCATTAGCGCTGTGGTCACACAGAGGAAATGGGGAATTGCTGCAGTAAACACAGTGGACTGTCTCCACTACTTTCGTCTTGTCTCCCCCTCCTCACATCCTGTGACCTGCATACCGATCCCCCATTTTTAACCTGGAGGACATCGTGTCCCAGTCCCAGCCTGGTAAGAGCAGTGGCACTTTGATGATCTGGAGAGGTCTGAGTCAAGAGCTCTCAGCTGTCATCCCCTTTTCATCTTTTGCTGTTCATTGCTTCTGAAGGTCCACCTCGAGCCTTTCTGTTTTCCGTCTCTGCTTCTGGTGTCTGCATTGCAGTGTACTTTTCTTCCCTCCATCAACCAAGACATGTTTATATTAGCCCTAGACCTTTCTCCGCTCCTCTTGATGGAAACTAGCAGCAAACGCAGTATATCTGGATGACAGTTCTCTTCACTATATGAATTAATAGGAATGCATTTGTTTTTTGACAGTCCTATTCAGCGGGTGGGAACTGTGAAGATTAATCACTCAAAAAAAAAAAAAGAAGAAGAAATATGCTGTCTCAAACTGTCAGTTTCATCTGGTGTAGATGTAAATGTTTTTTAAATATTTGCTTTGCTTATATCTCAAAGCCAGTAGAGTTGATAAAAACCCAACGTTTTAAATGTAATGGATGGGGAATGCTATAGGAAGGCATTGGTCTCTTCTGGGATTTCAAATCCTAACGATCACATAATCATCACTAATTTGGATCATCGTTGAAAGAACAAAATCCCGGTGATAAAACATGTTCCGAGCAGAGTCACAGCTCCTCCTCGTCTAAAGGAGTAACCGAGGTGGATTCAGACTTGGATGACTCCTGCTCCTCTTCCTGGAGGTTTTCTGGGCACATCCCAGTGGAAGGAGACCCCATAGACCCAAAAACCTCTAGGATCGCTTATCAGGAAGGAGCTACTAATTATAACGGGGATGTCTGGACTCTCCTCAACAATCTGTTTCCTGCAACCTTGGATAAACTGTGGAAAATAAATAAGTAAATGGATGGATTATTTTAAATCCTTCAGCATGAAGTAATCAGACAACTCATTTTTAAAATTCTAAACATTTATTGGCTAATATTAACACAACAATAATTAGCTTTTATATTGTGCAATTATATAATATTGCAACAATAAAACTTAATACAATTTGCTCTTGCCAACATCAGTAGCTTACACTAGAGGGCAGAACGCCTATCAGATATGCAGCAGCTTTTTTGAAGAAAATACAAATCTTGTTAAAAAGATGGAGCTCAGAAACACATGGGTGTTAAAGAGGTAAAACTATTAGTACACTCTCTTTAAACTTAGAGGTTTCATGTATGAAACTGCTAGTCCCATACCACAAATTAAAATGTGGTAAATTGAGCCTTAATAACAGATGGCAATTTAATACATTTAAATAATCATTCTAAATGTGCCTTATTTTTAAAATCAACCCCATCCGTAGCTTGTATCTTCAGCAGGAATTATTTACAGTAAATGTCCTCTGAATGACCTGGTCCAGCTCACGTTGGAGAGGAGTTCTGGCCCACTCCACAGCATGGCTTCAGATCATTTATTTTTAAGGACATCAGTTTATTCGTCCCTCTAAGTCCCACCACAGCCTTTTAGCGGAGGTCTGGACTTTGGTCCGTTTTCACATCTTGATTATTTTTGAAGCCATTCTCTTGTAGATTTGCTGCTGTGTTTAAGATAATTGTCCTGTTGCATGTCCCAGCTGGGGCCGAGCTCTGCTGTCACACAGATGGCCAAATGTTTTAAATTAAAATACTTTGGCATACAGAGGAGTACATTATAGAGTTAATGAGTGCATTGTGCAGGGCATTATCGGCACACTCTGCTTTAAAGTTGATGTGAAGTGTTTGTGATGATCAGTAAATATGCTGCTGAGTATCATGACCAAACATTCCTAATGCTTTGTGTTTCTTTAAAGGTACATATTCAAATTTAACACATTCTTTGTGGGGATACGAAGCTTTTTCATTGCAAGCAATGAATTGCAAGCAAATCCTACCTGAGTCTTTCTGGTTGCTGTCATGGACTTTTACATTTAACATGCTAACAGAGGCCTGGACAGAGTCGGCCCTTGGAAATTTTGCAGTATATAAGCATTGATTGGTCTGGGCTTAGGGTAAATTTGTGTTTCCTACTTAATGCACAGCCACAGAACTTCCTTTAGCTTCCTTCCTGTTTGGCGTTTTAACACATTTGAGTGCTCCAGACCAGCAAACTGCCAGGAGGTATAAATTTCTGCAGGTGGTCACTTGCTGGAGATCAAGTGCATTTGATCAGTAACACCTACCTGCTATTTATGCTCACTCCTCATGAGTGCTTCTGCATTTTATTATGGTTTTTGTTAAACGAGTCTTGGTGATATAAGTGCTGCATCGTTTAACCTGCTAGAGAAGGATTCTCTTTTTGAATGATTTGATTGAAAGAAGCTGAACTTTTTAAAACTTTTAATCTTCTTTCTAATGTTGAGGAATGCAAAGCAAGTGAAATATGTGGCAACTTTTAATTAACAAAGTTTTTGAAATTAATGGACAGAATTCAATCTGTTGTTCTTCTCCAGAGTTGAGATATGTTGTTTTACAGACGTTTACTTTTTGACTCTTCTTTAACATTCAGCTCTACTGACCTTATTTCCTTTCTTCGCTCATATTTCCTGATATTTTCCAGACCTGTTGAACTCTGTTATGCCAGTAGAACTTTCACTCAGCTGAGTTTTGTAGCACCTTGGCTCACATTGCACATGTTTTTCTCGTTGCAAAATATATTTCCTGCAACATTGCCCTTTAATTTCTTCCTCTTCCCTCGTGGAGAGGTAGACTCTTCTCCTGTTTGACAATTCCAAGCACTGCAAGCGATCAGAGGAATGACCACATGATACAGCCCACTAGAATAGTAAACAGGCCTGTATTGCCACACAGTGAGCTGCGGATGGAAGATGGGGAAAGTCGTGAGGCTTTGGGTGTTTTTTTCTCTTTAGACTCAGTGGGATGGTTAGTGGGAAAGCAAAATGAGTGTGGCGAGGTAAAACGTGTGATTAATTAGTGGAACAAAGGCAACGTGGGCTTGTTCTTTTTTCTTAAGTGCCCTTCAACAGCAAACAGACCAGCTTTATTTGGCTTTGATCCCCATTTTAAGTTGCTGGTCACAAAGACAAGTTCTTGCCTCTGAGTGATCTAAGTAATGAGGACAATGGATGGAAGCATTCACACATTTATGAAACCGTAGAGAGTGGGAACCCGACGTTGCAAAGCTAACCTGTCGGTTTGGTGTGCCAGGAGTCTGAATCTTTCCTCCACTGGTTTCACACAAAGGGAGCTGTCCTCAGTGCTGAAATCAAGACATTCAGCAAGTCCAAAGGATCCGAGCCTCTTTATCACTGCAGTAATCCATCACTTCGTAGCCTCAAGCTGCAGGAAGCCTGCCTTGGCCGTCCTCCTCCTTAAAGTCAGTGTTTTATTAATTAGTTTAGTTTTTATGTTGTTTTTTTTTATTTTCTAAGATTGCAGGGACTTGATTGCTTTTGTTTTGTGAAGTGCAGTTTGAATTAAAAACAAGACGCCTCTCTCATCCTGTTCCTGGGGTTCATCTTCTATTCATTCAGCCCTTCTGGTTTATGAGATTTAAATTAAATCTAACTCCCTCAAAACTGACAGCAGCATTTGATTTATCCTTTAACTTTCTTCTTGACAATTTATAAAAAGAAATAACCATTCAAAAATCATTGACTTTAATAGAAATAAACTTTCAGAATGTCTGACATATTGAGTAGGTCAGCACATTTAGCATATTTACATTTCTTCCATGTCTGTGAACACAGGGGGAGGAGCCATACTCAACCTATTTTAGTGTAACTTTAAACCATTAAAGAGACTGTTGGTGCATGTTAAAATGATCAGATTAGATGTCCTTTTTTATTTTCAGTAAAAGAAAAATCAGGATGTATGATCTCACCTTGTCCTTGAGGCTGTTTGTTATAATTAATGGTGAAATGAGCTTTAAACAAAAATGATAAAAAAATAATGAGGTTCGTGTGCAACTTTTGATTTGATGTTCTTTTTATGTTTTATTTTTTATGTGGGAATACTTTGAGAATGAAATGAATCTGAATTTTTAATGTGATGTAAAGAGGTCGCCTTCAGAACAAAAGGCTCCTGATTTAATCAGTGACTCTTATCTGGTGAAGATTTGGGTGTAAACAGTTTAATTATGGATTGTCCTAAATATGCTTATTGTTGTGTGATAATACAGAAACATAATGCTGCACTTATAGAAACATACATAATAGAGCCATATGAGTGAATCAATATATAGTTAACATTTATGTTATGAAGGTTTTTGTAGAATCTGGGTAAAACTAAAGGGGAGTAGATTGTTATTTTCAGGTCGTAGATGACCTATTTCATGCGCATGTACATATTCATGATTGGAAGTCAAACTATGTATATTTAACTGCTCTGTTCTTTCATCTTTATGGATTTTGTCACTGGAGAAATTGGTTCTTACAGTAAAGCCTTAGAAATCAAATGACTGATATTCTTTATGTTGTGCTGAGAGAGACGAGGAGGACGTGTAATGCAGCTGTAAACTAACCTAGATTAAAACGAGATGTCTGAGGTCTCGCTGATGAATGCTGAGGCACGATCATAGTGGATGACTGGAAGATCGGATGAGAGGATGCTCTGCTCTGTCAACTGCTTCTAGGACTTGGATACATTACAGTTTTCTGCCATCTCTTAATAAACACGCTGCACAATCCTAGGCCTTTTATTTGTACTGTAAAGTCTGTTTTGTTTAAAGGGAGAAGAGGGAAGATTTGAAAAACGAACCTCTTGAGCGCCGCGTCTGGTGCTGTGAATAACTACAGTCTTGAACGGGAGCGCGCACAAACTTCTCACTATCTCATAAGGGTTCAACCAAAGGCAGCCGGAGACATGATTCCATAAATAAACATACATTTTATTAATACAAAAGGAAATATAGTAAAACAATGCCCCACGACACACACTCACACACACAAAGAAACCGCAGGAGCCGATCAGAGCTAATCTCGCTAGCTGCTATGTTCCAGTCCTTCCCAGCTGCCTCTATCGCTAAAAGCTTTAATCAGTCGGTGTTCTCTGACTCCCGGAGGTGAATTTGAGAAATCTAGGGTGATAGAGGCATGTCCCGCTGCCTCCATCACCCTAGATTTCCCAAGTTTGCATCACAGAGTGGCGCTCCGGAGCACCCGGAGGAGCGTGGGCTGCACACACACTTAGACTGACGGGACGTTGACGTCACATCCGTAGGACAGCGCGGGAAATTCGTTCCCGATTTGCAGAACATTTTACAGCTCACAGCCTCTTCAAGATTATGGAATGATACATTGGTGGCCTCGTTCTTTTTGATTTAAAATGCTTCATCACTTAAAACTGAGCATGCATGATTATTAATTTTATTTAAAATCTTCCCTCATGTCCCTTTAAATATATTTGCTAAGTCTTATATTCTAATGCTCTGCAGCATTGGTGATGATGTTAGGAGTGATTTTATCCTTTTTATTATTTTTTAGCCTTGGGTTTATCTTGTTTTTCTGATGTTAGCACGCTTTTGCTAATGCATACCTTTTTGTTTAAAATTTAAAGGGAAAAAACAGCAAAAGATGAAACTAAATCAATAATTGGAGTAGAAATGTTCTGTTTTCTTGACTGTATTCTTTTGGCTGTTTGACAGCACAGCTTGTAAGTCTCACTTCTGCTACAGCCTCTTTCTGCTCCACTCTTAAGTGCACCAAGGCTCAGCAGTCCCCCTCCTCCTAGGAGCAGTGAACTCATAAGACGGCTGTTGTTGTGCTGTCAGCTGCACTGTTAATGAAATCTACTCAGTGAACGAATTGGCTCATGTTACACTCTACTAGCCTTCACTCTGAAATAATGCAGTGTGCCCGTCTTCCTCTGGCTTCCCAATCTTGGGCCAGACTGCAGGACAGTTGAGATACAAAGGCTGATTGTCCTCTCTGATGGATATCAGCAGTTGTATCGAACAACTGGAGCAGGAAAGATTGGATAGCCTCCCAGGTAAGTGATGTGGGATTATTAAGTGAACTGTTTTGTGATTTGTAACATTATCCAACAGTTTTTTCTTTACTCTGCATCTAAAAAAGTTATTTGCAAATGAGGCGAAACAACAAAACCAGCAGATATGTTCGGTGTTTCCACTCTGTGACCCTCTTTAAAGGCAGCAGGTGAAGCCAACGGATGGTGGAAGAGCTGATTAATAACATTAAGAAAGGTGAAGAAACACAACAGAGCTTTGTTAACATCATGCCTGCTGATGAGCTCCCTGTTTGACATGGCTGATTATCAGACACCTTTCACTGACGGCTTCCCGGGGGCTCGTTAGACTCATCAGTATTCTGAGAGCATCGGATGCTTCTGCAGAACATAAACACTGACATCTTTAAATGTTTAACAGCGCTTTCACAAACAATACGCCATTGGTCCTGATGTCTCACTCACAGTCTGCTCACATGCAAAAAGCCATTCATTAATTCAAGTCACACTCACACACCCCTCCCCCTCCCCCCATCGCACACACCTACCACCCAGTTCTTGCTGGTAGGTTTATGCTAATCTCTATGGAAATGCAGTCAAACTGAACACTCTACTTTCTTTGATTCAATTTATATAAGAATTTCCACCCTATAACGTGCAGACAAAAGATGTAATTATTGCATGGCATTAAAGCCTGTCAACTTCAAATGTGTTCTTTGTTTCTGAGCTTAATAGAATGTATTATGTACTTTTATTTTTAAGGCACACACAGCTTCAGCATTCTGTTGTTTTGGCAGGAATATAAAGTGTTGGTAAATTTGTCCACTGTCAGACATATGGATGTCAGATATCCACACTCTGACTGCTTGTGGCATTAGATGTACCCAGAAATTCAGACACTCCAGGTGGCTTCTGTCTGCAAGCTGCAAAATCTTAGCTGCCAAGAGGCGACACTCCAGGTGTCAAACAGAAGGCAGTGGACATGATGGGGTGGGGATGTATGTATTCTGTGTCCTCTCACCTGTCTGGCGTTTTCTACTCAGTCATGTACAATATTATACTCCCACTTATGGTGTGCACTTCTGCTTTGTGGTCTGCAGAGAGATTAGAAGTCATCAATTGTGACTTTGTGGCAGGTGCCTTTCATAGCAAGGTGATGGCAGTGTTCAGACATGAACACCTCCATGCTGATGCATTTCCTCAAGCCTCAGTGCTGTTTGGGCATTTTTCTTTTGCCTGCATTCATGTTTTTACACAGTTGTGTGAATCAGTAGAAAATCAGGTTTTCTGTTTTCAACGTATTCTGAACATGTCATTTAAAAAATCGTACTGCAAGCGTTGTTCATTATCTTTGTGTTCATTCCTTCAAAATTTTAAAAAGTGAACAATGAAACATGCAAATTATCATTGCTGTGCATCAGCATAAAGACTGCATTCGGATATTTTGTGTGTGTTCATTCTTCTCTCCTTCTAGTTTGTCTTTTCCTTGTTGTGATGCAGGAGAAGGCGTATGTTTTTGCGTGAATGTTAATTCAGCTGTACACTGAGTATAACTGATGTTCTGTTAGCTTTGGAGGGCTTGTCGTAGCAGGGCCGTGCTGTACCGAATCTATAGTTTTTTCTGCTGTGAAATCAGTATTTTGCCTGTTTTCTGCATCTTAATTTGCCTATAAACGTTATTACACTGTCAGAAATGAAAGGACAAGAACTGTACCTTTTTTGTCACTGGGGTGGTACCCTCAAAAGTACAGTTTTGTACCTTTAACTTCAGGGTTGTATCCTACAGGGTTGTATCCTAAGGGGTACAAATATGTACCCTTTAGGATACATATTTGTACCCCTTAGGATACATATTTGTACCCTTTAGGGGAACAAATTTGTACCCTAAGGTACAGGTTTGACTAGTAAAAGGTAAAATCTACAAAGGTAAAAATTTGTACCCCCATTTAAGGTACAAAATTGTACCTTTTGAGGGTACCATTTTGAACCTTAACTAGGGGTACACATGTTTACCCTTGTAGTTTGTACCTTTTACTAGTCAAACCTGTACCTTAGGGTGCAAATTTGTACCCCTTAGGGGACACATATGTACCCTAAGGAGTATAAATATGTACCTTAAAAGGTACATATTTGTTCCCCTTAGGAAATAACCCCCAGTTAAAGGTACAAAGCTGTACTTTTGAGGGTACCACCCCAGTGACAAAAAAAGGTACAATTCTTGTCCTTTATTTCTGACAGTGTATAATGGACCGAATAATCAGTTAATGTTCTATTATTTTGTTCTGAGGACATGTTTACATGTCCTGTGATTTACTTGAACGCAGCCTGTTGAGCTGTCTGTCACCTGGTTGCTATGACAACGGAAGCAGGCATTGTGTCTGTCTGAGAGAGGTGAGAGGAGGAAGTGAAACGATTTTTTGCTTTGTTTAGGTCTGACTTTGACCAACAGCGGTGTCTTTAGAAATAAAGCACCGTGAATTACAACATTTGACTTGTTTTTGAGACTAGAACATTATGATATCATTAAATAAACAAATTCAGTGTCGGTATTAACCGGAGTTATGAGCACTGGTGTGTTGGAGGAGAGGGAGGGGGCGAAGGGAGGAAAACAAGAAAAGTTTGCCCAATGGGGCGACACCAACCTGGACCCAGTCAGCTCCACTTTGCTCCAGGTGGATTGCGGTGGATTTTATGAATTGTTGACAGCTTGGGAGGGGAAGGAAGTGTACGATTGGTCCGCAGAGGGATTGGGGTGTGGGGGGTGCGCGTTGCCGCTAACCTGCAGAAACTCCACTTCCTGGAGCAGCGTGGAGATGTGGTGGATTCTAAGAAATATGAACAGCTCAGGAGGAGGGAGGAGGGGCACGCATTTGGTCTGCAGGGGGTGGGGGGTGCACATAGCTGCCTGCAGTAGCTTCACTTCCTGAAGGAGGAGGCGCGCGGCGCCGTTTCCCGGAGATTTTATGAAATATTTACAACTTTGGGGACACAGTAATTGACTCAAGGGCCAGAAATAGGAGGATGGTGGGCCGGATCCGGCCCAGGGGCCGCCTGTTGAGTACCTATGGTCTACAGCATTATTTTTCAATTACATTGTATTTTTTATATTAGAAATATTTTAAACATTTTTCATTATATTGTCGGTGACATAAAAAAAGTTGCTCCTAATGTTAAGATGAAGTTATTTTTTATTTGTGTGTGTGTGTGTGTGTGTGTGTGTGTGGTCTGTTTTAGATGTATTCAGTTTTTTTTAATGTATTTTCCTTTTACAAAACATTTCTAGCCTCAGTTGCTAAAAACAGTTTTGTAAGGTGACAAAAGAATTTGGACTGTCAGATGGTTCGTGATGTTTTCTGTTAAACTCTGGTGCTGCAGGGCAGATTAATGCAGAACAACTGATTTGTACTTCTACACACTTTACTTTTCATTTTACTGTATTCACTTGACTTTATTAATGTTACAATAAAAAAAAGAACTGTTTACTTTCCTAATTCTGAAGCTGAGTGCTTTAGTTTTTCATTGTACTACTATGATTTTGCAGCTGAAAGTCACAAAATTATCCTTTAGATGTTACATTTTTGCTTGTTTATTTGTCATTGGGACTTCTTGTTAAGCATTTTCATTAGAAACCATAAGCATCCTTTTGGAGTATTGTTTTCCAAGGCTGTCCGTTAGTCTTTTTCTATGTACTTTTTTCTAAAGTTGGGAAATTTTGTGACACAATATTTGATTATTTTAAAAAATGTGTTTTATTTAAAAATGATCAGTGTTTTAAATCTGCTTTTGTTTATCATATAAGATCTGATCTGTGTGTTTACAGACCACAACCTCTTTTTATGTTGTTCATTTAACGTCATCAGGGAGGATGCTTCCATCCTGTCTCAACGTCTGCTTCCAAGAGACTCTTTTACTGCAATGCTCCCACCACACCAGCATTCTCTGTAAATAAGACATCACTCGTATTTATTTTTACCCAATTTAGTGGCCACTGTAGGCCTCTTTTGGAAACTACCTTAGGCCCTATCTTTGTAGATGGTCACCATGGTGACAGGAAGCCTTCAGCTGGCCTAATCAATTGAAAGTGGAGGGATTTTTGACTGTTTTTAAGGCTGTGCCTCATGTCATCAACACAAATGGGTTCCTCTTAGAGAGGAAACAGATTAAGTTGAGGTTTTATGTCCTTCAGCTGTAGTATGGTCTCCAGAAGGCTACAAAAACACAGTTCTCAAACCAAAAAAAAAAAAAAAAAATATATATATATATATATATATACAGTATATATATATATAAATACATACCAGTATATACATGCATACCTGCTTACCAGAATTCTGTTCTTGTAGAATAACTTGACTCCCTTATAGAAATGAGTCCAGTTATTTATTCTTTTATTTAAACATATATAACAATCTTGGCACGTGTCTCACTCTATGCTTATGAACATCTCAATTGGTCTTTAATCAGGACAGGTTACTTTATTAATATAGTAAGAAGTTATTTTATTAGTTGTTATTTGATGTTATAAAATGCCAGCAGTAGAAGCTAGATGGATCGGTAAGAAATGAAAGAGTTTATAGAAAAATTTCACAGCAGACGGCAGCCGAAGGATTCAAACGGAAGGCGGAACAGTGTCGGCCCAAGCTGGAGAAACTAAAAGCCCCATATAGAAAAGTTAAGGACAGCACTGGCATGAAACGGTGGCACGCATGTACATTTAACCCCACCTGCCCAGTGAGAGTCGACTGCCGATGGAAACGCTACAAGGATCCACTCCAACCCACACCAGACCCTGCAATGGCAACGTCCTATAATGTACCAAGGCCCCCCCCACCCACCCCCACATGTTTCGGCAAGTTTAGTCACCGGACTTTGTTTTTCTTTCTGAAGTTGATGTAGCCCTCAGTAGCTGGGGGAATGGCTAACTTTTTAGCAGAAGTTTGCTCTGATTTCTCCATGACCGCACTTTTCCAATATGGTGACTAGGGGTGAGAATCGAGAACCGGTTCCAACCGACCAATTTAATCGGAATTGTACACCTCCAACTTTATCAATTCTTCTTAACATTTCTCTCGTTTCCGGTTTTCCCTAAATTTGCTGGTCAGTAATCTTTCACCCGAAGAGAAATTGGACTTCTATGCACGTCTCACTGGTCCGACAGAACAATACCTCAGTTTCTGTCGGCAAGTGCAGCGGAGGGGCATGACGTGAGGTCTCGACGGAACCGCAGTGTCTACAGATGAACCCACAGCAAACTCCGAGCCCTCCACTCCGCTTTTTCACAAATCGCACTCTGCAGTCTTTGAGACGACTCAGGAGGGTGAAGGCGCTGCAGGGGCTTGAGTCCAGAAGCAGTACCGGGTGACCCGGGTCCGTCTGATTCTCTGGACCTCATGTCGTCATGCCGCTCTGATGCTCACCACTTTGGCAAGCCTTTTTAACATTGAATCAACAATTGGAATCCTCTGTAATTCCTAATATATACAGCAATAACTTAATTTATAGTAAGAAAAACATTCAAACACACTAGCACTCAAATCACACCATGGTTGCTTGTGGTGCAGAAGACCTTTTTTTTTTGTGCCACTTAACGACTACCCAAGGAATTGTTAAGGAGTTGGATTGATAAGCAGAATTAATAATGACATTGATATTGATTAAAAACCTATCAATTCCCACCCCTAATGGTGACTGTAAACAGGAAAGCATGGAGCATCCTATGCACGTTGATTGAAAGCGGACAGTGCATAAACTCAAATTCTATTGGCTTAAAAAATTTGGCAGTCAGTGTGAATTCATAGGGGTCTATGGGAGGAAGGAGGGGCTTCAGAAGAATAACGAATGTTGTGGAGCTTTACCCGTATATCATAGTTTAGAACTATCATTTGACACATTTATGAAACTTTGAGACATGAAAAAAAAAAAAAAAACCTCTGGACTGCAGCTTTAATAGAACCTTGTGACACTTGGTTGACACCCCACTGTGGGCTCTGAAAAAACAATGTGGAGAGAAAAACGTAAAATACAATAAAAAATTATTCTTTACAAAAAGTGTTGTCATAAATAGTGATGATGATTTATTTTGGATTACAAGTCTTTTATTTTTGTATTTATTTAAAAACATTTTTCAAATATTTTTTTCATTCAATAAAAACAAAATATACACACAAAAATAAAAAAAACTAAGTTGAAGTTGGATGAAAGGGAGCAGATAGAAGAAAAAAATCTTATGATTTCTGCCCCTTTTATAACTAAAACAACTAAACTATAACATGTTCCACCAAGTGTCTTTCAATCTTATCCCTTATCCTGACTAGTGTTCATATTCAATCATAAACATCAATTCAAAGTCTTTTCAAGTCATCATCTCAAAGGTTTAGGGACAACTGAGTATTCTCCAGTAAATGCAACAATATTTTCCTGGGTTTACAGTTTTTAATGTGTGTAAATTTGTGTATTTTATGTTTGCGTTTAGTAAGAATCCCTAAGCTGCTTGTGAATTGTGACGATGTTAATTTGAGTGTGCATGTGCCTTTAACTGTCCAGCAGCTATGAATTTTTATCAGTACGAAGACAGATTGTTCCTGATTCAAGTCATTTAAATTGATTATGGGGTTTGCATCAGTGAAATGAAGTGGAATTCTTGTATAGATTAGATAGATTTTTCTTCGTTCTCAAGTGTTTGTATGACTCGAATAAGCTTTGCTCTCCACATTGTAAGCATGTAATCAGTGGTTTAATGTCTTCATTTACCTCTTGTAACATAATGGGTGGAAATTATTCTGGGTATGTGAATCTTCAGTTACAACACTACTCAGGACTGTGATGTGCATGTGAATGATGTGATTAATGGCTCTGATTAAAAATGAGGTTTAGTCTAAAGATCATGTTTCTGTTACAGTTCCTGTAAATGTCACAGCGGCTGCTAAAGGTGAGCCGTTCAGGTGATACCGAGTCACCGACGAAGTTTTTACAGCTCATGAAACTGTGAAATGTCTCAGCTACAAAACCACAAAGTAAGAATCAACTGAACACAATGCGTTAGTGGAAAGCACACCGTACATGAGGAGTACAAATGGAGCTGCCAGTTTGAATATCTAAGCAGGGAAAAATGACGGATGCTCTCTGAATTCCGTGTAGAGGTTTTTCATTGTTTTCTGTGAGCAGTTGCAACAAACCTTTTATCCATTTATTTGAGATTATAAATGTTTCCAGACATTTGCATGTTTTGTATAACAGCCTGTCTTTGAATAGACCAGATCAGCTGGTTTCTAAATGGACTGCTTTGGTTGTTCACTTCTTCTACATCAGAATTTTTAATTACTCAAGCAAGACGACTTCATATTGCTATTGTCAGTATCAGCAACTTATTGGCTTAATATAAATGTATTTATGTAAATAGACCATCTTTTTTAAGGGAATTTTGGGAGATTTTCTTTAATTATTCACTCAACAATTTGACCAAAAAGGCAAAAAAAAGGACCTTTCCAAAATTGAAGTCATTCTTCCATGTTTGATGAGAGCAGAGGAAACACTGTGACCTTTGGAAGTGTCCTATGATGTTCTGAGTATTCATACATGTGCTGCTAAGTGTGTGTGTGTGTGTGTGTGTGTGTGTGTGTGTGTGACTTCACCTCCTCTGCAGTAAGATTACTGAAATCCCACTATATACTTCCTGTATTGAGATATTTTTTAAACACTAGAGGTGTAAGAAAAAAACGATGCACTGAAATATTGCGATATTTCATGTCAAAATATTATATCAATGTTCATAAAGGGCAATATCAATTTTTTTTAAACAATTTACATGCAAAATTGAACAGTGGTAGCTCATTTTTATGTTACATTTTAACCTCCGACCGCTTGTTGGCTGCAGTCATTAGTCCTCAGCAGTCCTCTGCTTCCACGGAACATCAAAATCTCATGATGGTACAAAGGCAGTCAAATACTCAGGCAACACAATGAATTTGTGACCACATGTGGCTAGATACTATGGCGACTAGGGATGCAACGGTCCACATTTCCCACGGTCCGGTCCGTACCTCGGTATTTGGGTCAGGGTTTCGGTCTCGGTCCACTTTGAATTATAGAAAAACTTAAGAAAATCTAAAATTCCCAAAACTTATTTTATTCACACAATAAAATAAGTTTTCAGACGTGTTACTTGTAGTCCAGTGTATCATAATATGTTCAGAGACAAACAGAAATGTCACTTTTAAAGTGCCTTTTCAATGTACTGTTAAATGTAAAATAGTGTAAGAGATTTTTATATGAATGCTTTTATTTTGAAGTCTGGCCGGACGTTCCTGTGCTGTTCCGGCCAGACTTCAAAATAAAAGCGTTCATATAAAAATATCTTACAAATAGTCTAAAGTACCTCTTTAATACAAATAAACACGCCAACAGTGCGGCTCATTTTCTTGTGTTTTTCTGAGCGGATGCTGTACGTTTGTTGAAAGGCGAGAGACAGCTGTTTTTTCCCTGGCGTTACCTGCTCAAACGGTCTGCTTCCAGAAAGCTAAACTGGGGTGGTGGCGTCGGAGGTGCTTGGCCTTGTTTTGAAGTGTTTCCTGATACGTGTGGGAGATGGGTCAATCAATGCTTGCAGACCGTCTCATATTTTTTCACCGTTTTCTCTCCCTCGTCCTTATATTCAACTGCGCGTCTTGAATTGTTTGCCTCTCGCCGCCTGTCTGTCTCTCTGTAGCGCTTGTTTTGCTAAAACTTTCAGCTCAGTGGGGCGGGTCAAACCTGTGATTGGTTACTCGCGGCTCGCAGGTAGGGAGGTGGTCTGCTGTGAGCAGCTCAGACGAGACTAGAGCGAGCACACAGAATGAAACCAGTAGCTACTGAAGCTAATAATAGTACGTCTTTGAACCGCGGCCCTAAGACATACCGCACCGTGAATGGTGTACCGTTGGGTCCGGTCTTGGACCGTGTATTGTTACATCCCTAATGGCGACGTAGTGTTAAAGGCTCATTTTACCATGACATGAATTGATTCTGCTCAGAAAACAATTGAAGAAGTTCAGCCCTGACAGTTTTCCAACAAATTAATAAATATCGCAATATATCGTATTGCTTGTAGTATCGCGATATATCTCAATATATTACATTGTTGCCTCTGTATTGTGAAGCATATTATATTGCCAGATTCTTGTCGATTATTAAACACCATCAATTGAAAATGGTGTTAAGTTTAGTTCATTAAAGCAAAGAGGAGATCATTTATAATCGATCTCTTCTGATACAAATGCAGACTTGACTAAACTAGAAATATAAATGGTTTCATTGCATCGCTAGCAAGATGAATGCAGTTAACATGCCTTATTCATAAAGCCATCCTTTCTGAACACAATAAAATGCCAAATGAATGCAGCAAACTTAATATACATCAGTAAGTAGAGATGTTCTTCTGAGGAGATGTGCTTTAGGCAAAGCTCCTAAGTACATGGCTCCTGCACAGGCTTTGTGTTGGCCTCACATGAAAGTATAAATCAAGTTAAAGAGTTTGTGTCCTTAAAGGAAGAATCACCTTTATGCTTCTGGCTGGAATCCTCTCACTATTATCAAAGCAGTTAGTGTCATCGCCATCGCTGGAGGGTTTTTCTTTAAACTGCTTTTAAGCCCTTCTTGTTCGTAGTGATTAAATGCGCTTTAGTGTAAAATTGACCGTATGGACATATTCTAACAGCTAGAACCCAGATCCACAGAATCAGGCTAAATCATTAACAAATTAACATGGATTAAATGTATTGTGTAGATAATGGACCCCAGGCCTCTGGAACATAGAGCTTTTCTTTCCAAGCTGACACATTTCTGCAAAATTTAATGAACATTGCTGCAATTAAAATGTTAGTTTTTTAAAAATCTGGCTGACGTATGAATCAGCAGATGTTGCTTATTTGGTTTTCTGCACATCAGACAGGTGGGAGGGGGGTGCAGGCAGTTTGTCTTCCTGGATTGTCTGTGTACCAATAAAGAAACCAGCTGATCTTGTGACTTTACTTGTCAGACATTCTGTCGTTTGTTTGGTTTTATCTGAGCCTTCTGCACGTTTTGGCCACTGAGCTGTCTTGGACAACATATCTCTACTACACCATCAGTTTTGGGGCTAAGAACCGTATTACCACTGCTGCCTCACCTAGTAACTCTAAATAAATTGTACAGTTTCATTTTCAGACTTTTCAGACTTATAGTATAAGATGGGAAAGCTGCATTTTGCATAATGAGTTCTACGAGGAAGTAATAAGATAAATCACACATTGATTAGTTTTCGATGAAAAATAATGAAACATCAGGTTTTGTTCGCTTGATGCCTTAAATACTCTGATAAAGAGCTGGTGATGAGGTTGAGCCGAGGCACGATTTTCACTGCACTGGACTAGTCCCCGAGTACCTCGCACTGCTTCTGCTTTCGCCTCACCATTACCTGTCAGTCACAGTAATGTGCAGTGGGGTTCCAGGCCCATTTGCTGCCTTCTTGCTTTGATGCCCACCGGCACGTTGTTTTCGCTATGCTTTCATGTACACCATCCACTTCTTTAGAGAGCTAATTTCATGCTTTTTGGTCTTGAAGAAGTGCAGTATTGATTGTTGTTTTCTGCTTTCGCTAAAGTGATTATCATTTGTAATTTAAATGGAGGAAAAGACGCTGTAATGACTCAATTCCCCCTTCTTTTCATTAAATATCAGACAGTTTTATTGTCATGGATGCTTAAATTCTCATCAGAATCATTTCAAAGAAAAGAGAGCACCACTTGCATCCTTAGCCAGTCATTTACCATCAGACTATTGAAGTGGAGCATTTTTATTTAAGAGTGTCATTAGGTAAATCCATTCCTGTAAGTCGGATCAAAAGGAAGAATTCAAATGTTCATCATGCTTAAGCGTTACGTCAGAATGTAACCAAACCATCTGGGGTTTGCATAAAGATGTAATCATTTTGGACATGTCCTATCTGTCCCTATTTCTTTTGCAGTTGGTGGGTGGTGAGTTTGACCTGGAGACGAACTTTATTATCCAAGATGCCGAAAGCATCGGCTGCATGTTGGCGCTGTTGGAGCACTGTGACATCACCTGCCAGGCTGAAATCTGGAGCATGTTCACTGCTATTCTACGAAAAAGTGTCCGGAACCTGCAAACGAGCACTGAAGTGGGCCTCATCCAACAGGTGCTCCTCCAGATGGGCTCGGTGGATGACATGATTGCAGGTATGATGATGTTTTACCTTCTCAGGTGATCAGTTTTATGGTTCAATCCCAGATTTGAGGACTTAGCAATCCTCCCTGCTGTAATTAACACAACCATTAAATAAAAATGAAGTTTTTATATGTGATGTTTCTGCAGATCATTGTTTGTCTCCTAAACTCATTAGTAAAAAAAATATTATTACTCCAATTACATTTTAGATTTAAGGTAGAAATGCATTAGTCTGCAGTCACTGTGCCTGTAATTGAAACTTGTTTATATATAGATATCACTGTGATGTAGTCACCCTCCAGCAGGAATGTTTGATGTAATGGAATTTCACAGACAATAGGCTGCAAACTAAAGTGAAATCATATCTCAGAGGATGAGGCGTATGAGCATTTTCCCCCATGAGGATCTCCTGTGCAATGTGGATGAGTTATGATATCTGTAAAATGCAGCTGCATTTTATGATAGTCTCCCTCTTTCGTGTTGTTTTTGTGTGTTTGTGTGCGTTTTGTTTCATAAGACTTGCTGGTGGATATGCTGGGTGTACTGGCCAGCTACAGCATCACAGTGAAGGAGCTGAAGTTGCTCTTCAGTATGCTACGAGGAGAAGGAGGCCTCTGGGTAAGTGATGCCGGGACTACAGATTATGGACATAAATCTGGTGATTTGACACCATCATAAACAACGTTTGGTACTTCCTCAGTAATTGACTAACTGCAGATTAAGTGAACAAAGTAACTGAAATGGTATGGAGTATCTGCAGTCTAATCAGTCATAAAGATAAAGTCTTTTTCTTCTTTTTTATGTCCCCCGTGCAGCCAAAGCATGCAGTCAAAATGCTGTTGGTGCTGAATCAGATGCCCCAGAAACACGGACCAGATGTCTTCTTCAACTTTCCTGGTCGCAGTGCAGCAGTAAGCATGCATATTAGTTTACGTCATAAATGGGTTCTGTTTTAGAAAACTTGGACCCAGATGTGTTATCCTGGTCAGTCTGTAGCTTTGTAGCTGCTTTCCAGAATCGGCACCTGAAAGGCGAGTCTGGTTCTGTGAGTGAGATTCCCAAACTGAGGAAACACAAACGCAACTATTTAGTTGTTTAGAACATAAATAAATTAAAAAGTTGTTAATTTGATCTATTTCACTAATTACATTTGTTTAGCACTGTTGTCTCTCATCAAGAAGGTCACAGGTTTGATTCCTGGCTGCAGCCTTTCTGCATAGAGTTAGCATGTTCTCTCCATGCATGTGGGGTTTCCTCCAGGTCTGCACAGACCAAAAATGAATGTTACGTTAATCAGCGACTCAAAATTCTCTCTAGGTGTGAGCGAGTGAGTGTTTGTATTTCTTGTTCGTCTCTGGTCCTGTGATGGACTGGCGACCCGTCCAGGTTGTCCCCTGCCTCTCGCCTGGTGACTGCTGGAGATAGACGATCCTTACTGGATTAAGAAGTGAAGAAAATAAATGGCGGAATATTTTATCCTTTGGTCAAGATGGGTTCTAGAAATTAGCTGGATATAAAACAAATGCTGTGTGTCACTAAACGTACACCGTGACAGCAGCAAAGCTGTAGTAAATCTGCTCTTTAATAGAAACGGCGTAATCTGAATTTGTGACAGTAAGTGATATTAAAGATTACTTTAATTTTTTTTGCTGGCTGTTGAAATCTAATATCTGCTCCTAAAAGTGTATGGACAGGCTGACAGATGAGGTGGAGGTTTGTCCTGCAAAGGAGAGGAATGAAGATTAGCATCAGTAAGATGGAAAACGTGTGTGAATGAGAGGGACACAAGTGGAACAGTGAGGTTGCAGGCGTCGGAGGTCAAGAAGGTGAAGGATTTTAGGTGCCCAGGTTCAACAGTCCAGAGTGATGGAGAGAGTGAAAAAGAGGTGAAGAAATGTGTTCAAGCAGGTTGGAATAGAGAAAAGTGTCAGGGGTGATGTGTGAGAAGAATTTCTTCAAGAGTGAAAGGAAGGAGTAGAAGACAGTGGTGAGACCAGCGATCAGTGTTGGGGAGAATACTTTGCGAATGTATTCAGTTACAGAACACTGAATACCTGTTTCAAAATGTATTTTGTACTGTATTCTGTTACTTTGCTTAATTCTGGTACTGTATTCTAAATACTTGGCATACTTAGAATACTTCCCCTATAAAACATGATTTAAGTCTATTGCAAAGTGATGTTCTTGATGTTCATTGCACTCCAGATGGAAAGCTCTTAACATGAAACCCACAATTGTGGGAAACCACAACAACATCATCAAGTTAACGTCATTTCAGATACAACACCAACACTGTAAATGTGAGAAATGACAGAACTAACACGATACAGGCTGTTAAATAAAGCACTAGGGAAGCAAAACTAGAAAGATAAAACTAACGTTAAGGGGTTTCTTCAGATTAGATTAGAGTCTTTGGACGCAGCTAGTAGGTTGTTAGCTGGCAGACAAAGATCGCACTGCACCGTCATATTTCGCTCACCCCGTTCCTTTTTTAGAATGAAAATTAGCTTGAATTTCCAGGACATGAATGCATTTATTCCTCCACTGCTGGTAGGTTGATTCAGCTGCGGTTGTGCCTCCAACCACTCCATCACTTGGTCTGAATCCATACGAGGCTAGCTGCTACTTGTTTCTACCAGCTGGTCGGGAGTGTACCCTCTTGTTTTGGTAGGGTTGTTATGGTAACGGAGGCACGTTGTTTAGGGGCATTATGGGATAGATAACCTACACAACATGGAGACACAAGTATTCCAAGTATTCCAATCGTATTACGAAAGTAATTGTATTCTGAATACCATGTTTAAAAATAGTAACTGTACCGGAATACAGTACGTCAAAATAGTATTCTAAATACAGTATTCTAAATACATGTATTCCGATACTACCCAACACTGCCAGCGATGCTGTATGGTCTAGACCGGAGGCAGAATTGAAGGAAGCAGAAATAAAAATGCTGAGATTTTCTTTAGAAGTGATGAAGATGGATAGAATCAGGAATGAGTCCATCAGAGGGACAGACCATGTTAGATGTTTAGGAGGTCAGATCAGAGAGGCAGGCTGAGATGGTTTGGACATGTAGAGGAGGGATAGTGGATATATCGATAGAAGGATGCTGAGGTGGGTAGAAGACCTTAAAGAAGATCAAAGAGGAGATTTATGGATGCAGTGAAGGAGGACATGAAGCTGATTGGTGGGAGAGTAGAGGATGTAGAGGACGGGGTTAGATGGAGACCCTGAAGGAAAAGAAGAAGACTACGAACACAATCAAAACCAGACTGGATGTTTACTATCATAAAATATTCAATAGGTAAAGAAAATATAACATTAATACAGGGAAAGTCACTGTTTCTCAACTTCCAAAAATGTGCTTCTTTAAGATGCAGTATTAACTCTGTTTGATGAATTAACATCCTTTTATTTTTAATTATTCCACAAACATGAACAGCTTATTAGTGACATTTAACTCAGAGAGCTTTTTAAAGCTGTATTTCTACTAGTAGAACCTGTAAATTCCGTGTGTTGGATTTTTATTAGCTCCTTTTCCTGCTGCGTGATTTTGTTTCTTGTTCTGTTTGTAGGCAATCGCTTTACCTCCCATTGCTAAGTGGCCTTATCAGAATGGGTTTACATTCAACACTTGGTTCAGAATGGATCCATTGAATAATATCAGTGTCGACAAGGACAAACCGTATCTCTACTGGTGAGTGCACGCTGACACACATCTGTGCTCCATATTTCATCCGTCTGCTTTACCTTTTGTGTTCCTTCCTGCCGAGGCTTGTAAAGCTAACAGCAGCTTTATTGACGAAGCGCTGCCTCGTCTGACACTCGGTGACTAACAGTGATTTTCTCATCTGAGCACTTTATGGCTGCAACTTGTTTTCCAAGGTTAAACTCGTTTTGCGGATGCAATTTTTCACACGGACAACGTTTATGTAATGTGTTTTTTGGAGAGAGCTCAATTCTCCAAGATAATGATATGAATTATAATAGAGCGAGGGGGGGGGGGGGGGGGGGGGCCGGGGTGGATAGGTGAGATTACAGAGATTAAAACTCATGGAGGCATGAATTACTGCAGCTGAAACACTGATTGCTGCTGTTGGAGACACTATAGAGGTATTAATTTAAATTTGAATAAGTGCCACAAAAGGCTCGCATACCAGCTCCTGCTGGAGCTCGTGGGTAATTATTGCAGAAATCAATAACCCAAAAGTGCAGCGATGCCTGGCTGTTGCTCTTTCTGTTTAGAGAGGAACGTTAGGAGGATATCGGAGTACAATTTATCATATAAAAGAGCTGGAGAAGAGAATGAAAGAGAGGGGGTAATAAAGATGGAAAGATACAATTGGCTGGCAGGGGAGACTGATTAGTCGGAGATAAGTTAGGCTGGTACTTATCGTCTGGTGGCTGTCATCACTTTATGTGGATCTAAAAAGTTGGGCTGGAACAATCTACTCACCTTAGGAGCCCGGCTCTCTGTTTCTCTGATGTGCAAGATCAAAAACGGGAAGGAGAAATATTGGCCAAGCTGAGATTTGGTATTCAAGTGGCAGCTATTCCATACTGACTGTCACAAAAAGGGTGAGATATGCCAAGCTAATCCTGTTTATGCATTGCGCCGAGTGTCTTGCAGCTCAGCGGCGGGGCATGTAAACAAAAAAAAACAAAAAAAGAATTGTATCTTCAGAGGTGGACCGAGCGTTTTCAGCAGCGTGTCAAAGCTCTTCACTGTGTTAAAGAAAATAAAAATTTCTACTTGCCTTTGGAAAGAACTGTTTGTTTTAGGTGATTCCAGTGGGTGGTGGTGGGGGGGCAGACAGCTTTAGACCTGAAGACGGTAGGAGTGAGTTGATTTTGTGTCAGCAGTGTAAAATATTTTCATTTGAAGCGTGGGGAAGAAAAAACGTGAGGTTTTTGTTTCTGCACACCAGACTGAGTTTAAATTTCCAGTCATACTTTTTTTCGTGGATTCAAGACGATCAGATTGGACACAGAGTGCAGATTATTAAAAGGATTACCGGTCTTCATAGCTGTTTCCATGCCCGCAAAAACTGCAAGCACTGTATTCTCAGTGCTCAGAGTTCCCCGCTGATTGTTTGGACTCAATTTTATTTATTCTCTTTAACAATTGTAAGAGTCGCCCATTTATTGCAGTCGCCCATTTACTGCAGTTTGCTTTGTGTCTGCATCTCCCAAGTTCATATAACATTCTTTTGATGCCATGCTCTCAGAACGTTGACATGTTATTTATTGTTTTGTGCGTGAAGCGTTATGTAATGTTAAGAAGGCATCATCAGGAGGAACACTAAGACGGACACACGCTCTGACTGCAGAGCATATTTACATTTGGGTTATCCTCTTTGTTTGTTTACAGCTTTCGCACCTGCAAGGGCATTGGCTACTCTGCTCATTTTGTGGGGAACTGTTTGATTGTAACGTCGCTCAAGTCTAAAGGAAAAGGTTTTCAGCACTGTGTGAAGTATGATTTTCAGCCCAGGAAGGTGAGATTTCCAATTAAATAATGTAAAATAGCAACTTTTCTTCTTTTTTTTTCTCCAAGGATGATATATAAAAAGATGCAGCGTGTATTTTGAACCTAAGCAAGAACATGCCCTGAACTAATAAGTGAGGTTTATGATTTAATTTAAAATGCACAATGAAAATCAAGCATCCAGCAGTTTGTATCACATTTATCCCCTGTGTGTGTCTTCCACCTATCATCATCATTAGCCAGAAGTTTGTGTATTCTGTGTATTTACATTCATCTCAAGTGTTTAAAACCCAGTGAGACTTCTTGCACATGTAAATATAGATGAGAAAATGAGACTTAATTTAGCTTGGTGCATCGCTGCAGCACTACTGTCCCTGCAGAGCCGATAAAAACCAATTCCACACGTGTGAGACAATTAGAGGCTTCACCCAACAGTTGAGAACAAATGTTTGCCTTATTCCAAGAGTCACAGTGCAGGTATTGTCTTGTAGGATCTTTTTCAAAGGTGAAGTGAATTAATTAGCTTTTGAATTGATTTTTTTGGGTCCAGGCATCGGATTAGTGGAGCTCTAAATTATCTCTAGGTAGCTTTCAGTCTACCCCTCAGCCATGAATCTTCTTTAAGGTGTCCTCACTTCTGAGTGTAGACAGCTGAAAGCAGACTGCTCAATGTGGCCTTACTGTAGCAAACCAATAAATAATAGGTACTCGGCCACAAAGGAGTCTCATGGTTTGCTGTCTCTTCAGTCTCAGTGCAGGAAAGGAGCAGATGTGGCTTTAAAAAAAAGGTAGGTTTGATTATATAGTGATTATAAATGAAAAGAACAAATTTCCCCTAAATGAAAAAGATTTCTGTTCAGGTTTAGCTGACAAGAATATAAAATGTCTGAATAATCATTTATGTTTAGTGTACTTTCTTAAATCTACATCATTGACGTGTATAAGAAGTAGAGAGAAGAACAAATGCAAACAGGATCCAGAGCACCCCCTAGTGGCCAGCTGCAGTAAATGTTTTAAGGCTGCATTGTGGAGTCTTCAGCTAGCCATCTTACACAAACGGTTCCAGAGCTCTCACCCCTCCCGTTGGCTATCGGTGCGTTCTATTTGTCCTCGGAGGTCGGACTTCCCACTTGGAAAGTGAGAATTTTTGTGCCCTGACTTTGGGGGAAAAAGATGGCGGCTCCTCACAAGAACAGTTAAATGCCTTGAAAACATGTTTATTTTGCAAGATCTGCTTGTTTGGATGTGTCTAAGTTCAGAACTACCTGTAATGCTTTGTACCTTCTGACTCTAAACAAATTCACAATGTTTGCATAATTAAAGTCTAAAACAATGTTTTGAATGTGTGCTGCTAACAAAGGCAACAATGGCAATGTGTTTGTGTGTGACTCAAACACGAGAAGAAATACAACTAAATTACTTTGCTATCCTGACTTTGCAAACTGGAACACTTGTAACTCGGGCGTGACGTCATTCCCAGTTCTGAACTCTGACCTCCAAGGTAAATAGAATGCACCATATAATTCCTATGCTGCACCTCTCCCGGACATGGGACCACGCATTGCCACATCAACAAAAAAGTGCAAAACACCAGTCGTTGAAACACTATGCTAATGTTTACCCTGGTTTTTCGTCTTCCTACGTCCAAACGTTTTTTGTTTTCTGCCAGCTGAAAAGGTGTTTTTCTTTTTGGGACTCTGGTATTTTTTTCTAAAATTGAAGTGGTAGTACAGACTGCAGTTTCTGTCCTTCTGGCATGTTCTACTACAAAATGCTCCAGCATGCATGAATGGAGGATCCAAGGAAGTGAGACAGACAGACAGATTGTCCAATAGTTGCTTTTGGTCCGAAACATATGATTGGCTGAGGTTTTTAGAGAACTGCGGGACAACGGCTTTATTCATTCCTTTCGATTTTTTAAAATTGCCACAATATGTAGCTGCTATACTATGTTAGAACATTGTTAAGAGGTGTGACAGAAACGTTTTAAGCTAATTTGTTTTTCAAATTACCTATAGCACCTTTAGTAAGTAAGTAAAGTTTATTTATATAGCACCTTTCACAGAAAAAAAAAATCACAAAGTGCTTCACAAAAACAGAACCAAACATGATCAAAAGACAACAAATAAAATCAATAAAACAAACAAAAATAGCATTACAAATCTAAATCGTTAAGTCCCATCCCCTCCATAAAGTAATGGTTAATTTTCCAAACTAAAACTAAAAATACATTTTTGAAGGTGTTGTATCTCATCTTGGTGCTGCATGTTTAAATGTGACATTTATTAAATATGTTTAGCTGTAATTAGTAGACGGATCTTTCCTCCTCACATCTCTAATTAGCAGAATCTGGTTTTACTCATAAACTGTGTAACATGACTTCACTTAAAAAAAAAAAAAAACTTCAATACTAAATATAGAATTCTGTTACTTTTTTTACTAAATGCTATATAATTTAAAAGCAGTAACGGTCAGTGATTGGTTCCTGAATACTTGAATATATGACTTTTACTCCTCAGTGGTACATGATCAGCATCGTGCACATCTACAGCCGCTGGAGGAACAGTGAGATCCGATGCTACGTGAATGGACAGCTTGTTTCTTACGGAGACATGGCGTGGCACGTCAACACGAATGATGTAAGTGTTCCTCCTTGCTGTTGTCACATTGCTCTGCCTGTGATGTTTTTAAACCAGCTCTGACTGTCGCATCAATGTTTTTCATTTCTGATAATTATGCACTTCAAAAACATGCTTTTCATTTAACGTTCACCAAGAAAAAAAGTGTTTCATCTCGTTTTTACATCAGAAATAAGACGGGAAGAGATGCCCTACTTTACACACAGTCATCATGAGGGAAACAGATTATAAATATTTGTATTGCAAAATGAAAATGGTGAAATTGTGTGCACAGATTGAAGTTTCATCATTGTGGTTTTTTCTTGCACCAGCAGAGATGGGATGCATCTTAAAAGTTGTGCATGATTCTGTAGCTGTGCATTAGTTCCTGAAACATTCCACCACATTTACAGGAGGTGTCCCTGTTTTGGGTGGCGTTTGTGTGGAGGATTTCTTTATTTATTCTTCATTCATGTATTGCGAGCCAACATGGACACGAGCACTTCTTTGTGTGTGTTTGTGGCCGGAAGTAGGATTTGATTATTTCAACCAAGAAAGGAGGATGTAAAAATAGATGGAAGGAAGCTGTAGGTAATAATCAAACCACATTGTGGCTTAACACTCGCCGAGAACAGGATTTGTTTTGCCAGACAACAATCGTTGCTGCCGTGCCAAAAACAAGATCACATAACCAGTCAAGCGCGCAGAAAATTCTGCAGAAAAGCTGACAGCTGAGAGACAAAGAGTTCCTGCTCATAGTGTAAATAAACTATAAAAGTCAGGGAAATATATGTAGAGTCTTCAGATTGACGAGGCTTTTCTAAAATGATGAAATGAAAGAGAAGCTTGGTCACGATTTAGAATCTGATGTTTTACTTTTTCCTTTCTCTCTTGTTCTGGTCTTCAGTTATTGCAACCATCGCTGTACATTATGCATATTTAATTTTATAAAAGAAAGAAGGTGTGAATAAATATCCTACATATCAGGAGCAATTTGAACCCTAAATGTTTAATTTTCAGTTTTTAAAGTAATAAATGTTCCGGTTTTTTTCCATCTCTATTTCAGAGTTATGATAAGTGCTTCCTTGGGTCTTCAGAGACGGCAGATGCTAACCGAGTATTCTGCGGACAGCTTGGAGCTGTCTACGTGTTCAGTGAAGCCCTCAATCCTGCACAGATATTTGCAATTCATCAGCTCGGACCAGGCTATAAGGTATGTGCTTGCGGGTGACTAAATTAGATTACACATAAGGAGTCTGCATCACCTATCCATTTGTGAAATCAATGAGCAGTGCCGCCCCGCCATAGTTCCTTTTGCCCTGTGTCTCCGTCCTGCTTTTCCTCTCAAATAAACAACTGCATAAATTACCTAGTCGCTGGGAGTAAGGGCACGGTGCACAGAGGGGAGCTGCAGGAACTCTGAGGGGACAGAGTCCACAGCCAATTTATATCAGCTGCAGCAACTGGAGCGCTCCCGGGCTTCTGGACGAAGATCCAACCGTGGACGTAAAAACATTCGAACAGGGATTTGATCTAAAATCTTTATCATTGCTGACAAAGTTAAAGTAGTTTGCCTAAATTAGTTTTTACCTCATCACGGCTTTTCCCACATTTCTTGATAAAACAAACGGATTGTGTTGGGTTATTTAGAGATTTGTTTTCTCCACTTCACACAGTCTCACTCTCAGCCCCGATGCTCTGAACGTGCTGCCGTTCCTTTACGATGTTAAACCCCAAAAACAGCAGCGACACACACTGCCAAATCATCTGCAAACACAAGATGTGTCTCAGGCAATTTGCAGTTTCTGTGGTGTTTTTACGCCACTTAAATTCCCTTTTGCAGCACAAATGGTTTATTTGTGTCAGGAATCAGACATTGCTCAGCATGTGGCGTCACATATATGAAGGAAAACATTTGAGATTCATTTTTTATGTTACAGCTCAGTAATTGTGCAGCGGGGGTGTATTAGTATCTATTAACACATGTTGATACTAAAACATTTGTTCATAAATAATCCTGACTGGTCCACAGACTGTAAGGAAACATTAAGCACAGAGGACTGCAGCGTATATCTGTGCTATATGCTCACAGCTCGGCCCAGCCACTGGAATAAAAACATCTACACTGATGCATAATTTATTTTCTGATCCATGTTTACCTCCTCTCTGTTTGATGTTCCATATTCTGTTTTAGCTCGCACAGTGTTTTGGATGGAACTTAACTTCTGCAGTTGGTTTGAATTCTGAGATTATTGCTGCCGAGGGTTATACCGTTTCTCCTCTACGCTGTAAATTTGCGGCTGTAAATCTGTGAAATATGTTAGGAGAATCTGGTCCACGGGCTTTTTTAAAAATTGCTGCATACTGAAATTTTCACCCTGACCTGATATAGAGTCGTGCTTATTTCATTTACAGGCAAACCTGCACTGTGCATTTCCAGCTTTGACTGGTGTGAAACACACGAGGAGATTCGGATACAGATTTACGGGATGCTGCTGGCTGCAGAGACGCTACGATTGACAGGAGCTTACTTATTGTTGCTGTTTTATCCTTCACTAATCTTTGGCGAATGTTTAAATTGTCACCTTGCGGTTTTGAGACATGCATTGTACGTGGTGTGATGAACCCACAGCAGCCTGGGAAAAAAAAACCCTCTTCATGTCTGTTTTCAGTCTCTCCAGCACCAGCATTAAACCAGCATCCACTTTCAGATTTTCAGCACATCAAGTGTTGCTCATTGATTTGAATTGTCAAAGCAATTAAACCATGACTTTGCATCTTTTCATATGATGCGGTTAGTTATTTCCATCCGTACTCTCTATCGCTGCTACCATATGTGTGCTACACGAGGCAGATTAGCCCACTGAATTGGTGCCAGCGCTGCTCTGCAGCATGCGCCACAGAATGCCCTAGAAGAGACTGGGAGACTTTTACAATGCTGTTCCTTCTTTCAGGAAAATTGAATGCCATCTGTGAGTTTTTAAAAAAAGAAAAATTAAAAAATCACCACAGAATGTAACCTCTAGCTGACAACATGTTGGGAAAATATTGTTATAGGAAGCTCTAAAGGAGGATTCCTTGTGGTTCCTACTGTTTTACAGTTATATTTGCTTTTGCTGCATCGATACTGATACAAACCCAAAGAGCATGTAGGACGTTTAATAAAGTCCTGCTTATTACTGTAAATATTAGCCTTTTGCGATGAACCCGCCTGCCTATATGTACCTTTGAGCTTAAGAAGTTCATAATACTACCCAGAAAGGACAAAAAGGCCCCTTTTCTACAGCTGTTCCATGGCCTTTGTTAGTCTTTTCATCTGAACTGTAGAAGATGTGATTTTGAACTCCTGTTGCATTATTAAACACGTGTCTTTTTATTCTTTTTTGCTGTGACACTGAGACCACAGGTAACATTCAAGTGCTCCAGCTCTTCAAGTGCTCGCCTCTGGTCAGTGACGGCCTTTAGCACTTGGAAGAGAAAAGGGAAAACTGAGCTGTAATTCTTTTATATGACCGGCTGCTCCATGGAATGATGCTGTCATGCTACAAGGTTTTATAGTCAAAACCCATGAGAACCTTATTTTCACACTGCAGCAGCTCACTCACAGAAGTGGAGGGCACTGGAGCTTGTTATTTCTTGTCACTTGGGTTCCATGAGTTGGAACTATTGAAGGATGATAGAGACTACATGATGAGACGCATAATGACTTCTGTGTGGAGTTGATCATGGCAAATTTCTCTTTTCCCCTTTTTCATCATTCTAATGAAAGAGAGATGTCGATTGTTTATTCCTTTCAATTACTGGACCTGAGTGTTTTTGCAAGGCAACCACTTAGAGGGATGTTGTTGCAGGTGATAACTGTGTACAAATAATATCATTTGAGGAAATTGTTTATTGAACTGATCAAAGAAAATTTGAGAAATTCATCAAAGAGATGCGCAGGATCAAAGAAAAAGTAAGGATCGCACAAAAAGGATTTTAAAAGTTTGGAGCACTGCAGGATGATTTAACTATAGTGTGATATTTGTAGGACTTATGTATAAAATATTGCTTTTGCTGGATATTTCCTGAAAAAGTTACCATCTTGAAGCATGCACCATGATCTCAGACCTGACAACTTTGAGTCAGCTCACGTTTTTATGCATTTACTTCCTCGGATTTAGATGCATTTTTTGCAAGTGCAGAGATCCAGTTTGCTTAAGTAGCATCGCAGCGAGCTTTACTATCCCTCCAGGACCGGAGAGTTGTTTCCTCACTGTTACTTCAGCTCTCTTTTATCACCACCAGAGAGGGATGGAAAACATTTCTCTCAGCCATTAATAATTCAGCTCTACTGATTACATGAATTGATTTCAGTATTAAGCAGAGTTTGTTCTCACGACGTTGACGGATTAATTTAGCTCATCTGTCAACAACTAATTGATTTAGTAAATTAAGACTAGTCCATCATTGATGAACAATTTGTTATGTTCTCCACAATGAATGTGCTATTGAGACTGATTGAACGTGTACTATATTGCAGCCATCATGAGGTTTTTGCCATGTTGGTGAAAATATGGAGTTTAAATATAGCATTTGATCAAAATCAGAGACGGAATCCTCTTGAATAAATGTACTCGGCACAGCATGCGTTATTTCAGTTTTTAAAAATGAAAATGAGCTTGATGTGCTCTGATTACATGGCTGTGAAGTGACAATAATTCAAAGCTTAAAAGCACTGTCAACTTTAATTGGATATTGTATTTAGTCATATCCAATAACTTTAATTTACTTGATTTTATTTGATCAGAAAAACATTCAGTTTAAAAAAAAAAAGTATATTTTTACTGCCTTGTGCCCTAATGGTAATTCAGGAGTGGTTCCAGAGAAGTCTGGCAAAATGACTTTGTTTACCTGCTTTCATTTAGTGATCATTTGTGATATCAAAGAAACTTTGATCCTCCTTATCATCCCTGGTCCTCCTAATCATTAGACTCTGTAGTAGAGCTCAATTCTGCCATCAAATAATGTTCCTTTGAGGGAAAAGAGGAAAGACTCACTTAAAGGTTGAAATGAAAACAAAAAAGGGAAGGAGCGGAGTGGGTCCATAAATCTACATGACAACCATATCTATGAAACAATTACATTTATTGTGTCCAAGGAGAAATACAAAAATAAATTCAGCCATGCTTTAAAAATAAAGTCAAAAATTCAGTACGGTTGCCTCACTTATTCAAAAAGAAATGCCTTACATTTGTCTAAAGATATTTGCTCCCTTACAGATTTTTTGTCATCTAAATGTTTCAGATCAGCAAACAAATTTCAATATCAGACAAAGATCATCAGATTTCTGATTCTGATGCCATTCTTAACTGAAATCATGACGGTAATAACTGGCAGCAGGTCTCGCATAACTATGGAGGCATATTGTCCCACTCTTCTTAACAGAATTGTTTTGATTTTGGCCACATTGGAGGGTTTTCCAGCATGAACAGCCTGTTTAGGTCAAAGGTCAGGTCAGACATACTCTTACAGGTTTCATAAATTACTGCAAGTCTTCTGCAGCAGCTAAGCAGCCCCAGATCATTACACTGCCATCACCGTGCTTGACTGTTGGCAAGATATTTTTCTAAAATGCATCATGGGCGTCGCAACCATTATGTCAGGAGGGGACGTGTCCCCCCCACTTTGTAAAATCAGGCATTTGGACCCCCCCACATTTACCGAGCCGCTTTGCGCTGTTTCGTTGTTCTCAAAGAAATCCATTCCATTGGATTCATTAGAATTTACATAGATCGCGGAAGTCCACTCCATGTTTTCCTGGTTACACTGCTCCGGTACAAAACCGATCAAAGTGATTGGCAGGACGGGTTGTCAATAAAGACAACAGACGCGTGAGCGTGAATAAAGCTGCAGGATTTTTGTTTTTTTAAAAGCGCGTGAGCTCCGATCCAGTGCAGCTCAGGTGTTCACGCTGTAACCAATCAGCGCTGCACCCGCTGCACCGCCCCTCCTCCTACCTGAACCAGCAAACCGAACCTGAAGCAGGTCGACCAGAACCGGAGGGTTACTCGAGGTCCAGACTGGAGAGGGACAGGAATAAGAACTGAATGACCAGAGGAGGTAAATCCCCAGATAATCACATGTTGTCTAATAAAAAAGTGAATGCATCTAAATAAAATAATTAATAATAAGTAATAAGTACCGGTACTTAATTTGGGGATCGACGTGTAACATTTAAACACAACGGTTGTTTATTTTACAAAAGAGAGCATTAAAGATCATCAATATTAGACCTGTATTTTATCCTGATCAAATCTATTTTTCTTATTAAAAATTAAGATTTCCACAATAGCTAAAATTATATTCTTAGGATAAACTCTCACTTTAAATACCTATAATTTAACTGTTACTAGTTTATTTTAACTGGATACAATGAAAACTATTCCAGCTGTCAGTAATTTATTTAAATATCTGAACAGACATTAAGCTAGTACTATTTTCATTTCTGATAGGTAGATCTTCAGTCTTCTGAAGAACAATCAGCTTCTTGACATTTAAATAGTTGATGTCACTTATTTAATTCCTCTTATCCATAAAACTCTTTAGCCTGAAATAGTCCACTTATAATGACATCATTAGTACAGTTAAATTATAACTACTTAAAATGGTATGAATTCAATTTGAGCTCCACCATGTTTATTCCAGACAGGAAGAATAGATTAGTGGAGGTTGTTCTTCAAACCCAATAAACCCAATAATACACATGAATGGGAAATGTGACTAAATGTGTCCTAAGAATGACATTGAAGTTATCTGAAGTGTTCAGAGTGGATAGTAGAATGGTATTATCTGGAATATTACATTTTATGATTTTACTTGGAACAGCAGATTTTTAGATATCTGAATACATATCAGTCTGAATAATAAATGTTAAAGTGACCACCTTAGGTTAAGGATTTGGTTTCAGTTCAAATCAGTTCAGTTGTTGGATTTCTTTAAATAGAATTTCTACTAGTAACAAAATACCTGTGGATATCTGTATTTTCTATTTGACTAGTAATAATACTATTTGGGCTAGAAAAAAATTACATTATTATTATTATATAAAACAGGAATATCAAAGAGGTGAGGTTTTTAATTAAATGTTTAAAAGGTTAAATTAATTCAGATTCAGTCCAGCGCCACCTGCTGGTATTCTCATTATCAACGAGAATAAAGAAACACATTCAACATTTGATTAGAAGTTAGATATGCTGTTGAATCAGTTCTTAGTGGGTACTTTTTGTAGTAGTTGTACCAGTTCCCTACTTCAGTAGTTCAGCTACAGCCAGACTGAGTTACTTTACGACAAACTAAAACTTTTCCTGTCATTTCAGTAGAAGATGCTGCAGTCAGTCATTCAGTGACATCATTGTAAAACAACCAGTACTAACAGGACTGAACTTTACCTGGTTATCAATAGAGAACTGGTAGAGCTTTGACTAGTTAAGGGTTGAACAGCTGATTGTCTAATGAGTTCCTTCCAGAACTGGAGACATGGCAGACCATTATCATGTCTTTGAACTACTGTGGAGTTTGTCACTGTATTCACATCTTTAGTTCTGACACGAAACCACTGCAGGTCATTGTACTTCCCTGATTTGTTTTCTTAAGTCTTTTCTCTAAGATTTGAATAGTCCAGCTGATGGTGNCTGCTAGTTTGCAGACGCTTCCAGTGCTGCACATCGCATGAACAGGTCACACACACAAGTCCGTCTTGTTTGCAGTTTACCTTGTTCAGTTACTGTCAGACGCCGGCATGTGTCGCTCTTTTTATGGTCCGTGTTGCACCTGCAACTTGAGTTCCGGTCCCGTTTTTTTTCTTCTTTTTTTTCTTCTTTCACAGCTTTAACTTAACACCTCCCACTCCATCTTCCTGTCTCCGTGGGAGGCACATGGAAGATTGCCGTTTTCTAGTCAGGTGCTCCTTCAGATTTATTTTCTTCTGAGCTGGAAGTCTTTTCTTCTTTAGGCAGTAAGACAACAAGCCTTCTGACGTCTCTGCGGACAATAGTGACTTTTGGTGACTCATCCTTCCCTGAACGGGCCGAACCTCGTTTCAATCCCTTTGCCATGGCAACACAGCAACTGGGAGTGACTTGGATTTCCACATCCCTTACGATGCCTTTGCTGTCGGGGTTGGTAGTCACAACTCTTCCTAACGTGAATTGACCCCTTAGGGCGTTTTGATCACACACCCAGACAATATCGCCAACAGCAACATTCCTTTGCTTTGTGTGCCACTTCTCTCTCACAAAGAGATGTGGTCCAGCAAGTTGTCTCCAGCTTCTCCAGAACCTTGTTACTTCTGCCTCCATTTCTCGCAGTCGTTTATAAGAGTAACTGGAGAAATCAAAGCTGCTTACTTTCCCTCTTTGGGATGTGCGACCGAGCAAAAGACAGTTGGGAGTAATGTATTGGATGCAACCTTCTCTGCTTTGCTCTCTTGCATCTATAGGTCTTTCATTTGCAAGGTTGGCTGCCATGCAAAGGGTGGTATGAAATTCACTATAAGTGAGCATGGATCCTTTTCCAAGGCTTTTAAGAGCTCTCTTCATAATGCCGACAGCGGCTTCAGCAGCCCCATTTCTATGTGGCGAGTCGGCTGGGAAAATAGTCCATGTCCAGTCTGTTCCATTTTTTGCTGCAGCTTCCTCCAGATCTGCCTTGTCTTGGTCATCAAGGTATTTGTAGAGCTCCTTTAGAACTGGTTTGGCCCCAACAAAATTTGAACCTGGGTCTGACCAGACTTTCTTTGGGTGGCCCCGAATTGCCGTGAACCTTAAATAGGCCATCAAAAAGCTCTCTGTTGATAAAGAGCTGGCCACCTCAATATGGATGGCTCTGCTTGCCATGCAGCAAAACACCACTCCCCAGACCTTAAGAGTCACTCTCTTTTTAACTTCATCTCTGACATGATAAGGTCCAAAGAGGTCAACTGAGGTGTACTCGAATGGAGCAGCAGGTCTTGTCCTCTCTAAAGGTAAGTCCCCCATTATTTGTTGGCACTTACGAGCTCTTGTCTTTTTACAGACTATGCAGTCTTCAACGGCTTTTTGAGCCACTCTTCTTCCTTTTATGACCCAGGCTATTTGCCTCATCCTCAGCAGGGTTCCAGCAATGCCATCATGAGCTTTTGCATGGGCTTCTCGAGCTAAGAGGGTCGATACCCAGGCTTTAAGGGGAATGAGTGGAACTGCAACCCCGTCTTCTGTGAAGACCTGCACTCTGCCTCCACAAAGAAACAGTCCAGACTTCTTGTCTCGGTAAGCAACCAATCGGTCAAGCTGGGGGCTCGTCCGGGATGTGATATCTAAAGACTATCACAAAGTGTGATAGTCTTTTTCCATGGCCTCGCCAAACTCCTCCCACGCCCGAGATTTTGCCTCGGCAACTGCCACTGCTGCACTCCGCTTGGCCCGCCGGCACCTGTCTGCTGCCTCTGGAGACCCACAGACTAGCCACGCCCTGTAAGCCTCCTTCTTCAGCCTGACGGCTCCCCTAACCTCTGGTGTCCACCAGCGGGTACGGGGGTTACCGCCACGATTGGCACCGGCTACCTTGCGACCACAGCTAGCAACAGCCGCCTCAACAATCGCAGAGCGGAACAAGGCCCATTCGGACTCAATGTCCCCCACTGCTCTCGGGACGCGGTCGAAGCTCTGCCGGAGGTGGGAGTTGAAGACCATCTTGACAGGCTCTTCTGCCAGGCGTTCCCAGCAGACCTTCACTATGCGCTTGGGTCTACCAGGTCTGCGCGGCATCTTCCCCTGCCATCTGATCCAGCTCACCACCAGGTGGTGATCAGCTGACAGCTCTGCTCCTCTCTTCACCCGAGTGTCCAAAACATACGGTCTCAGGTCAGATGATACAACTATAAAGTCAATCATCGACCTGTAACCTAGGCTGCCCTGATACCAGGTGTACCGATGGGCATCCTTATGTTCGAACATGGTGTTCGTTATGGCCAAACTGCGACTTGCACAGAAGTCCAATAACAGAACACCACTCGAATTCAGATTGGGCGGGCCGTTCCTCCCATTCACGCCCCTCCAGGTCACACTGTCATTGCCCACGTGAGCGTTGAAGTCCCCCAGCAGGACAATGGAGTCCCCTGTCAGAGCGCTATCCAGCACTCGTCCCAGAGACTCCAAAAATGGTGGGTACTCTGAACTGCTATTTGGTGCATAAGCACAAACAACAGACAGGACCCGTTCCCCAACCCGCAGGCGCAGGGAAGCTGCCCTTTCGTCCCCCGGGGTAAACCCCAACATACAGGCAGAGAGTCTTGGGGCTAACAGAAAGCCCACCCCAGCCCTCCGCCTCTCACCCGGATCAACTCCAGCAAAGAAAAGTGTCCAACCCCTCTCCAGGACTTGGGTTCCAGAGCCAACGCTATGTGTCGAGGTGAGCCCGACTATATCTAGCCGGTATCGCTCAGCCTCTTCCACAACACACCACACCACACCNCATGGGCGTCGCAACCATTATGTCAGGAGGGGACGTGTCCCCCCCACTTTGTAAAATCAGGCATTTGGACCCCCCCACATTTACCGAGCCGCTTTGCGCTGTTTCGTTGTTCTCAAAGAAATCCATTCCATTGGATTCATTAGAATTTACATAGATCGCGGAAGTCCACTCCATGTTTTCCTGGTTACACTGCTCCGGTACAAAACCGATCAAAGTGATTGGCAGGACGGGTTGTCAATAAAGACAACAGACGTGTGAGCGTGAATAAAGCTGCAGGATTTTTGTTTTTTTAAAAGCGCGTGAGCTCCGATCCAGTGCAGCTCAGGTGTTCACGCTGTAACCAATCAGCGCTGCACCCGCTGCACCGCCCCTCCTCCTACCTGAACCAGCAAACCGAACCTGAAGCAGGTCGACCAGAACCGGAGGGTTACTCGAGGTCCAGACTGGAGAGGGACAGGAATAAGAACTGAATGACCAGAGGAGGTAAATCCCCAGATAATCACATGTTGTCTAATAAAAAAGTGAATGCATCTAAATAAAATAATTAATAATAAGTAATAAGTACCGGTACTTAATTTGGGGATCGACGTGTAACATTTAAACACAACGGTTGTTTATTTTACAAAAGAGAGCATTAAAGATCATCAATATTAGACCTGTATTTTATCCTGATCAAATCTATTTTTCTTATTAAAAATTAAGATTTCCACAATAGCTAAAATTATATTCTTAGGATAAACTCTCACTTTAAATACCTATAATTTAACTGTTACTAGTTTATTTTAACTGGATACAATGAAAACTATTCCAGCTGTCAGTAATTTATTTAAATATCTGAACAGACATTAAGCTAGTACTATTTTCATTTCTGATAGGTAGATCTTCAGTCTTCTGAAGAACAATCAGCTTCTTGACATTTAAATAGTTGATGTCACTTATTTAATTCCTCTTATCCATAAAACTCTTTAGCCTGAAATAGTCCACTTATAATGACATCATTAGTACAGTTAAATTATAACTACTTAAAATGGTATGAATTCAATTTGAGCTCCACCATGTTTATTCCAGACAGGAAGAATAGATTAGTGGAGGTTGTTCTTCAAACCCAATAAACCCAATAATACACATGAATGGGAAATGTGACTAAATGTGTCCTAAGAATGACATTGAAGTTATCTGAAGTGTTCAGAGTGGATAGTAGAATGGTATTATCTGGAATATTACATTTTATGATTTTACTTGGAACAGCAGATTTTTAGATATCTGAATACATATCAGTCTGAATAATAAATGTTAAAGTGACCACCTTAGGTTAAGCATTTGGTTTCAGTTCAGATCAGTTCAGTTGTTGGATTTCCTTAAATAGAATTTCTACTAGTAACAAAATACCTGTGGATATCTGTATTTTCTATTTGACTAGTAATAATACTATTTGGGCTAGAAAAAAATTACATTATTATTATTATATAAAACAGGATTAACAAAGAGGTGAGGTTTTTAATTAAATGTTTAAAAGGTTAAATTAATTCAGATTCAGTCCAGCGCCACCTGCTGGTATTCTCATTATCAACGAGAATAAAGAAACACATTCAACATTTGATTAGAAGTTAGATATGCTGTTGAATCAGTTCTTAGTGGGTACTTTTTGTAGTAGTTGTACCAGTTCCCTACTTCAGTAGTTCAGCTACAGCCAGACTGAGTTACTTTACGACAAACTAAAACTTTTCCTGTCATTTCAGTAGAAGATGCTGCAGTCAGTCATTCAGTGACATCATTGTAAAACAACCAGTACTAACAGGACTGAACTTTACCTGGTTATCAATAGAGAACTGGTAGAGCTTTGACTAGTTAAGGGTTGAACAGCTGATTGTCTAATGAGTTCCTTCCAGAACTGGAGACATGGCAGACCATTATCATGTCTTTGAACTACTGTGGAGTTTGTCACTGTATTCACATCTTTAGTTCTGACACGAAACCACTGCAGGTCATTGTACTTCCCTGATTTGTTTTCTTAAGTCTTTTCTCTAAGATTTGAATAGTCCAGCTGATGGTGTCATAGAGAACACAGCTGCTAAAAATGAAGACTTCCTGTTGAATCTGACTCTGAAATAGTTACTGAGTTCAGTTTTTATTACTGTAGGTAAAATAGTTGTTTAACAACTTGTTAAATGCGCCAGAGTGCAGAAAATGGCGTCTACGACAAAGATTTTTTTCTTTGGGGAAGTGTCCCCCCCACATTTCTTTTGCTTCTGACGCCCCTGCGTTAGTTTTTGACCAGATGTAACAGGACACACCTTCCAAAAAGTCTGACTTTAGTCACGTCAGTTCACAGAAAAGATGTTTAAACTGAGCAGATAGAATCATTTTGCTATTGTGAAAGCAGTAGTTTGTCATATTTGAAATATAAATGTAACTCAATCTGTCAATATTCTCACCTGGAAAAGCTGGAAAAAATAACTTATAATCATTATAGCTTCAATGCTTTCCTAACAAGGGCCATGGCCTAGTGGCTAATAACATTAACTCCCATCTGGGAGAGTGTGGGTTTGATCCCAGCCAAATCCAACTTTCATTATATGTTTAAATGTTATAATTTAGACACCGTGCAGGCTAACGTGCACAAACACTGATGCAGGAAAAAATAAAGTCCGTATAAGGCTGGAGGGCTGGAAAGATGCGGGTTGCGGGCCAGATTTGACCCGCGGACCGCCAGTTGCTGACCACTGCTTACAGGGTTAATGAAAAGTAGGGGTGCAACGGATCATCATCGATCCGTGGTTCGTACGGATCACCCTTTACGGTTCGGAATGCACGTGGTCCGCGGTTCATGTAGAGCGCGCGTGTCGCTAAATCATCCCCGACGTTCTGTGCCCACGCGCTCTGAATCTGCAGATAATTCCCCTCTGAGAAAGGCGTTCATTTTGCATCACGTATAGAGGTTAACTCTGTTGGCTTCAGCCGTTTTAGTGCACCAGAACGAAGGATCGCTAATCAATATCTGATCCAGTCTCTGTTGCACGCGCTGCCTCCGATTCCTCCGTCAGCTGAAATCTCTCTGATAGACGAACTAGATTCACCTATTTCTGTCTAAGATAGCGTTATGTTGGGCTTTTATACGAGCTAATAAACGTTAATATAACCGGAGTTCAGTCTGGAGCCACAGAGCAGCACCTCGTGCGTCACGCCCCTCCGCCCCCCCCTCCCCAGCTGTGACCGCTAGTTTGACAGGAGCAGGTCTGTGACCCCTGAGTCTATCTCCCCCATTAATTAGTTTTAATATGATTCAAAACTTTATTGAAGCATCAGATTGACATCTTGAGTTAAATGCAGTTTGTATTTATGAGGATTGAGCATAAAAAAGTTGCTCAGTGTTTTAGAAAATAATGAGAGAGCAAAGTTTTTTGTCTTTTCTTTTTCATTCTGCTGATCCGAAAATTGATCCGAACCGTGACTCAAAACCGTGAACCGATCCGTGAGTTTTATGATCCGTTGCACCCCTAATGAAAAGTAAATCGGCCCCGGTCCAGTGCCCTGAAGTCTCAAAGTCACTTATCTCTCGAGGGTTAAGCCTAGTTTATACTTCTCCGTCTGCGTCGGTACGGAGACACGCAACGCCATTATACGTCGACGCAAGAGCTCTCCGACATCTACGCAAGGACGGACGGAGTCGAGCTCACTTTTCTAAACATCCGTCGAACGAGACGAAGCTGATTAGTCAGCTCAACACCTCGTGATCATTTCCGGCTTGACGCTGTTATCACCAGAGTAGTAATAGTAAAATCACAACACTGACGGAGAAGTAAAAATCAAAAACGTCTCCGTCAATACGTGTGCGCTCACGCACACGTATTGACGGAGATGTATAAACTAGGCTTTAGGCTAACCCAATATGGCTAACTGTTATGCTAGCTCCGGAGTGTTTTCAGCTCATGATTCCTGATTTTTCCCATCTCTCCCTGCTTGAACACAGCTGATTTCTTTGAATGAGTGATGAACCGCTCCAGTAGAAAGCAGTGAAGGCTGAGGAGACATTTCAACAGTTAGATTTAGGTGTTTTTGAGCAGAAACAAAGCTAATGTTTCTATGACAGTGATTTAAAACAGACACTAGGGGGTGCTAAATAAAAAGCCCAAACTGCTATTGTGCCTTTAACTTTTTACACAGGGCCTAGTTGGTTAGAAAACTGTAAATTGTATTTACCGAGGACATCTCAGTCTGATATTGAAATCTGTTTGTGGATCTGAAACATTTGAGTGAAACATAAAATAACGGAAAACAAACAGGAAATATTGAGGGGTTGACAGCGGTGTATGTGCATCTTTTCCTATCAAGAGTAAGATCACATAGTGGTTTCATTAAGCTGCTTTTGCCTGTTTAATTGTGTCAAGAACGGTTTGCATCACTAAAGCATAAATTGTGTTGCCTTTTGTTGCTGATTACTGTAATAAAGAGTGATATAAATGAAAAGGACAGCCTAAATCAATAGAGAAATTTAATTTTCAAAAAGTTGCATTACTGGCATGAGTGTGGTTTCAATCAGTTTTCACTCTCAAATGGATTTTTTTTTTATCAAGTTCTAATTAAAAAGATAACACCCAAGAGAAGCTGATAAGGTGCAGGAAGAAGCTACTCAGTCAACTGCTCTCTCCATATTTTCTTTATCACTTTGACTTTATTTTCTGTGTTTTTCAGAGTACATTCAAGTTCAAGTCAGAGAGCGATATCCACCTAGCAGAGCATCACAAGCAGGTGTTGTATGACGGCAAATTGGCAGGCTCCATCGCCTTCACCTATAACGCCAAGGCCACCGACGCACAGCTTTGCCTGGAGTCGTCACCTCGTGAAAACGCTTCGATCTTTGTGCACTCGCCGCACGCCCTCATGCTTCAGGTGCAGCTGCATTACTCCTAATCTCCACCTCGGACACTGATGCATTCATTCATGTGACCCAATTACTTTTAAAAGTTCAACCAGGATCAATATGTTTCAATATTTATTTCACTTTTATTTCATTCTTGCAGGATGTGAAAGCCACGGTTACCCACTCCATCCACAGTGCCATTCACTCCATCGGTGGGATCCAGGTGCTTTTTCCTCTTTTTGCTCAGCTGGACTATCATCAGTCAAAGGACAGCCAAGTGGAAACTACAGTCTGGTAAGGTTAATGCATGGTGCACGATCTGACTTGATGCAGAAGAAATCTAATAAAACAAATTGTAGAAGACAGAAAAGGAAAAGGAATTGCCTTTTAATCTTTTGATCAGGACGCCTGTTTGCAATTATTTATGTGGCTGAAGAGTGAGAGAGAGAAAAATGTTTTATTGTGTACAAAATTGTCAAAATAAAACAGGGCTGCAACAGACGTGCATTTAATTTCTCCTGTCTGGGATTTCTTTGTGCTTTTATCATGCATTCCATGTTTCAGTGCTGTCATGGTTACGAGCAGTTACCCACAGAGTGCTGCAATCAAAAACAGTCAGCAAAAATGGCTCCAAAATGCTAACAAAGTGTGCGTTTTGTAAAACTCGATGGAGTTTACATGTAGAAGTGAGGGGGAAACTCATTTATTATGGTGCCTAAATGTATCCTGGTAGTTTTTAAAAGTACACATTACCCCTGCATGGCACCTGAGGCACTTTTCTGTTTGACAAGTTACTGTAAAGATTTTTTTTCTCTGCATCCTTAAACATCGTTTGCAAAGCTGGAGCCCACTTTTCTTTAATTGCTGGTTCCAACCCCTCAAATTGTGAGCTGGTCTGAACAAAGCCACTTGGCTGTGTGATGGATGGAGTCTGAGCTCTGTGTTAATCCTGTGTTTGTTTAATGACATGGATGCAGGAGTGGCCACATTGCAGCGTAAATCCCCCAATGCCCAAAGCTCTCTGCTTGTGTTGATTCCTCTCATCTCAGCTCCCCATCCCTCTTCTCTCAGTAGCATGTTAGCATCTTTGTCTCGCAGTGGGCAAGGATCCCGAAACTTGACTTTGTCCTGACTGTAAGGCTGAGTCCGTCTACACAAGCCTGCTGGCGTTTGAAGTTTGAAGCTTTTGCAACAATTAACTCCCCACTTTGTCTGAGGGTGTGCTGATCTCAACACACATTTTTTAAAATTTCCCTTTTAAAATATTTTTTCTGATACTCTTCTCTGCATTAGTGAAATGACATCAGCCAGTAATTCTTTGCCAAACTGGAAGAAATCTGTGCACGCAGTACAGGATCAGAAGATAAACCAAGAACACACAGAGTTGTGTCACCCAGTTTTATATGTTTTCCTCTGATTCTTCAGAAGTGAAATTCAGAAGTGATTGGTTGAGAAGTATGTATGCTGTGTGTATGCACATTACACAGACACGCCTGGACAGGAGGGATTGTGGTCTTGTGTTTGTTGGGCTGAAGTGGGAATCACTGGAGGATGTAAGGAAAAGCCGATTAAGAAGTGTCACCAAGCACCCCTGTCACTCAGCCAAAAGGCTTCAGCTGAAAAGCCCTGCAACAAAGAAAAAAAAAAACTTCTCTGCACTGCTTTGCCCCTTTGAACCCTCCTCCCATACAGACACATACACACTCTGCTAAAGTTCACCTCAAAGACCACCCTCTGCCCCCCAGAGAACCAGGAAAACTCTGCTTTTTTGTCTGAATTGAAGAGAGATGAAAGAGTGAGCTTTGGTCCCCAGCTGATTGTCGACATCTTCTGAAAATGACCTTGTTTTTTTCCTCTCTCTTTTTTTGTGCCGGTTTCTCCTCAAGCTGCAGTTAATTTACTAATTCTCTCACCACCTTCACATCAGATGCTCACTGTCTCTCTGTCACCCTATACAAGTCATTTTCAGTGTGAGAGATTTCTTTTTGTAAGACGCTGTTTGTTGTCTTGCAGTGCCACTCTCTTGGCCTTCCTGGTGGAGTTACTGAAGAGCTCTGTGGCCATGCAGGAGCAGATGCTGGGAGGAAAAGGCTTTTTGGTGATTGGATATCTGCTGGAGAAGGTATGGTGCAACTTTCATGATGTATTATTATTTCACAAACAGTCTGATCCATCAATACTCTAAACTCACCAGTTACAAGTTACTACGTCCTCAATTAGATGTTATACAGGACATTTTATTTGATAGAAATCCTGTGTGGTTTTGTCAAGTTTCTCCACAGAATAAAGCATCTGTTGTGAAACTTGTCATTGTCCAGGTGCATCTTGTCTTATCAAGGTGCTCTATGTCTCGTCTGTACTCTCAAAGCCCTGTCAGCAGTCTAATCTTCCACTGCCTGCAGCAAAGTCCTGTCTGTGTCTTTGAACTAAACAGAGCTGGAGGAGGAACATATCCCCCCCTGTTTGCATCAGTCTTTATTTACCCATTCTGTGACGCAGATCTAGCAGCCGGGATCCCCAGAGTGCCGGCTCTTTCATTGCGCTGAGATATGACTCCACTTTGTCACTCAGTGACTTTCCTGCCTGCTGGCTTCAGATGTTGTAAACCAACAGCCAGGCTGCCGTTTTTTTTTATTTTTCGCTTCCTTCCCTCCTGCTGCCAGGTTTCACACTTTCACATATCACACCATCTGTTCATGATATGTTCATGCCACACCTTCCCTCTTTCCTGGGCTTTCATTTTCCTTTCTTTTCCCTCTACTTTCAGAAAGTTCCCTCCTGAACTGAGAACTGCCAAACATTAACTACAGTAGTGCTTGTCAAAAGTAGAATAGTTTAAAAAGCTTTTTTTATGTCTAGAAATGCAATAGAAGGTCTGAATAGATCCAGTTCTCTGCAGCGCTCAAAGGTTAATTTGATTAGTTTGGTAGACAAACTAAGATTGATCTTTTAGACAATTTTTTTTATTGAATCAAAAAGTTAAAAAATGTTTTTTTATTAATTATATCTCAAATAATTCATTCTTCAAAGCATTCTTCTTCACTTTTTTCTGTCACCAATGCAATAAAGGCTAGTTTTAGATGAGAAAACATTTGAATTGAAATTGAATAAAATGAGTTGGATTTAAAGCTGCGCTCAGCAGGTTGGCAAACAAGCTAAGTATCGTTAGCTATTTTACAGAAACACGTCTCAGAGCACTCACCCCTCCCGTCTGTAGGCCCCAGAAATGGGACCGCACATTGCCACGGTGACAATAGAGACCAAAACTCCAGCTGTTGAAACGTTCCCCCGGGTTTTTCTTTTTCTACCTTCAAACGTTTTTACTTTTCTGCTAGCTGAAAAGGTCTTTTTAGTGTCAAAGGTATTTAGGTAGGTCAAAGTGAAAAGGTATTTTTAACTAAAATTGAAGCAGTAACAGCTGGCTGTTTCTGTCCTTCTCTCACTTCTGGGATGTTCTGCTGCAAAATGCGCCCGGGCGGATTAATGGAGGATCCAAGCAGTGCGGAAGTGCAGCACTTCAGTGAGACAGACAGCCGGATTGTCCAATCCTATCGTTCGGTCCGATAGGATTGGCTGACGTTTTTAGAGAACTGCAGGACAACCACTTTATTGATTTTCTTTTGGGTTTTTTAAATCGCCACAATATATTAATAGCTGTACTATGTTAGAACGTTGTTAAGAAGCAGGAAAAAAAACGTTAAAAGCTACATTGTTTACCAAATTAACAAGTGCAGCTTTAAAGGCATGGTCTGGAGTTTTGTCATATGGCACCATCTAGTGGCGGAAAAATGTATTGCTGCTTAAGCCGTCCCGCCTACTTTCACGTTTACAGCTGAATTAGCAACGCCTTCGTTCATGAACACACCTCTAGAGACTAAACAGTGTTTTACAGTGATCATGCTTACGTTAGGCTGTTTCTTCATATATATTTATTTATGTTAAAGATTTATTGTCCATAAGAAGTATCACCACTGCACCAGTCTATGTAAGTAATGCGAACACTCCTGCACACTCTGTGATTGACTAATGCTGACCGGTGCTCAGTTCTAATTGTGTGGTGCTCTATGGGACGGGGAGTGGGCTTAGTAAAAAAAAAAAAAAAGATGTATTGTTAGCGAAAACGAAATATTTGGGTCACATCATCACGGATCAACTCTGTGATGATGATATTTATCGGCAGTGTCGTATTCTGTATGCTCAAGCTAATACTCTGATCAGGAAATGTCATATGTGTTCAGACAATGTAAAAATCCACCTTTTCAGAACCTACTGTACACCTTTGTATACTGCGCCTTTGTGGTGTAACTATAAGAAAGCTAGCATGCAGAAGCTCAAAGTAGCGTATAATGATGCGATGCGGATTTTGCTCAAGAAGCCCAGGTCCAGTAGCGCCAGTCTCTTGTTTTGTAACGCTCATGTCAGCACCTTTCAAGCTCTAATGAGAAGGTTGATGTACGGATTTATCCTCCATTTGAAAAGATCTGAGAACAGACTCACTTTGATGTTGGTTGACCCAGTCTTTAGCGCAGTGCGCTACCAGTCATCTATGTGGAGACACTGGTATGCATGTATTTTATAGTTTTATTTTATTTTTACATGGTTTTTTTTATCTCTTTTATAGTGTTTTTATTGTTATTTTTATAGTTTTTTTTATTTAATTTTTTACAATGTGTCTTTTAATGTATATGTCTTTTTAGTGTATGTGTTTATTTTTTTAAATATGGACCTTGTGTCTGACAAATAAAGATGATGATGATGATGATGTAAAGGGGGTAAACTCTGGATATCGGCTTTAAACGCAGTTCTTTTAAATTTGATGACCTGACTTAGATTCTATTGAAATGGACACGGATACATATCATTTCTTTATTTTGTGACATTATTTCTCTACCTCTGGATGCTAAAACACGAGTGTGTATCTCTTCTTACAGTCTTCACGTGCACACATCACCAGAGCTGTGCTGGAGCAATTCCTCTCCTTTGCAAAGTATCTGGATGGTCTGACGCACGGAGCTCCTCTGCTGAAGCAGTTGTGTGACCACATTCTGTTCAACGCCGCCATTTGGATCCACACACCTGCCAAGGTGAGCTCCTGCAAGCAGCTGTGACTGGAGAAGATTCAGAGCATCAAACCGTGCAAGGTTTCAGAACCCGTTTGCGTCATTATTCCCTCTGTAAGAGTGAGAAGAGAAATTCATAATGCTCACTCATGCCTGTCTTAGTGGAAACGAGCTGTCAAATAGACGTCACGTCGGTTTTAAAAGCGTTTCTGCTGATAGGTGATTATGTGGGTAGTAAGAGGAAACATTTAAAAAGACTTCTAATGAGAAAACAAACACATTTTTCTTCCTATTTTATGAGATCGTCTTTACAAACCAAAATAAAACTCACCTCACTTGATATTTCTGTAATAGCAACCAAACAAACAATGATTTAATATTGTTTTTGAAGTGCTGCAGCAATGCAAAGAGCAGCAATGTTTTTTAAACATTAAAGTTCATAATGTAATCCATGTGGTCCTCTAATATAGAACTATGATCTCATAAATCACAATAAATTGGACACTTTAATCTTAGTTGAGTGTAGCTTAGTGATATATCTTCAAAATGAAGCATTAAAAGGTTACAAACATTCTCCCGCTTTAAGTGGAGTTTTCATATGAAGTTCTTTAAACATTCCAGTACCCTCCTTTTTACATAATGGCCCATAAAAATGAGATATTGTATATCAAAGAGGCTGAGTTTGTGTGGCAAATACATTTGTCATTTGCGATTAGGAGGCAAATGGTGAATAAATGAGAAAAAAAGAAAAACACAAACGTCCAGAGACCTGCTTGTGTTACTCCCCTAAAAAATGATGCATAGAGAACAGAGGAGGAAAATTGAGTGAAACAGTTTGGTAATGAAGTGGGTTAGGGCACTTTTGGCTTCGTTGGGTTAGAGCGACTCGAGCTTCTTTCCCTAGGCGACCACAGAGTCCAGATTTCGTTTCCGTTTGCTGCACAGCTTGCAGATCTGCCAGCTGTGTGACTGAACAATGTGCATCAATACATGGGTCCCCTGACCTTGTTCTAGTGGAAAGAAAATAAGTTAAAAAAACAAAAAACAGACTTTTCCTCTGGTGCTGTGGAAATAAAGATAAGTTATTTATTGTTTAAGACTGAAAACTTTTAATTTGACTCTTGAATCATTTTCCACTTAATTTATGCTACAAAGGTCTATGCTGGTGCTAGTTAGAGAAGACTATTCATCATCAAAAGATAAAAATAATCAGACAACATGCATATGAGAGGAGGAGATCATTAAATGGAAGGTTTTCTATGAATCTGTTTACCTTTAAAATAAATATACTTGTGATGTTTTATGTTTGTGCTTTGTCTCTCAAGGTACAGCTGTCTTTATATACATACCTGTCTGCTGAGTTCATTGGCACGGCAACCATCTACAACACAATTCGCCGAGTTGGCACGGTCCTTCAGCTTATGCATATGCTGAAGTACTACTACTGGGCTATCAACCCTGCAGACAACAGCGGCATCACTCCAAAGGGTCTAGGTGAGCACGTTTATCCTGGGAATGCTGTTTGACCCACGTCGGTCCTAATTATGATGATTATTTGCAGAGAGCATGGTTTGATTTTGGCTGTTATCCATTTAAACTGTTTCTCATCCCTTTTAAAGGTTAATTCAAGTGAAGCCTAGCTTTTTAGAAAGAGAATCACTGGGAAGTAACCAATCCCAAACATCATGTGCAGTTAGAAGCCTGCTGTCTGACTGAAATGCCAGCAGCTCCGCCATATTTTAAATGACTCATCTCTCCATGGAAACATTCGTCTGTCAGCTGTTGGGACTGTGGCCATCCCAGGAGACGGCAGTGAGGCAGACGAATCGTATCAATATTGTCATCCCACTTGGACGTTCGGTGTGGGTGTTAAGTCTATAAAACCCAGCCCAGCCGAATGACTGGTCCGTGAAACGGCACGTTACCAAGCAGGCTGTAATGGGAAAGAACGTGTCCTTGAACTGTCCTTTCCTTTTTAGTCGCCCATTATTCTTTTTCTGAAACTACCCACATTGTAATATAGGGGGGTTGTTTTATATTGGCTTAGAGAGCGCCGTTTATGCAGCACTGAGGCCCAATAAAATTTTCTCACCGAAGGTTAAAACTCGGCAGCGTTGATGTGATACTCCTCACACAATCGGAGATCATTTCCTCCAAAATCTTGTTTCCTTGCCTCTGCCTGCCTTTTTCTAAAAAAACGTGAATTCTACATTTTTTTTAAATGCCAGGAGTTGAAAAGTAATCTCCATGTCTGTGTCAAAGCCGAATGAATAGTCTGACAAAGATTCAGATTTATTGCATCATTTATATTAATGCACCATTTTAGCCTCCGTAACCTGCAGCATCGATGTGTTTGGGTAGAGGGTGTTCATAATGGATTGTCGGCTTGTAATTGGAGTCATTTATACAGTGCTGTGGGGGAAAAGTGTTGCAGAAAAAACACCGCATCGCAGGAAAAAACATCATACTGGTGGTGATGGTCTGGGGCTGCTTCAGGACCTGGACGACTTCCTGTACTTGCATCAATTCTGCTCTCTATTAGAAAATCCTAAACAGTTACTGACCTTTGACCTTAAACCCTCTAATGTAGCTGAATTCAAACTTTTCTGCAGTAGAGTGTGAGAGAAACAGTTTTATTGCAGAGGCTTGATTGCAGTTGATGCCACTAAGAGAGTTACATAAATGAAGTTTAGGGGATATTTACTATTTTACGTTGAAACAGGCTGATGTGGACCGCTTGATTTTTTTAAAACCATAATAAAATTAATCATTTAAAAACAGCACTTTGTTTACTTAGGTGAATTTTGTTTAATATTGAACTTTATTCACTGATCTGAAACATTTAGGTGACCCAAAAAAGTAAAAATATAAACTAATAGGAGGGGGTGTGAATACTTTTTCACAGCACTGAGGTTAACCATGCTGTTATGGGCACATGCACACAAGTAGTTTGATCATCTTCATGTTTGGTCACCCTGATTATCTCTGCAAGCTGCTTATGTGAGTTGTACGATGTGCCTTATCCAATTTTTTTAAGAAGTTCTCAAATTTATTTACTGGTTTTCTAAAAAAGTAAGCGATTAATCTTTGATTGAAAGGAGCTAATGCAGAGTCTGAATCAAAGGCTGTATCTCACTCTGATCAGAGGACGTTGGAATCATTCATGTTTCCAGGAATAGAGGAAAAACTCAAGTGTGGAGTTGTTGGAATGACATGCACATAATACATGCACTGAATTACACACATTTGTTAACCAGTTTTCCATTTAGTTTTCTCATTAAGTGCTCTCCAAATGTGGACTTTCAAATAAAACACTAATTAGAGAACTGGTTTTAAAAGACCAGTTGGAACGACATTTCAGAATCTTTTTGTTGTTTTCCAGCCTCCAGAATCCATTCGTCTTTTCCCGGTTTGGCATCTCACTTTTTCCCCCTCCGTCCTTCTAAACAGAGGAATGACCAAACAAACGCATATGCAAAAAGGGAGAGAGCCAAGCAGATAATGAAGTGTTGAATTATAGGACACAGAGAGGACATTTAAAACCGATTTCCTGCAGCTACTCATTCTTTTTCTAGAAGTGCATCTTCTTTTTTTAAATTATTTTTCTTCTGCAGGTCTTAATAGAAAGTGCTTTCAAATTAAAGTCGTGTATCATTCAGTTCTAATACATTATCGGTCCTGACACTTGTGGGCAGATGCTCATCGCTCAATTTCTCTTAAAATGTGACATGTATCCACAGCCAAGACGTAATCTGTCTCAATCCCTTTCACTCTCCTTTTGTCTCCGTCTCCGCCGTGGCGTTGCTTGACTAAATAATTCTCGATGAGACAGGCTGCGTAGCTTTATGACCGCATCGCATTCAGCTCAAGCTTGTTCTGTCTATCCTCATTATAGGAGACATAACGGGGGGGGGGGGGGGGGGGGGGGGGGGGGGGGGAACTGAAGTAGTGCTTTAAATTAGAATCTTCTAAACTTTAAAAAGTGAATTTAAAGAGAAGACTTCCCTATTCTCTCATTTAGTCAGTGTCAGGTTTGACTCGGCATATTCAAAGCAAATTAAGAATCCTGTGAACCTGCGATTGTCAGATTTATCATCATTTGTTTACTTAATCAAAAGAACTCTGGGAGTTCACATGTAATAAGTCTTGTTTGTTCATTGAAAGCTTTGTACATGCATAAAGGACGTGCATTATTGTCTTGAGTTCATTATTATCATTTCTAAGCTGCAATGAGATTCCAGCAATAATCACATGGACATAAATTGTTTTTCAATAAGCTCTTTCTCCTCGTGCCCTTGGGATGCAGGAATTAAAGCGATCTGTGAATGAGAAACAAGCGCTGTGCAGAGTTGGTTGAGCATAATTGCTTGTGAATAACTTAGATGCGGCGGCTGTGGTAATAATGTTCTTATCATCCCTTTCATGTTGGGCTCTGTCCCCACGGTGGGTTTTCCTCTCTACTACTATTAATCAGTGTCGGGATGCAGCAGCACTTAGCTTCCTCCCGCAACCTCACGGAGCCTCATCATCGATTCCATTGACCGGCTGTAGGGGCAGGATGGTCAGGTGTCTGCTGCCACCCTATCTGTCCATGTTTCAAATGAACATGTGTTCAGCCAAGGCGAAGGTTGAAGTTTATCAGTACGATGAAGAAAAGGGGAGGGGTGGGCATTGGGCAAAGTGACCAATTTTCCCTGAATTGCTTTTGCTATTGCGTTTGACCCAGTTACTGCCATATAATAGCTCTGCAGCTGCTGAAGATTTTGTCAGTGTCTTAATACCTGGTTGCTGCAGAAGATGAATAAGAAATAAGTTAATATATACCAGGATTTATGGTCGAAACAAAGGTTTCGTGCTCCAGTGAGAATCCTGCTAATCCTACGAGGATTGTGTTGTATTGTTAGAGGAGTTAACGCATGCTGTATTCTGAATGTTTTGATGTGTACGGCTGAATGTTCATCCTATATTGATCTGGCTGTAACTGAAGCTTATTTTCTCTGCTTATAAGAGAGTAAGTTTTGGTAAATAATAACTAAAATAATGATAGAAACTCTGCATTTTTGAATAAGATCTGATGGGTTAAGAATTAATTTTTGTGCCAAGCACGGTAGCGGAGCACAAACAACCCCTTGATGTGATGGTTAATCAGTGTGTTCTGTCGTGATTTGAAATTCTTCATTTACACAAGATGCATACACCTGCCAACACAGCTCGGCTCATCAGATGTTTAAAGAGGCTCATAACAGAAATGGATTTTAATCTGAGCTAACCTTCGAATGCCAAAGTGACCTTATGCTGGCAGAGGAGTCCTGGATACTTTTAATGAGCGTTGGCCGGTGTTATGGTCAGACGTGAGTAAGGTAACCTTGGGCTGGCGGCCCGGGCGCTGTGCTGTGGCCAAGGTTACCTGATAGGTACACAACGTTTGGATGCAGCATTGATGACACTTGGAAAGAACATGCCAAATGAATTCTCATTAGGTTTAAAGCATCAACTCTAATCATTGATGGAAACATTCTGATCTGTTTGCACATTGAGGAACATGCAGCTGCTGTTAAACCAGGTGAAATATTTAATGTACACACAATTTAAAGGCATACTATGCAGTTTGGTTTTTTTTAGCACCCTCTAGTGTCCGTTTTAAATCATTGTTGTAAAAACGTTAGCGTTGTCTTTGCTCAGAAGCACCTAAATCAAGCAGGGAGAGATTGAAAAAAGGCAGGAATCATGAGCTAAAAACACTCCGGCGCTAGCGTAACAGCTAGCCACTTTGGGTTAGCCTAACCCTAATGGGATACGTGACTTTGTGAGACTTCAGGGCACCGGACCGGAGACTCAGAAGTTGCAAACGTGGTATTCTGGACACAAGCAGCAGATGGGGCTGACTTTTCATCAACCCTGTAAAGGGTCAGATTAGCACAGACTGGCTCAAGGAAAAGATTTTAAAATATGAAAAAAGTTACATATTGTGCCTTTAAATGTTTAAACCCCATGTTGTCCCTTTTTTGTCAAGTTTTTCTCCAAAAGCTCAAATTAATATCAGAATCAAGAGGTGTATTTTTTATTTCATAATTCTTGAATATTTCTCTACAGATGGTCCAAGGCCAACCCAGAAAGAAGTCGTTTCTCTGAGGGCGTTCATGCTTCTCTTCCTCAAGCAGCTCATTCTGAAGGTTTGTCCCACTTGTCTTTGTGCATCACCGTCCTCTACATGCACTGAGAAAAAAACTACAGCTTTGCTCTATAAAACAAACACAATCTGGAGGAAATTCAGTTTTATTTACAAATCTAGGTATAGATTTCAAGCAGTGTTACAAATGGGTTTAGTGCAATTTGTCTAGGAAGTTACTTAGGAATTACTAGGAATAAATTCAGTTACAATAAAAGAGCAAAAAATAAAAATAAAAAATCAACATAATTATTCATGGTAAATTCTACACTACTAAACATATTCAAATACCTGAACCACAGTACGGAGTGTAAATTGCCATGTTCACACCCGCACATCAAATCTCTTTATGATTTTTTTTCCTGCCACATTCTGTAACAAGTTTTCCTTGAAATAGTAAAAATAAGAGCCCTTTTAACAGGATTTGAGTCTACAATTTGTTCAAGAAATGCTTTTTGTCAGATTACCAGCAAACATCCTTTTTCTTATTCAGACACCACTTTCCAGCACTTCATCTCGTTCATCATTTAATGTTTTGCTTTTCCTACTTTTTGCCCTTTTTAGGATCGAGGCGTGAAGGAGGATGAATTGCAGAGCATCCTGAACTATTTGCTAACAATGCAAGAGGTACACAGGTCCATCTCTTCTCCACTCAGCCCTTTGTTATGCACCTCTCCTGCCTTAAGCTCCTGGGTCACAAATCCTCCTTCAGAACTTTTATTCTGTCAGCAGTTTATTTTTCCTACTACAGGAGTGAATATTTTTGACTGCCACTAGGCGAGTTAACCGCTGTTCATTTGCTGTTGGACGGTGAGGACTTCTGCAACTGTTGATGATAAAATTGCAATTCCCTTATCCCCTGGCCTTCTGTGAATAAGGAGATTGCTTTTTCCTCTGGACCTGTATGGATAAGGGGTTAGAAAAATGTTGCCCTGCCTAGAATAAGAAACCCTATCTGTGGAGCTAAAGCTGTGGGGTTGAGATCTGCCTTGAACACCTGGTGGTCACATCAGTGGTGAATTGTAGCCCACCATGTGTAACGTCCACTGTGGGCTTTGATACATTGCCTGACTGCTTACAGGTGAGACAGAAGCCTTTCGTTCTTCCTCACTTAAAACAAAGAAAATCCTTCATTTAACCCAACTGGTGCTTTTCTCAGACTTTAGAATGAATAATTTGACATAAAAAATTTTTTTTAAATAAATTGAGTAGATTTCGTTATTGTTAAAAAGAGCTTTCTTACTGTTATGTTGTGGCCCGCCTCACGCCAGTCTTTCAAGGTCTAATATTACCATTTAAACATCATGTACTGATATAAAATACTACAGCGATTTATTATCTTGCTTACAGCAACATGTGCTGGTGTTGTTCATTAACGCCGTGTCTTATCTCCACTTGTGTTTGATTTTTGAGGACAGGATTCCAAGGCACGATGCTCAAAGATGCAGCTCTCGGTTTTCCGTTTGTCTGTGTACCCAATTTAACTGATAGTAAAAATGATTGGGCCAAGGCAAAACCAACAACATTAAAATACAATCAGATCAAATTGGTTTTCCTCTGGAGGGGCAGAGCAGACCGCTTTAGAAAGTGGAAAAAGTTTTAGATGTTTACCTGACTTTGTCTAGTGGACAAAGGCCCCGTTACGTATCCAGGATGAGATCAATGGACTCCCAGCTGGTCTGGGAGCAGTTTGTAAATGAGTTTAAAGACGAGCTTCTTTCCTCCTCACGTGACTGAGAGAATGCATAAAGAGTGTCTGCAGGAGACATAAATTATATCCTAACATTTACTCACACTGAACTCTGTTCAGCTGCTCTCTTCTCTGTTTGCCTTCAGGATGAAAACCTGCATGATGTGTTGCAGTTGGTTGTTGCCCTCATGTCAGAGCATCCAGCTTCCATGATCCCTGCTTTTGATCAGAGGAATGGGATACGGTAAGGCCCTCATTGTGTTTGGTTACTAAATAAAAGGTGACTTACAAAAATACATCCAAGCAACTGGTGATGTTGCTGCATGACAATATAATGTATGAACTGTGTTCTGGGAAAAAAGCAAATCTAACAAAATTACCCAAATTGTTTTAATATCATACAGTCTGTTTTTAAGAATTACATTTAGTTCAAAGAAACATTCTATTAGTCAGTTGGTGATGGGACCTTTCCCTTTGTTGTTGCTAATTTCCATTATCTGCATCTTTTCCAGGGTAGTCTACAAACTTTTGGCCTCCAAGAGTGAAAATATTCGTGTACAATCCCTCAAAGTACTCGGATACTTCCTGAAGCACTTGGGCCACAAGTAAGCAGCGAGTTCCAAAAGCAATATGTTGACTTATTATAGGTCACCAGTGTTGGGCGAGTTACTTCAAAACTGTAATGCATTATTTATTACTTGTTACTGTCATTTTAAAGTAATCCCTTACATTACAATATTACTGTTTTTTAGATGTAAGGCATTACACTACTTTTGCATTACTTTTAGTTACTCTCACCAAAATAACTGTAAATATGGATTTGACCATATAATGAGCTCATTCTACATCCAGTGGAAGGGGATGTGATGGATACATGGAGAGATATCATCTATCTGTATATTAACCCATTCATCCATCCATCATTTATCATCCATCCATCATTATCCATCCATCATTTATCACCCATCCATCATTTATCATCCATCCATCATTTTATCATCCATCCATCATCCATCCATCCATCCATCCATCCATCCATCCATCCATCCATCCATCCATCCATCCATCCATCCATCCATCCATCCATCCATCCATCCATCCATCCATCCATCCATCCATCCATCATTATTCATCCATCCATCATTTATCATCCATCCATCATTATCCATCCATCATTTATCACCCATCCATCATTTATCATCCATCCATCCATTCATCCATCCATCATTTATCATCCATCCATCATTTATCATCCATCCACCCATCATTTATCCATTATTTATCATCCATCCATCATTTTATCATCCATCCATCCATCATCCATCCATCCATCCATCCATCCATCCATCCATCCATCCATCCATCCATCCATCCATCCATCCATCCATCCATCCATCCATCCATCCATCCATCCATCCATCCATCCATCTAACCGTATATTTAATCTATTATATTTACATACAGTATATTCTGAGGCAGCTTGTGCACATGGGGAGTTCCTATTCATTAGTTTGACTCCTACCTCCACCTGTCTGCTCCTCCTCCCTCGTGCAGCAGGGAGCAGACGCTGCATGACGTGCACTTTCCTCTGCTCGGTGCGCGCGAGAGAGCGAGCTCTCCAACTTCTGATGTTAATAATCTAGTCTGTTTGAGCGACGTTTTATCAGGAAACTTCTCAGTTCGCTTCAGTTTCCGTGCGGCGCGCTGCAGGCTTTGGTTACCGTGAGCGCGCAGGACTTGGGCAGCGCACGCGACTTGTGCACGCTCCTCCGACGCTGTTCGGAACCACGCATGAGTTTGCTGCGTGGCCCAGACAGAACCGGACTCCTCTCTGCTCTGTCTGACTACAGGAAGTGAAACATTTGGCGCTGAGTGACGTTTCTCCTCTGGAAAACCAACCACTTCAATCCGGGTTAAACATGCACTGTAATGCGCGCGTTACTGACGTTGTACCGAGTAAAATATTACAGATTTTTTTTCTGTAATGCCTTACATTACTGCGTTACCGCAAAAAGCAATGCATTACAGTAATTAATTACTTTTGTAACCCATTACTCCCAACACTGTCGGTCACTGTTTAGTTTCTCCACAATAAATCCTCATAGAATGTATCAGTGCAGTGACAATGTCAAAAAATATTCTCTGTTATGTATTTGATGTTTTGAGTTCGTCCATGTCTGTGAAATGCCGTATCACAAAGGAAAGCAGGATTTTCTGCTATAAAGTGGGCTTCACGTTCAGAGGGGAGAGTTATCCTCTGCTGCTGCACAGACACCAGCAGAACATTCTTGAGGAGATGCCAATTTTGTAAATTGAGGTGCTTCACTTTGTAGAATACCTCAAGTCTTGGCTTTGTGCCTTACGGCCGTTAATTCCCATCCGAGAGGAGAGGAAAAAGCCCAAGTCACTGTCCCGCACGGTAAAATAAATGAAATCCCACCCACAAGGATGTCACGTTGAAACTGCACTGGAAAGATGAAAGAGGATGCCCATGGCTGGACAGCTTATGGTTGTAAATGCAGGTTTCTAGGGGGTGGTTCTTTGCTCACAGCGGTACAGCACCAGGTTGTGTTAATGTTGAAAGGAGAGGAAGGCTAGGCTCACACACCACTCTACCTGAAAAGCCTGTAAATGTTTTTTATAATGGATGTTAAAGCACAGTTGTGTTTCATTAATGTTTTTACCCATTTGTAATTCTTATCATTTAGAAAAAGTGAATTGAAACGGCATCCTGAAATAGATTTTTATTGAGAAAAATATGTGAAATCTAAATAAAATCTAAAACATTTACAAATCAAGCAATAATAAGTGCAAAAGCCCAAATAAAGATTTAATTTATGTACTTAGTTTATGAGCGAAGTATGACTTCTGCTTTCTCCCCTGAATTATTCATCCATCCACTTTCTGTAGCCGCTTCATCCTCCACAGAGGATGTTGCCTAACTCCAGCGGTCCAGGGGCGAGAGGCGGGGGACACCCTGGAGGAGTCGCCAGTCCATCGCAGGGCCACACAGAGACGAACAACCAGTCACACACCCACTCACACCTAGGGACAATTTACCACGCCCAATTAGCCTAACAGCCATGAGAACCCGGAGAGAACCCATGCATGCACGAGGAGAACATGCATACTCCACGCAGAGAGGCTGCTGAGCCAGGGAAGCGAACCCACGACTTTCTTGCTGCGAGGCAACAGTGCTAACTGCGCCACCATGCAGCCCTCCCCCGAAAAATTCTCTTTTCCTGTTAAAATGAAATACTTTTAAAACCGAGAATAGCAAAGTGAATTTACTATGTACTATTATACTGTAGTACTCGGCTTCGTCTGTCTGCCCTCTTCACCCTAATCTCTCTATTTATATAATTGAGACAAATTCTACTTTTTCTCTAAGCTTCCAATTTGCGAGCTACGCAAAGAACAAAATGTGTTGACTTGTTATTAAAGTCCTCTTGAAGCAGTTGGCAGCTGAATAATAAAAAGCTTTGGGTGAGGATTGTGACAGCGTTCCTTACGCTGTGTGCAGATGCAGTTTGTCACTGTTAAACCTGCTCACCTATGGTGCACCTCAGTATCTCGGAGCCGCTCCTGGTGACAGGCTAACTTCTTTATCCTACACACCTCCTACAAAATTCACCCAATTTATGACAGCAGGCAGTTCCTGACAGTCGTCTCCAGAGCCCGGCTCCCTGTGGGGGAGAATAGGAACGCAGGCTGATGGCACACTCTGATTTCAGTGGCTTAGCAAGTTTCAAACAAGCCACTTTACCATTATACATGTGTGTGTGTGTGTGTGTGTGTGTGTGTCCTCGCACAGAAGGAAGGTGGAGATCATGCACACACACAGCCTGTTTACTCTTCTGGGCGAGAGGCTCATGCTGCACACCAACACTGTGTCTGTTACAACCTACAACGCCATGTATGAGGTAACAGTGTTTTCCTCTATTAGACCATCTTTATTGTTGTTTCGGTCTCGGTGTATGAATTACTTCTCGTCTTTTCACTGGTTCTTGCACCAGATCCTGACAGAACAAGTGTGCACACAAGTAGTTCACAAACCGCATCCCGACCCCGACTCCACTGTCAAGATTCAGAACCCAAGTAAGACTTTTAGTTTGATATTTTTATCCTTTTAATATGTTGAACCTGACTGTATTTGTTTGAATGCAGTGATTCTAAAGGTGGTAGCGACTTTATTGAAGAGCTCCGCTCCCAGCTCGGAGCTGATGGAGGTTCGGCGGCTCTTCCTTTCAGATATGATCAAACTCTTCAGCAACAGCCGAGAGAACCGACGGTGAGCAGAATTTACCCTCATTTTATTTATTGCTTTACCTTTTTATTCACACTCCATTTGTTTTTGATGTCAACCTTTGTTTTATTAGCTGATGGTGATTAAAAATGATCTTTAATCATGTTTTCCTCAGCAGATGGTTTTTTTGGTCTTTTTCACTCATTTCTCTCTAAATCAGAGCTCCGAAGAAACAACCTAAATAAACACAGCCTTGTTTTAAATAGGAAAACATATTTAGTCAAGATATCAACTTGAATAAAAACAAAAAAATTTAGTTTTATTTGTTTTTTTATATTTTATTTTTGCTGTCAGCTTGCTTCTGGCTCACTTTTACAAACAAATGATTATACACTGCATGCACAATAATTAGGTAAATACTCTGAAATGATCATGGTAATCTCTATTTAAAACCATATAAATGTAACTGCTTATTAGATTTAACTAGATGTTATTCATTTTCATAAAAGGAACTATGGTTTTAGTGTTAGCCATGTTTTATATGATTGTGTATGATCATTTTATACTTTTGAGGTGAAAAGATAAAACTGATACTGAAAAGTCAAATATGTGAGTTTCTTTTAGGCAGATGGTGCTTCTGCAGGAGAGAAATTGTGGCGATCAGTTTGATGTGAAAAGTTTACATTAAAAAAAAAACCTGCAACAAAGGTACAATTTATATAGAAGATACCAGTGACGTCACCAACTGTATTCCAGAAATAAAAGCCACCTGGAGTTCCATAAGGTGTCATCAGATGACTATAAAATACCACTTTACAGGTTTAGATTTCACTGAAAATCCACTTTGACCTGATATGTTTCCAGAAGATGCTTTTGTTCAGCAAGTCGTCTGCAGAGGTCTAGAGGGTTATTGTGTTTTTACAGGAAGGCGCCTGGACACATGCACTCAAGTACTTCACTATTTGATTTGCCAGCAAATTCCTCAGAGCTGAAATAACTTTGACCTACAGCCGTTTTTCCAACCTACTGAGAACTTGGTTGCCCTTCTCAAAACACGTCTTTGACTCGGCCGTAGAGCATGTTGTCTTTTCTTTATTCTTCCTTTTTGTATTTGCACCCAAAACCGTAAAGTGTGAAATGGTAAATATTCTCTTTGTAATGGTTTGTTGTGATTTTCTGGAGCTGAGGAGCAGACTTTTATATTATTCTGTCAGTTATGTTAGACTCGAGCTCATTTAATCTTTATTGTATTTATTGATCAATGCAGTTTATCTGGATAATATTTAAAAATTGTGCATGCACTGGTTTGTTCTTTGTACTACCAACGTCACTTGCACATGTCACATTAAAACTAAAGTAACGGATCACTTTAAAGTTCAGATTTTTGGTGACCTGTGTGTTCCAGGTGTCTGCTGCAGTGCTCTGTGTGGCAGGACTGGATGTTTTCTCTTGGCTACATCAATCCTAAAACCTCAGAGGAGCAGAAAATCACTGAGATGGTGTACAACGTATTTCGTATTCTGCTCTATCATGCCATCAAGTATGAATGGGGAGGCTGGCGCGTGTGGGTGGACACTCTCTCAATAGCCCACTCTAAGGTGAGTGCTGTTAAAAAGAGAAACACTGACCTCTGCTGCTGAGGGAGACGCTTTTAATGCCTCGGTCAAGCATGGTTTAAACTCATAAACATGAACAAGTATACATGATGCAACAAGCTAAAGATATGATTTATTCACAGGTAACATATGAGGCACATAAAGAATATTTGGCAAAGATGTATGAAGAGTACCAGCGTCAGGAAGAGGAGAACATCAAGAAAGGAAAGAAGGGTTTGGTCAGCACCATCTGTGGTTTATCAGCTCAGGCTTCGGGCATCAAAGGTGTGATTGAGATTGGAGAAATGGACGATACATCCCAGACACCTGAAAGTGAGACGAACTATGAGAGCGCTGACTCGCGTAACCTGCTGGCTGAAGGGAAGGGGTCTGACCAGGGTGCGGTAGATGGAGTCAGGGTTGAAGTTCATGACCTGCTGGTGGACATCAAGGCTGAAAAGGTCGAAGCGACAGAAGTCAAGCTGGATGACATCGAGTTGTCCTCGGAAACTTTGCGCGTGTCTGAGAATGGACCCTTGGTTGAAGTGGATTCTCTGTTGGATAACGTTTATTGTGCTGCAGTGGGAGAGCTCAACAGTAAGGTCAGCAGCATGTTGTTGCCAAAGGCCAGTGTGCATGACCACAACACCACCCCTCTCATTACACTGGATGATGATAAGGACGGTATTCCTCACAGCAACAGCTTCCTGTTTGGCAAGGTAACGAGCAGCATAGAGGACAGGCTATTGCCTGATCTCAGTCCGGCTGAGCAACTGGTCCTGCCCAGTCCAGAGCTGCCTGTTCACACTGGCCCCACAGATGATCTTGGCCTTCTGGCTCACGTGACGGGCAGCTCATTACCCAGCATCCTGGAGAAGGATGAGTTTGACCTTAAGACGGCCCTTGAAAGTATCAACTCTGTGACTGAAACGGAGAGCTCATCCAAAATCCCGCAAACCACCGGGAGCAGAGACGTTCCTGAAGGAGACCCTTTGGCTGATAAGACCAGTGGTGCAGTAGACGCAACAAGCACTGCTGATGCTGCAGGGTTGGTTGATGGGAAAGACAAGGAAATGAAAAAGATTCAGACGACAGCTACTACACAGGTTGGCACTAAAGTTTCATACATTTCACTCATAAAAGTGGTTTTTCCTTTAACATCTGACACAAAGATCTAATGTTTGTTTAGAGATTTTAAAAAATTCTAGAAGTAAAAGCTGAAAACTAGCAGCACACCGTAGGAGAGGGGGTGAACAGGGGGACTTGGGTCATTGTTAGACTGTCGTGACCCAACGTAACCAGTTCTACATTAACAGACCCACAGAGATCTTTTTCTTCTCATGTTGGATGTAATGGGGACAGGAAGGCCTGGTGCACATCAGGCACCATCCCTCTGAGACCCAGGAAACTGGGTTGCTGAAATAGTTGGCAAAGGCAACAGAAGGGAGACAGAGACAAAGATTTATTCTCCAACAATCACCTGGGATTTGTTTATTGCTCCTTTTCTCTGTGCTCCTTTCAGAGGTCAGGCTCTCTTGCCTAGACAGGGTCACTGATGGTGGGCCAGCGGGAGTTGGTATTTATTTATAAACCTCTATCTGCAGTTGCATAATTGCTTATGGTGAATTCATTGCTGCTGATTTTTAAACAGGCTCTTTGCAGCACCATGCTGAGTCATTCATCTCACTTTAGAGGTTACATTGAGCATATATTTTCATTTTTTCCCCTGTACTAACAGGCAAAAAGAAGTTGACTCACTTTAAAGTGTCAACTTTTCATTCATGGCCAATAGTACAGAGGTAGCATAAAAAATCTGGGCGTGGCATCGATCAGAGGAACGGGATCTGTATCTAGACTTTGTACTTGACCTTACAGTAGAAGCAGTTATTTATGACTTATAAAGTGCATTTGTTTTCGTGATAAATTGGTCTTTCATCAGAGTGTGCATGGATGCCTAGTCTCTCAGATGGAAAAGGACGTGCATGTGGACCTTGGCTTCAGGGGGGCGCCCATGACGGAGGAACAACGATGTCAGTTCAGCCCCGGTCCACGCACCACAATGTTCCGCATCCCAGAGTTTAAGTGGTCAGCAATGCACCAACGGCTGCTCACTGACCTGCTGTTTGCTCTGGAGAGTGACGTCCATGCCTGGAGAAGGTGTGTCAAATGAGCTGCATGAGCAGGAGTTCCAAAAAGCAGCGTTCTAGTAATGTCTTTAGTAGCTGGGTCGGGTTAGAATAGGTGAAAATCAGTTGTTCCCATAATAACCTTTTTTCTTTCTTCACCTTTCCCTGCAGCCACTGCACCAAATCTGTCATGGACTTTGTTAATAGTAATGAAAACATCATTTTTGTGCACAACACCATCCATCTCATCTCCCAAATGGTCGACAACATCATTATTGCTTGTGGGGGGATTTTGCCCCTTCTCTCAGCAGCCACCTCTCCCTCTGTGAGTGTTTCTGACTTTAACAAAAGGGAATATTGCCATCTAGTGGTAGCTTATTGAAACTGCTTGTTTTTGTTCATCTTACAAAAATAACTAAATGTTCCAGTGAAATGAATGATTTGTGTTTTAATGCTTGCTGTTACCTCAGTCTACTTATTTCACTTAATGAATTCTAAGGATGTTAGTTTAAGGATGTTCCCTTATCTCTGTGTGCCTTTCATTTGTTATTTATTCATCTTGAGTTGAATTTGATTTTAATCAATTGCTTTTCTTTTTTCTGTGCATGACTAGACTATTAAGGTTAGTATTTATGCTTTTTTAAATTTTGCAGCAGCGATAATAGACCATCCTGTATTTATCTACTGTTATTACAGTTATTTGCATGTTTCTGTTTAATCACAGCTGGAGGTGAATGCTTGTCGGATAACGGTTTTCTTTAAATGTATACTGTTTGTTCTGTTATTACTTGTGCAAGACGGAGTTGGAGAACATCGAGGCCACACAGGGCATGTCCTCAGAGACCGCCCTCACTTTCCTGTCCCGTCTCATGGTTATGGTAGATGTTCTGGTCTTCTCAAGCTCCCTCAACTTCAGTGAGATTGAGGCTGAGAAGAACATGTCCTCTGGTGGCCTGATGCGCCAGTGCCTCCGACTGGGTAAGTTCTGCAGCAGCTGAGAGTGTTGGTGCACGCAGAGAGGTAGTGACGAATTACAGCTCCGCTATATGTTGAAAATGTAATAAGTTGAAAAACACCCCAGTGGTATTCGTCTCACGCAATTTAATAATTCTTCTAAGCCCTGAAAATCCTCTGTTTGATCAGCAGAGCTAATTAATTTATGAATCCTCTGGTAATTGTGTAATAAATTGTAGAATGCAAAGGGTTTCACAGCAGTCTTTATTTTTTTGAATTCACAATGAGCCGAGAGGCTGATTTGCAGTGCTATCAGGTTCTCTTGGCCTTTTTTTTGTGTTCCTCATAAATGTCTTTTATTGAACTGAGAGGTTTTCTCTGGCGTTTTGTTTGATTGTTGATATAATCCTGCAGTGATTCATTTATATAAAATAAATCAGCTGCTTCGTAGGATTCCTTCACAGAAATATTTTCCATGTTTCATTCTATTCTTGCCCATATCTCTGTGTGTGTCTGTGTGTGATCATAAGCTTGTGCTTGGTTGTTGACTCCCAAGTTTCCGTCTCGAGGATGGAAGTATAGCCCTTAAACCTCGGTGTCCTCGTTACAGACGTACAATTTCTCATCACGGCTCCGGTGTGAAATCGTTCTGGCTGCTGATTTGACTCCGGCTCTCTTTCCAGTCAGCCTGGAACAAATAGTCATCAGAGAGAACTGATTAGGCTTAAAGAGGTCATGCATGTTATCAACATTTTAATTTCCATCAGAGTCTGAAGTTGTGTGCCTTGTGTGTTCTTGTGTACAGTGTGTTGTGTAGCTGTGAGGAGCTGTCTGGAGTGCAGGCTGAGACACAATAACAGGACTCAGGAAATCCTGCAGAACAACAAGGTAAAACGTGATGTCACAAATACCACGTTTCAGTGATGTTCACTGTAGAGCCGCTTTGCCTCATACTGTATTAACGATGTCGTCCAAGTTGTCAGAAAATCATTTTTCTCACTTTTTGTGTCGTATCCAAATCTGCTTTTGATTTCTTAATGCAGGCAAATAGATTTTTAAATTTTACTCCATTTTATTTTATAAAATACTGTGAACCCAAAGTAAACTGAGCTTCAACTAAACATAGCAGCATGTCAGATTGTGTTAAATTTCTGCTTTAGACAGCCATGGAGACAGTTCCTACTAACCTGTCTCCAATCAAGGACCCTGATCGTCTTCTGCAGGACGTGGACATCAACCGGCTCCGCGCTGTAGTGTTTCGAGATGTGGTAAGCCTGATCCACGTGTTTGTGCAAAACATACGATTGACTAGAGGTGGGTGATATAATATTAGATTGTATTGACAATCTGACAAAATAAAGAGGTTATCAATAGATCAATAAATACACAAACGGATTAAAAGCTTTCAGAATTGTTTTATGGACTAAATTCTGTATTATGTTGCTTTAGGAATATATTTATGGGTAGGGAAATTATGAATAAAATGTAAGAATTCTGACAAAAAATAATGATTGTTTTATGATTTGATGCTATGATTTGATATTTTTGGCACATTGTCCACCTCTATGTTTGTACGGAGGTGCATTAAAAGGATGGGAATAAGAAAGTTACAAGATTATAGTTGAAACAATTTTTGAATAAAGTCAGTGTGTTGAGAAAAAAGGTCAAAATACTGTTTTCAGAAGAAATTCAAAAGTACCGGTAGGTTATTTCGAGAATAGCTCACCCTGTTGTGCTCTTGAACCCTGCTGTATTTGCTCTGCTTCATATTGTTATTATAAATTAGAGTTATGGATGTTTTTTTTGGTAAAATATAAAAAAGAGGCATTTTCTTATGTTCACATTGGAACTCAAAGGATTTCTTTCAGTCCTTCACAATAAGAGTCCTAAGCATGTTTTTTCAAAAGCATATAAAAGAGCCAATTATTAAACAAAGATTTTAAAAGTTTTAAACATTTGTTGGCTAGTTTTTGACAATCATTTACTTGTATATTACATGTGGTGTGTAATTATAAAATAATGCATTAACAATAAAACTAAATTAAATTTGTTTTTGCCAGCTTCAGTACTCAGGTCTTCCACCAGAGGGCAGAAAACATAAGATTCAATACAGCAGGTTTTTGAGGAAAATACAAATCCTGTAAAAAAGCTGGAGCTCATAGAAACCTAGAATTGTGTTTATCAGATTTAAAATGCATTTTAAAAGGTTAAACAAACTGAGTTAAAATATTTCACAGCCAGGTGTTTTTAATATTTTAAAAGGAAGATCTTATGTTGCATTTTTTAGCAAACATTTGCTGTGAGACAGCAGTTTAGGCTTTGACCTGTGAGACGTTCCAGTCTTTAAAACAGTGGTTCCCAAACTGGGGGGCGCGGTGTAACAGCGGGGGGGCGGGGGGAGGGGGGGGGGATGATTTATTTGTTTATTAATAAATAAAAAAATTATTATTTTTTTAATTAAAAACTTTTTTTTTTAGTGCTAGGCAGGGTTATCTGGGGGGATGGGTGAGATTTACCTTGCCTCTGCTTTGCTGTCCCCCTAATCTCTCACCTCTGGGGAGATGGTCTGAAGTGTGTCCGATTCACCGCAGCGCGCTCAGAGCTGCAGAGAGCAGGTGGGCGTGACGAGGTTGCAGTGCAGCGCCGTGCGCAGAGCGGAACACCGGTTATAATATTAACATTCATTATTATGAGATCATGAGAAAAAGAGAGAGAAATGAGGGGTGCACATCATTTTTTTTTTATTGAGAGACTCAGGGGAGAACCTGGCGCTGATGTGCAACTCCTCACCGGGAGGTGAATGGGTTTGGATAGCTCTGTGTTTGCCTGCTGGCGCAGCTTGTGCGTGTCAATCAGTCTTCATAGCCTGATCGTCCAGACTCGTGCGCACTGACGGAGCGCACGAGTCTGGACGATTCAGTACCGAGCGCGCGCGACCTTGAACGCGCAGTGCCGGATCCGAACCTCCACAGACACCCCCCCCCCCCCCCCCCCCCCCCCCCCCCC
>SSNR01000003.1:2039426-2062111 GCA_006937965.1 Callopanchax toddi | reverse complement strand
CCCCCCCCCCCCCCTCCCCGACACACACACATCCCACCTACAGATCCCCCCATCTATTTTATTCTCAAATGGCACACAGGACACTGTTTGGAGGACAACTCAACACAAAGGAGACCTGCAGCAACAAGCTGCTCACACCAGTCACTGAAGATGAGAGAACAAATTTTTAAAGTAAAAATAAACTTTTACATTTTTTATTTTCATTTTCTCAGGGAATTTGTCATTTTTAAAACCCATTTTGCACTGAGGCATTTTTTAAAGTTTCTATTGAGCTGTAAAAGTGGTTAGTTTGTTGTTTTTAAAGAAAAGGTTGAAGTTTATTTTTAACATGTAGTTAAATGCAGTTACTTTTACTTGTTCAAATCTCTAAGGTTTGATGTGAAATAACCTGTAATGGAGTTTGAAAATGAGATTTGTCTGTTCGCAGTGTTTGTGTGTGTATGTGTGTGGGCGCGTGCGTGCATGTGTGCACGTGTGTGTGTGTGTGTGAGGGGGGGGGCACGGGAAAAATTGTGTAAAATTAAGGGGGGCCCAGAAGAAAAAGTTTGGGAACCACTGCTTTAAAATAAAAAATGACAGATGTTTTGTAATTTCACTTCACAGGATGACAGCAAACAAGCCCAGTTCTTGGCGTTAGCGGTAGTGTACTTCATCTCTGTCCTGATGGTCTCAAAATACCGCGACATCCTTGAGCCTCAGTGTGAGACTGCCAAGATAAGCAGCCAATCAGGACACAGCATGTGTCGGGAGATCAACTCGCCTTCCAGCAAAGGTGTTGTACTCTGCTTTTTACATCCTTTCGGATTCTCACCTAGGTTTAGTTTGAGAAGAATCTGCACCTGATAAACACAAAGACTTAAGTGTCTACAGTGTCTTTTTTTATTGTTGTTCTATTTCCAGATTGTAGGAGTTGAGAGCTCATTGAGTTAAAGCAACAGGGGTATCCTGCCCGTGCTCCTCCGGTTCATCTATGATTTATTCATGAGCTGTTAATTGCACCACACAGAATTAAACGTGGTAGCAAATAGACTGGTGCAGGAGATGGCAGTTATGAACTTGAATAGGCATCAACATTCACTCTGAAATAAAAGGTAGAAAGTGCCTCAAGTCATAAATCATACATTAAGCCACATGAAAGGAAATCATTGGCTGCCTACAAAAGGTCCAACACAATATCTGGTGCAGTGCCAATTGCTTTTGTGGAACGTACAAGTGAGCATACTTCATCAACTTTCATTCAGATAAAAGGTGAAGTGAATAAAAGAAAATCGAGGAAGAGGAGCGAGGCCAGGAGGAATATGTAAGTGTAATTTAAAGAACTGAGACCACGCGAAGAATAAAGAAAGAAGATGAGCAGTAAGAAGTTGAGAGATGAGAAAGCTGTGGGTTTTTGGGGCACTGGAGCCAAGCTTGCTATTTTCAGCCCCATCTGTCAGTGCCCATTAGGCAAGCAATCCACCAGAGGAGAATGGGATCATAGAGGTTGCTGGGAGGAGAGAGGCACACTGCCGCCTTCATAAATTTTACCAGAAAATAGGGGAATTTTCCAGACGGCATGTGGCAGATGATTGTCTGATGGACCAGGAAGCCAGACGACTTGCAGGCTAAATCAGGCCCTGCTGATCACGTTAGGGAGCATGTGATGAATATTAATATGGCTGCCCTTGCATCTTTTAACTAAGGGTCAGGATTAACTAGAATCTGACTGGAAAGGCCCTTTTTTGGGAGAACCCCCCCAAAAAACAACCAGAACTAAACTTTAAAGCTAGCTATAAGTGCTGATTTATGATTCTTTAACAGTGGAATCATACTCAACATTGCTTATTAGTTCACCAGTTAGCAGGAAATTATGTTCTGGAATAAAATAATAGCACACCTTAAACTTATTTAACTGCGTTTCTATCAGAGCAGCTAAATGCACGAGGCTTCAGATGGAAACACGTTTGAGGGATGATTCATGTTTTATTAACAGAACAGAGATAATCTCACTGGAGAATCGGAGCTTCTGGAGAAAAAACTAGAAGATGCCTTGACTTCTGGCTTTCTCTACACATGCTGTATTTACTCTTTGGCTTGGGATGTAAATCTAGCTCATGCATGACTTTTATTACATCGGATTTAAGTTTTTGCCTTTAAGTCCCCATTTTCTTAATGATTTTGGTGTTTAATTTGTTTTTTCTTTTGCATATTTAATTATGAAATAGGTGTGCTCAAACTGTATTTATCTAATGTTCTTGATTTCCACTGCTCCTACAGAAACACCACCATCATTTCCAAGCAGTAAGGAGCCATCAGACTTCCATGTGGAAAGCTTTCTGCCCCACACAGACTCTGGGATTGGAGATGAGCAGGTAGCCAGCATCCTTAACGGGTCTGACCTGGACCACAGAGTGGGAGGACCTGGCATGGTGGGCGAACTCATTTCCACGCTGTCCTCGGAGGTGAAGAAGTCCCAGGAGAGCCTGTCAGAAGCTCCCGATGTGGAGATGCTCAAATCGCCCTCCTCCATCATCAGCATTAGTCAGTCCAACAAGGGCATTAATGTCAAGGAGATTTTGAAAAGCCTGGTAGCAGCGCCGTCGGAGGGGATGGAGGCTGGGCTGGAGCCCATGTCCTTTCCTGACTCGGTTGCCAAGGCCCAGGCGGTGCTGCCGGTGCAGTTTCACTCCTTTGACAGGTGAGGAGGTTATCAGTAATGCCACAGCAGTTTACTGTGTCCGTTTTTAAATTATTTCAAGCATCATTTTCCATTTACACAGTTGAACATGTTGAGCATTTATTTGATGTTTTCTGAAGTCACTCTGTCACCGTGTTGTTATAATTAATAGGAAGTCACTAAGATGTAAAACTAACTTCTGATAAACAACAAAACAAAAGTGAAGTTGCCTCATCCAGAGCTTTAAATGTGTGAGTGAATAATTTATAGAAAGGAGAAATGATTGTGCATGAGCCTTGGTGTGTGCAATCTCTCAAGTGACTGTAGACTGGGGATGTTAATCCTCCAGGTTTCTCTCCGTTCTGCAGAATGCCAGTAGTGTTTTTCAGGCAGACAGGAACACATCTTTCATACCAGCTCCCTTTTGTTGCACTTTTTCCCTTCAGCGAGAAGCGTCTTTGTTTGAAAGGGTCTCTGAAGCACGGTTCTACTGCTGTAGTATATTTACATTCCTGGATTAGTTAAAACCACACAGTAATCTGTCTGGATTTGGGTGTTTACAAACCTGCTGCTGCGAGGATTTGAAGCGTGAGCTCCCTGTGATGCCTAATTCCTTACGGCTGAAAAAAGTTAGATTTTTCTAAGTTTGACTAAGTTTGGGAGAAAAACCAATTTTATCACAGAATTTAGAATGTTTATACCAGTTTTACAATTTGAAGAAACAGATAATATGGAGTCAAAAGGCAACAATGGGATTTATCCTCCTTAATGAGCTGGGCTGAGGTGAGCCTGGTGAATGGGGGGGAAAAGATGGAGGAGTGTGTGGAGAAAGGACAGCTGACAGGGTAGGGGTCTCCTGGGTGTTGATGACAGATTGAACAGAAGTGGCCAAACGCCACACTACGGCCAGCCTTCGTCCTCACAACTCGCATCCATAATGGGAACTGGCAGCCTGAAATGAATCGCCACGGCAAAGTGTATTATTTTTGAAATGCTTTCACACAAAGCCTCCTGACCACATTTACAACTTTGTCTCATGCTTTTCATGTCACTCCCCCCCCCCGCCTCTATTTGCTGTGTCTAATTGTTTGCCACCTGCCTGCAAAATGAGCTGCCAGCCATGGAAGGGCCTTTCATTTGTCTGTCAAGACGAAAATAGATCGAGAGTGACAACATCAAAAAAAAGGAGGGGAAAAATGGCCCAAAGTGGAGCTCACAGGGGGCAGTCTGTCATAGAGAACGGGTTCAAACTGCACAATATCCAGACGTCCGTTTGACCAGTGGGACAACGTGAAAGAAATACCTCAGTAATCTTCAACTTTTCACCCTTTTTCTCTCCCAACTGTCCAAATTAGTGAGATTCTTTGTATTTCTTTTCCACATGATGGAGAGCAGCGATAGCAGTTATTGGATTTGGGTGTGGATTGTAAGCACAGCGTTTTTCTTTTATATCCCCCAGTATTTCTGAATAAAGCACTATTAGATTAGAGCCTTATTTAGAATTTATAAAGGAAACATTTCTTTGGTTATACTTTTTTTTTTACACTGCAGCTATCTCCCATCGCCACGAACCTCATTAATATTCATCTGAAGATTAATCCCTGCTTTATTCTCTGCAACTCAATTAAGACAATCCTATTAATAAAATATGCACTAGATAATCTATACATGATTCATGAGCGCTTGACTAATGAATAATTCATTGAAAGAGGTCCATGTTTTTATCAACATCCTGTAGATCTAATGTACTGCCTCGGCCTCGCCGGAGACGGGGCCGGCTTCCGGAGAAGTTCGGAGAGCAGGATTAAATTCACGCCCGGCTCCTGCAATCAAAACACGCTGTTGATGTTCTGAAATCTATCCGTGCAATTTCACAGACTATACCAGAACATTGCTCTTTTAAATAAATGATACTTGTCATCAGTGCTCTTCAGAGCACAGCTGTATCCCTGGCGATATTAATATTTTAGTAAGCTTTCAAGTGATTCCTTCTTCATCCTTCATGTGATGGAGCTGATTTTGATCTTCTAAGTATCAGATATTTTAGTACTATTTTTGGTATTGGACACTTCTTATATATCTGTCCATGCACAGCATTGTTTCTCTTCTGTATCTAGAGCGAAAACTATTTTTTAATAAAACATTATTTTTGACAATTTTGAGGAAAATAAAGAAGCGGGAGATCAGTTGCTGAGCAGCCAGTCCTAACCCATCCATGTTAGGTTTGCTTCCTGCAGCGTGTTCCTATCTTGTGATCTACGAGTTGCACTGAGGATATAAAACAGCAACAAAAGAAGACAAAAATCTGTGTTGTTTTGTGGAGGGAGGATATCTGGAGATTTGCTTCAGATGACAACAGGCTTAGCTTGTGACAGTGCAAAGGCCTGGCCTTTGTCACCCGGAGTAACTGCAGGAGATTGAAGGAGACATTATCTGGCCCCTTCACAAACCCAAAGGCCAGCTGCAGACCCGATAAGGACAAGCTTTACTTCTCTTCTCTGTCGCGCTGCATGTCAACAGCACTCTGCTGAGTTTGTTCCTGTATCACACAAGGTCACGTGCAATTTTCAGCACAAGCATTTCTTTACATTTTTATTTCTTAAACTATTTTGTTTATATATTATAACCATGTGATATTTCCTGTGGTAAGTTCCATAAACAAGAAGGAAACACTTATTTATGGATCCATGCATTAATTTACACGTCTGCTTAACATGTCTGTTGTTAAGGCCCAAATCTTTTTTCCCAATAAAGCAGAAAATCTTTTGTAAAATTTTTAGATACATTTCTAGTTTCAGGTTCTATTGTGTGTTTGTTTTTTTAGGTTTTTGCCTATAACTTATAAAACATGAAAAAAATCTTGATGTTTTTGTTCCTTTTGAAGTCTCGTTTTTTTTTAAGACATTATCAACCACATTAGGCAAAAATAACTCTGCTTTTGTATATAAATGGCTTCACCATTATAAAAACATCCATTTAGAAATGTATTTTTAGAATGATTCCTTTTTAAAATCATCTTTTTATTTTATTTAAACTGGATGCTGTGTTTATAATTTCAGTGGATCAGTTCACATGACTTCCATGTTCATTTAAATACTTCTGATTGAATTTAATTCAGTTAAGATCAAAAGTTAACGTCACTCCAAACAGGAACTGTGCTTCATTATTGGAGTGGTTACATGTACCTGAAGGTCATTTATCACTAAACACATTTTATTAAGTTTTCGGTCACAAACTGTAAAAAAAAAAAAAAAAAAAAAAAAAAAGCATTTTAAAATTGATCGTTTTATGTTCGTTGGTCATTAAAGAAAAAAAAAAAAACTAACCAGATGGTTAAAATTTAATTTTGTTGGGAAAGATTTAGAGTTTAGACTTTCTTTATAAAGTCTAAATATTTGATGCATATAAGGAATGCTAAGCTAATTATGTTTTTTATGCTAAATATTATGTGAGAGCTCAGTTTTACAAATATTTTATTGTTACCTAAACAATTATATGCAAAACAAATTGAACTCAATTTAGACTTTTCTAATTAAGACCTAACATAAACCATAAAATATATATATATATATATATATATATATATATATATATATATATATATATATATATATATATATATATATATATATATATATATATATATATATATATATATATATATATATATATATATTTTTTTTTTATTGTAATAAACTGTAAAAACATTTCATACCTTTTTTTTGTTCATTATCTCAACATTTTATAACTGGGTCCACATTTTACAAATTTATTTTTTGTTAATTTAGTTTTATTTTATTTTATAATTCACTTTTCTTTAGGTTTCTATTTTTTAAATATCTATTTTAGGCTAATTATTTCCTTTTAAGCAAAAAATACAGACATTTTAACAGCAAAGCTATAACCATGGTACAACCCATGATTTGTCCAATGTTTACAGGTAATTCAAGTCAAACCCAGATGCTGCCGTCTTGGTTTACAGCAAAAACCTGATGCCAGATCTTGAGTTTGATGCTCACAGAGTTGTTGTTTTGCCAATTTGAAATTCTTGTTGGTAACAAGCTCCAAGTATTTCCTGTAGACTTTCTTGAAAGTTTTTTGCTGTTAACTGAACACGGTGCAGCAAATAGCCACCGGTGGCAAAAGCAGACAGAAGGGAAAGTGTTGTTGCTCAAACCCAGCTCGTGTGTATTTGCTTGTGTCTCGTGTGTATAGACGTGTGTGTCTATGCACACATATATATAATGCTGGATGTTAAAAGATGGAGTTACAAGTCCGGATGTTTATCTTTCAAAGGCCCTGAATAATGAAATGGCGAGCTTTAGCTGTCAGAGCCTAAAAACAACAAGAAATAGGATCATTACTGTTTTTCCCATTTTCCATCCTAAACATGTCATTCTGTTCCTGCTGCTTTGCTGTGGGGGTGGGTAGAACATCATTTAAAGTCTGAAGCTAACCAGTTAAAACTAGTTTGTCTGAATTTTCTTCTCCTAGATTTGCTTGACATGCTAGTTAATTACTATTAAACATTTCTATAAAATAAACAAGTTTAATTTGTGAATATATTCCAAAATATTTCTATAATATTTACATCATCAGTCAGAAATTAGATCTAAACTTGTGGCTTGTATTTTGCTACAACTTACATGACAAATACAAATGTACATATATTAAAATGTACAGATTTTATACAAATACAATACAGGTTTAAAAATCTGTACTTTAATACTTTATATTTACTATTTTATGCATTAAACTAATGTTGTTTCATTCTTTTGCTGTAGGAGTGTGGTTGTACCGGTGAAGAAAACCTCTCCTGGCAGTTTACCAGTTAACACACTGGGAACCAGCAGCAGCAGCAGCCCCTCCCCTGGGCTTACATCTGGAAGCACCCCCAACATCTTCGCTGCTGCGTCTGCGACCCCCAAAAGCATGATCAACACAACCGGTAGGTCTCACACCGAGGTCACAGGGGGGTTATTCCAAAGTCCAGCTAGTGTTAATAATTCTACTTCAAAACACTTTTAATTTGTCCTCTTCTGCAAACATTTTCTCCTTTTTTTTTTTTTTTTTTGGATCATGTGACTTTGTATTTTCATGTTATGACCACTAGATGGCTCTCTTTACTCTCAGTTCGCCATCAGCGCATCTACCCATCCTACAAACACTACTATTATTCCTGCAGCCCCAATTAGAGTCTGTGAGAAATTAGCTGTAAACAGGTGATTCCTAATAGTGAGAATTAATTTACACAATTGTTTTTCATCTGAAATGGGCGTTCCTGTCTGGTTGCATTAATCTGCTTGCTGTCACAATGCTTGTCCTGCTGATTTGAACCTTTGGGTTCATGTAGTCTGGACCCCCTTAACACCAAAACAATTAGGAGCGCCAACAGGTTTTTAATGTGCTGTAATAAAAAGTCCCCTCCTCTCTGAACCCTTCTAGAAATGAGAGAAAAGTATCAGCGTGGCAGCGTGCCTTCAAATAAAACCACAGGCTTTTATCCAGATCCCATGATCTCACTCTGACTGGTTTTATACACTTAGTGTGTGTGTGTGTGTGTGTGTGTGTGTGTGTGGGGGGGGTGTATATATGGTTCATATTTTTACTTTGATGCCAAAATTTGATTTAAGCAACAACAAAAAAACGTTTTTTTCATCATTGTCAGTTTATCTCTATATAATATTTAAAATATAAATGTTATTGTTTTACATTAAATATTTATTTACATGTTTATTTTTCACTCATTTAAACTTCTTAAAGAACATTTCAAATGAACACTATGTAGAGACAGGTTTGCCCTTTATAAATATTAAATGCTTTTGTTCTTCTTCCTGCAGGAGCCACTGAGGCAGCCTCCGCCTCCTCATCCTCCTCCTCCAGTTTTGTCAATGGAGCCACAAGTACAAATCTTCCAGCCGTGCAAACCGTGGCCCCCATGCCTGAAGACACGGTAGAAAATATGAGGTGCAGCACAACCGTTCAGCCTTAATTTGTGAACTCTGGCAAATGATGTATCTAAACTAGAAAATCATAAAAATCAAATGTGTTTCTTTAACATTTCAGTCCATTTTATTTGGTTTAGATTTGAGCTCTTGTGACCTGTTTTGCTTGAAGGGATGGAAAGTGGCATTTTCATCCTCATTGATTTTTCCATCTTCATTATTACGACAACACCCAAATCTGACCTATATATTTTAAGTGCATGAGTGTGAATCTGTGTTTATCTGGTTGTGACCTTGTCTCATCTTCCAGACTTGCTCTAATAGTTTGTGTCAGATGTTGGTAGCTCTGCTCTCTCGCTGCCTGCTGAGAGCCCAGGTCTCTCTCCAGAGTCTCTCCTTCTCTTTGCCTGAGCGTGTTGTGCCTGAGGAATAGAGATTCGGTTGCCATGGAAGCAGTAACTGACATCACTTAGTGAAACTCTGAACTCGATGATGGTACGATCTGGCTGCAGAGGTTGCTAAAACCCAACTCAAAGAAATAACTAAAAAACATGATTGTAGTGATCTTTGATGTTGGTTTATGATAGCTTCTGTTCTTACAGGATTACAGGCAGCATCCAGGGATTCTAGTGCACCCACTTAGGCCTAGTCTTTGCTTCTTGTTTTTTATTTCTAGTGTAAAATACTTTTTTATTTTTTGCAGGTTGATGGAAGGCAGATTACACCACACATTCACACAAATCCCAGCCCAAACCTCCCTGTCTTGTCCCCATTTCTTCCTGTTCTCTTGTTTTCTGCTCCTCTCAGCAAAGAAAACAAGCTACAGCTCTTCTCACGCTGCCTGTTTTCTGTGTGAGCGTTCACAACAGAGCGTGGAGATGTGCCGCAGCTTGGATCACATCTTTCTGTTTTCATCCTCAGTGGAATGAGTGCATGACTCCAGGTCACAGATTTTCTGAGGTGCTTAGATAATGTCAGGCAGAGACATGTAGAAGATGTGGAACTTCCTCTGCAGTATTGAATTACTGTGATCTCACTCACAGTCCTGGTAACATATCCCACTGAAGTATTCAAACAACTGGTTAGATGCGTTCTCACAGCACATCTTATTGACATGTCTGGTGATGGCGACCACATTCATGGTTTCTGGCTGGGTTTGGATCCCCTGAAATGTGTGGGTAACCTTCAGCACCAACCACAACTCTGACAGGACGACTACGGACTAACTGCTGTCAGATGTGTGCACTTTGTCGATTGTGGAAGTATCTTTTTTCAGCCTAACCTCTGATGTAAGGGTACAGCTTTACCTCCTTTCAATTTCGCTTCAGTTCACTAGTCTTTGTTCTGTTTTGATGTGCTCTCTCTGACAGCATTACCACAAAGCTAGAACGGGCCTTGGAGAAAGTGGCGCCCTTACTGAGAGAGATCTTTGTGGACTTTGCTCCTTTCCTGTCACGAACGCTGCTGGGCAGCCATGGACAGGAGTTGCTAATAGAAGGTATGGATTTTGTCTTGTTTATTTAATAGAGTGTGCAACATATTGTGTACTGGCTGCTCCAATAATGGGTGCTCGTTTAGCAGCAGGTGTGGACAAAAAAGTCGTGCTCAAGCTGGGAGTCTGTCAGCATTTTCATTCATTTCTTAGCAGCAGTTCTCGGCATGTGTTTCGTTTTCTTCATGACTCTCTTTACACATTGATTATTGATGTTTTAATGACAGCGTTTCATAGACACAGCAGATGTCAAGTGAAATAAATAGTCTGTGTCCTTTTTCTTTTGGAAATTCATGTTTCTGTGTCCCTCTGTTACTTAGTGTCCTGTTTTGTGTCAAAACCAATCAGGGACATTTTGTTCAAAGTTACATCTGAGTATGTTTGTATTAAAAACCCTAAACTAGCAAGGCATTGTCTAATATCTTAGTTCAATTTTTAATTCAAAAAAATCTGTTGGTAAAAACTAAGAAGTCAGTTTTGTAAAATCTGAAACTTCAGCCACAGACTCTCTACGTGCTGTCAAAGTTACAGCTGTAATGATTTCAAGAAATTGTATTTCACAGTGAATTACTGCACACTGGAACGCTGTGTTTGTTGACTGCTTTGGTTGAGCTCGGCGTTTGCAGAGCCCGTCTGCTGCGCCTGCTCTCCTCTCTGATCGGATCACACGTGTCCTGTGGCTGTTTGAAGGTTCCCTGCGCCCTCCTCCAGCCTCGGGTTGGCAGCTTCTCAGAGAACTGCTCGGAGTCCAGGCCTGTGTTTCTGAGCTCTGGCATTCCTTGTCCCAAGATTTTCGTTGGCTTATATTTACAAACGCACACTATAGCATCGCAGTCAACGCACACACACGCACATGTGTGACAGTGTCTGCAAACGTTTGTCTGCGTGTGCAAATGTGGCCTTTTAACTTTAAACTTGAAAGCCACATATAATGTGTGAAAAATCATTTTTAACCCTTTAATGTCCATCAAGGAAAAATATGAGAAATGTAATTCTTTGCATAATTTAATAATTTGGAGTAATAAGGTTTCAAATGTAATTGAAGGTACAAATTATATCATAATAATATAATAATGATGACGATGGTGTACGTAATGTACAATAAGCTCTAATTATGACCCCACTGCTGCTTCCATAAATCTTATTATTAAACCATTCTACATAATTTTACTTATTTATTATAATCACTCATAATAAAATGACTTTGTTTTAACTTCTTCTTTACAGTGTTGCTAATTGCATCCATGAAATCTGAGGATTTCAAACATTTAAATGGATCATGTTGACATTTTGCACACCTTGCTTATATCATACATATGTAAGAAAACATGTGAAGGATGCCTTACATGTGGCTAAGGCTGCTCGCTCAATGTCAAGAGAAAGGAGAGAAAAAAACCCAGGTAGCATAGCCTTGACAAGTGTGAATATGTCTGTTACCCTTTCACTCAAGGTCTGTCAGCAGACTGACCAAGCTGACAAACCAAAGCTGATCTCAGGCTGCAGACTGTAACCCCACAAACAAGGTCATAGATAGACAGCTGGATCCTCGTCACTCCTCCCCAGATGTGTTTAATGCTGCTAAAATGTACTTCCAGACACGTGCTGGAGCAAGTTTAATTGAAATGGGTACAAGAATCGACCACTTTCACTCGCATTTTTATGGATGTTTAACTTTATTAATCCACCTCAGTTGCAGTGTGTTTGTCCTGGAGCTAATGTTGCTCTCTTCTCTGGTTCTCTTTACTTTTCTTCCTGGCCCTACCCAGGAACACAGTTGAAATACTGTGCTGCAGTGCAAAGGCGCTCCATTTACCAGTAATTACCAGCCATCCATCACCCCTTTGATTGCCTTGGGTCAAGCCCTCCTGTGCCCTGCGTGCCCCTTTCCCTCACCCTGTTCCTTCACCCCCTTTTCAGATATGTGGTCACTGCAGCAATTATGTTGAGTGCACTCTGAGCTTCACACTTGGAGTTGGTGGGTAAAGGCTGTGCGTGAACACTACTGCTGTTGTGACGCCTGCCGCCTGCTTCTTGCTGTCCCCTGAGTGGCCCAGCCTGCCGCCACATCACCCCACAATGCCACATTCACCCGCGCCTCAACCCTGCCCCGTTTACAGGAAAGGACTGGCAGGCCGTGTTTAAATAGAATGCATTTAGTTTGTCTACGAGCACAAGGCCAGGGTCAGTTGGCCACCTGACTTGTGTGTCAGACTGGACTGACTTATGGCTCGCATGTCACTGCTATAACAAGAGGTCAACCATGTCACTCTGTGTACAAGAGGAGGGTCACATCCTCTCTGAGTATATACAATATGTTCCTTTGGACAGTCTGCACTCATAAACAGAAGTGGATGGAGAAGCGTAAAATAACTCATCTACTTAGTGACTGGAAGGTTTTTTGCATTGAGTTTAGTTGCAATATTTCAACATGCAAACATGGTTATTCCCTCTTGAGCGTGAACGCTGTACTGCTTTTGGTTTATATAGTTCTGTGTTTGAGTCATATTTATTAAACACATTAATTTTTTTAGCCTGTCATGTTTTGTGTGCTGCAAAGACTTCATTTATACCAAATTCAACCATTTAAAGTGTGATTGCCGTTCTAATCTTTCCAATTTTGCAGCTAATTCAAACAAATATTTTAACACATGTTTCAATGTGGTGTTAGAATAAATTGGTGGCTTCGTTGTTTAGTGAAAGTAACACGTGTGTTTATTTAAAACGGTCAATAATTGCAGAAAACTAGAATTGGGTTATCTCCACTGATTGACTCCAAACCTTTAAAAACAAAAGCAGGTGTGTGCTATTAAGTTTTACACTGCCTAGCCTATAATTAGTCCAGGAGAGTTGCTTTCTCTGCTGATTGCACCTCTCACGATTCTCACCAGGTGCAGCAGTAAGGTGCAGAATATAAAACCAGTTGCAGGCACTGTTTCTACAAATGAGCTTTTCACACCTGCCCATGTTTCATTAGAGAGTTGTCTGCTTCAGTGGCTCACAGCCTGCAGAATGACGGTTGGGGAAGAAGCTGTGAATCTCTTCTGTGAGCGTTTGAAATGTGTGAATATAGATGTGATTGTGTGAAGTGTGCTTGTCTGCTACAGATGTTTTGTTATTTGTATTTAATTTTGATTTGGAACCCAGTGTATAAGTATGAGGTTCTTAAATGTGTCTATTTAAGTGAAATTCATATGCTAACATTATGTTTAGGGTGTCATTTTTTCGGCCTCATAAATGATACAATAGGTATTGATTACGCTCACAAAGACTCTTTGTTTTTCCCACATAGGCCTACACGTATGGTTGATATATCTACTCCTTTCATCTTCTGTCTCAATAGGTCTCGTATGTATGAAGTCAAGCACCTCAGTAGTGGAGCTTGTCATGCTGCTTTGTTCTCAGGTGAGTGTTTTTTCTCCCTCTCGTTCTTCACAGGTCTCCTCTAGCTTCTGTCTGTTTTTTTTTCTTCATCGTTTTAGTTTGCTTTCCTCGAGCAAACTGTCCAAACCAATGAGACAGATGCATACAGCTCTCTGACAATCCAATGACTTTCTCACTACACCCTGCAGCACTAATCCCGAGGCCTCCTTAAGAGAACCAGCTCCACCTCATGTCCCTTCTAGTGACTGATCACCCCTGAGCTGACCCTCTGAATCCCTTGTTAAGACCATGTTTTAGAGAAGGTCAGAGCCCTGATGTAGCAGTTAGAACAGGAGATATTTAACATACCTTCCGTCAGCCCATCAGTCTTGCGTCGGGAGTCCATAAGGAAGCCATTACTTGGTGCCTCTCTGTGGATCCAGACTGCAGGGCCGGAGTCTGGAGGAGGTGAATCGTCACTATATGTGCTCCACGGTATCCACAGTCCAAAGCACTCTTCAGCAGGAACCTCAGTCTATATTATATGGAGGCAATTATTCAGGGGCTTTCCTTAAAAAAAAAAAAAGTACAGTTATTGTTGCTCTTTTTATGGTTTTTGATGTGCTACTTTTTGCACTGCTGTAGAGTGTCTATGGGAAGTTGTCTCATACAGCTCTAGGATTTATTGCAGATGAGAGCATCAGCATGCTGTTAAAGGTCTGAGTCCACCCACCCCCCTTTACACAGATAGCATTACTGAGGCTCCAGAGGTTCCTGCCATTAGGGGCTCAGGGGATGAAACTCAGGCTGAGATATTGATCAGACCACGAGACCTTGAAACTGGACTATATACGTAGCTTGGAGTCTACAGCCTTTCAAATAGAGATGAGCCATTATTTTACCTCCTAATTCTCCACTATCTGTAATCAATCCACTTATATGACTAGATAATATAATTTAAAATGTCATAATGCAATCATGATTTTTTTTCTTCTTCTTTTGAGCTGGCTCAATTGCCTTCATCTCAAGTCTGCATGTTGAAGAGTCTCTAGGCAAGACACTAAAACCCCAATCTGCCTTGGATGCATACGAGACAGTGGATTAGGATCTGCTCAATTCATTTGTGTCCATGCAGGACTTAAAATAACTGCAGTCAGGATTTGTTTTTTCCCACGTGTTTTGATTCATTTTTAGACATGAAAAAATATTGAACTTGTTTATTTTTAGGATTAACATTTTGTTCATTCAGGTGGACAACATGCATTTTGAAATATTTCTTTTTAAACTAGAGAAATTGTATTTGCTGTAAGAATGCAGTTTGAGAGCCGAGTGCTGAATGAGTTTGCTGAAACCTGCTGAAGAAGCTGAATATGAGCAGAAATTTTCCAAATGGCTGAGGAGGTTTTTATTCTGAATAGGTGAATTTTTGCTCCAGAATAGCTGAAAGATATCTTGGCACAATTGCTTAAAAGGACAATAAATGGAAGAACAATGGATCTGAAAATGGTTTAAAGGCACCTTATGAGGTTTTGGCTTGTTTTTAGCACCCCCTAGTGGCCGTTTTAAATCACTGTCATAAAAACGTTAGCATTATCTTTGCTCAGAAACACCTAAATCTAAGTGTTGAAATGTCTCCTCAGCCTTCATTGCTTTCTACTGGAGCGGTTCATCACTCATTCAAAGAAATCAGCTGTGTTCAAGCAGGGAGAGATGGAAAAAAAGCAGGAATCATGAGCTAAAAACACTAAAAGCTAGCCACATTGGGTTAGCCTAGCCCTCGTGAGATATGTGACTTTGTGAGACTTCAGGGCACCGGACCAGAGACTCAGAAGTTACAAACGTGGTATTCTGGATCCAAGCAGCAGATGGGGCTGAATGACTTTTCATTAACCCTGTAAAGTCATATTAGCACATCATGACTCAATAAAAAGATTTAAAAATAGGAAAAAGTTGCATAGTATGCCTCTAATAACAAAATCAAGATGAGGAGAATCAAATAAGAGAATTCAAAGGGAAGAAGCCTTTTATTATGATCATTTTATTATATATCCTTTTTATTGCTGTTACTTTGCATATACTCAGTGGGTGACAGTGTATGGAGTTGTATGCTAGAGTCCAAGTTCAAGCTTATGTACAAGTATACCATCACCCCCACATACGTACATAATAGAAAAGGGCTTTTAAATAGCTGTCTGCCATAGAGACCCCTATGAAATGGTTAATAGCCAGTTTCACCTCAAAGCGTTTTATTAATGAAATCAACTTTCCTTTGTTACAGTTTTTTGTCAAGATCAGATCCTGCATTTCTTTTAATTACTTTGTAATATGCTTCTTATTTCTATTGAAGCATCTCTGGTGAGTTTAAGAAAGCAGAGTGAGTTTTCTGAAATGCATGCTGGGTTTTGGCTGACATCACCACGACATGCTGACTTTGACACGTTCCTTACATATTTCAGCTTTAATGTTTTAAGACAGCCAGGAGGGCATTTTTCTGACCTTTAGTCCCCCTCTGTTTTGTGAACTGTCAGTTTTATGAATAAATTAGTTCTAATGATCTGACTTTTCTTATTTATGCATACTAATCACAGCAATCATCGTACGGCCGAGCTCGGCTGCAGACACTGCGTGTCTCTCCTCAGCCTGGGCAGCTGAATGAAAAGGTCAAGCAGCTCTGTTTCTTGTAACAGCTTAAACATATAAGGGGGTGGAATCCAGAGTGGAGCCACAGAGATTTACTGATGGAAGGCCTCCAGATGTTGAGTATAACTGAGCAAAGCTGAGCAGATAAAAGCAAGGCTCCTGCGTACTGACAGGTTGGACTAAAACACCACAAATACTTAGTGCCCTGCTGAATTTCAGGGAGATGAAAGTGGAGGTGGAGTGATGCATCTGAAAGCCTGAAAGTGATTCACTGGGATGGGTAATTTGGGATTTTAGGTAGTGATTTAAAAAAAAAAGTTAGAATAAAGAATGTTGCCTTTTGCCCCCGTGAGCCCACATTATTATGAGGTTTCAACAATTCCTTCCTTAATGAGCTTATTTCAAATAATTCACCTGCATTTTAGCACAAGTGACTTACTGAAAGGTGTACAAATAAATGCAACTTATAATTGTACGTTCCCCCATCTAATATGCTAAATAAATGTATGACCAAAGGTGCTGCACTCTGGTCATGGTCTGCATTTACATCAAGGATCATATCTCTTCAAGGTGCCGCATGTCTGGCCTGATTCCCTTCAAACGGGTAGCAGAGCGCTTAAAAAAAAAAAACTCAACAATCAAAGGCAGTCTCCACTGGGAGTAAAAAAAATACAAAGAAGTAGAGAGCCTCTGAAGTGCTATCTCAGCTGTCAACAAGCGTTCCTTAGAAAAGATAACAAATTTGACCAGTTCTTGCCTTCCCTCCACTGACCTGCCACCGCTTTCCAGGCATTTCCCCAAGTGGCACATCTTCCTTGATTTCCGTATTTATTTTTGTCACGTGAGTGTGGTGAGAGTGAAACTGTACACGATCCCTGTCCAAATCAACAACAGCCTATTTCTAGGCAGATACTGTAGCCGAAGAAAAGAGGTCACGGAGAACATTTGGAGCCCAGATGCTCAGCAGTTTGTCAGCACCATTTCTCTGACTTAATGCGTTGGGGGGTCAGACGGAGTAGTCTTGCATGAACCGGTACGTGTCAGTCACGACAACTGTTCAGAAAAGCACTTGGCCGTACATAATAATGTCAGTGTCAGTTATTCTGGGATGCACAAGACTCGTCCAGACGTGGAGAATAACCAGCAGCTCTCTGTTTTGCATCTACTGTGCAACATTTACACATCATAATGTATGTGTTCAGATGGAAATGACAAGAATCACTGTGATTAATAACCATTTCTAGCAGTTTCTTATATGTGAATACCCTTGAATTACATGCACTCTGGAAGCCTTCGGGACCACGAAGCGTTTTGCTTTCATTTTCCTCAGTTTTCCCTCTTCTTTTGAACTGTGGCCTTCTCTGTTTTCTCTTCCATTTGCACCTCAGTGAGGTTACAGGAGAGCTGAATTTCCCACAGTGAAAGGCGGCGCTCTCAAACTGCTTTTTAATCATTTCCAGAGCATGTTGTGAGACAGCAAGTGCTGGCACTCCGGCCCACGGCTCGGATCTGTTCCAGGCGCACACTTCAGGGCTCGCTGAGCCCGCTCAGTAATCTGTCACTGTAAGGGACAGAGGAAATGGCTGTATTTAAGCCAGAGGATACAGTTTCATCCCACAATTACATCTCTCCTGTGTTTACAGATCTGTTCATGGAGGAAGAGAAAGGATGGTCTCACATGTGGTGCAGAATTTCAACTTTTTATAGCCCATCACTTTTTTTTTTCTTCAACGGAAATATCAACTAAACGCCTTCGTTACTTACTTGAATTACAAGCTAGTAGATGTATTCTAAATTATAATTGAAAAATGCTGTGTGCATGCTGAAACCTGAATCTTGTCCTGCATTTCTGAAGGATGTAGCTGGATAGTACATCAAAATAGTAATTTATGTCCTATTTTAACTTTCTGAATTCTTTCCAAAGCTGTCTGGACTTTTTTTTTTAGTTGTTTCTCACAGAATCATTTCTTCGGGGTATAATAACTTTGTTTTATTTCCTATATAAGTTAATCCTAATGATATAATTATAGCATCATTTTTTTTAAAGGTTTACAGTAACACTTCTATGATCAAATGTTTGTATCGGTCATGTATCACCTTGTTTATTTCAGGAGTGGCAGAACTCCATTCAGAAGAATGCTGGCCTGGCTTTCATTGAGCTAATCAATGAAGGAAGGTAATGCACGCATCACATTTATTAGGTAGAATCACACAGCTGAGCAGTAATTGGTTTAATATCAGTGTTTTGTTTGTAGTTTTACTAATAATAACACCAGAACACAGTGCCTGTTTTCTTTCCCGATCTCCCTCTCGTTCTCTAATTGGGTGTGGTCAGAGTTTCCTGAGCAGATCAGGGGCAGCTCAGCCTCCTTGCCCATCTGCTGACCCATCTGGCCCTTCCTCCTCTATGCCCAGGCTCTTGCTCTAACCCAGGCCAGGTTTCTGAGTCCCCCGCTGGCCTCAGAACAAAGAGCTGCAGCCAGTGGGGGCACACGGCGCTGTCCAGGGTGCTGCTGACAGACCCACACTTTTCCAATCTTATCCAAGTCTTTGCATTTTTTTGTTGTTTGTTTTACACCTCCCTGTTTAACTAGACACATCTAGAGGTAGTGCCTTGTAAATCTGTTAGCTTTACAAGGCGTGGCTGACACAGACATTGTTTCTGCTGTATGTGCAACACATGCAGCAAATATGCACGCTGTGTCTTTGTTTATTACTGCAGCTGTTCAAATGCCAAGCCACTTCCAAACACAGTAAAATGTCTTAAACGGGTGTGGTGAGAGGATTTTATTATCTAATTGAGTCTCTAGTTTTAAAACAATATTTGACTTGTAATTTAATGGACACATTTGTTTTTTGTAATAATATTTTAAACATAAATTATTAGTAGCTGCATGCGAAGGTGAACTTCAGCTAGAAAGTGTACAATGTTAGGGTTACAAAGCAAGAATCTGATGTTTATTACGAGTTATAAAGAAACATAATCAAATTAACTTTTAATTTAATTATTTCTAAATAGTGTGAAACCTAATTTTTGGTTTTGAAAGTTGTTTTTTTCTCTACAGGGCTAAATTTATTAACGTGTATAAAAGAACAACCCAAATTATGGTAATAAGTGTGATGACTGGCATGTCTTTTTCCTATTTCCAAATATCCTGTCACCATGCCTTTTCATCCTTTCATGATTTCAAAATAACACTCTCTCTTTGAACTGTGAATCTCTGTCTGTTAATGAGCGCTTGTCATCAGTGAAAGAAGAGCAGCTGATGAATGCAGACTCCAGATCTCTAATTCTCTTTGGGACAGAAAGCTAAATTGTGATATGAATCAAGCACTGAAGAGGAACAAGTGCTGTTTTAATTAAGACAAAGCTAGCTTAATGATCTGAAAAAAGGCATGTAATTTACACAATATCCAGGGTGCTTTCAGTTATTAGACTTACTAGGATTTAAATGGGAACGAGGGCGGAGGCCACAGACCCTTTATGGTCTGTCAGCAGCTTGGATGATGTGAATGTTCAACGCTGTAGTTTAAGATGTTCAGTCAGTTAAAAGTATGCAAAGATGAGCGTCAGTGCTCTCTCTAACCCTGTTAATGTTACAGAGGGATCTGTCACCGACCTGCAGCTTTACAACAAAACACAGGAAAAACAAAGTTGTTTGCTTTTTTGCATTTGTTGCACATTCCTAACAATTCACATTTTGTCCTGTAAACTTGTTTATTCAAGATTACAAGAACTTTATTGTCATTGAATTAGCGTCCTGATACAACAAAACTATAGTTCCAGTACAGCTGTTTCCAAGATTTAGACAAACAACATATAACACAAACAGAAAACGGGTGCCTGCAGACATGCACAATGATGTGCTCCCTATTTTGTAAAGAGGACACGCTTGGAGGGGAGGGTGTGGGGAGGTGATAAAAAACATGTCCATTTCCCTGGGCTCAAGGGAGCTCGGAGACGTAAACACACACAAAAAAAGTCTCCGACATATAAAGCACAAACTCTGACAGTCACAAAAACATAAGACGCGTGATGGTGGGTGGGAGGTAACGGGAGCCCCCACGCGCTCGATCGAGTCCGCAGCATCTGAGCAGCCTTCAGACCGAGTTTACGGTAGTGGAAGGAGTTGATGGGAGGTGGAGGACGAGGTTTATTCCAGGGCAGTTTCCTCATCATGCATTCCAGAGGGGGGGGGTGGGGGGTTGTAGAGTCCCAACTTCAAGGTTGGCAGGGAGTCCAAGATGAGATTATTGGATTTGTTTTGGCTTCAGACAGAGAACCATTTTCTCTCTGTCTTAGACTCCTGCAGCTGGCTCCATACTCCAATTCAGCTGAATTGTGGACATCCTTTCGAGCCAGGTCTTCTCTGCAAGCTGATTTCCAAATTGCGCACAAGTACGCTAAGATTCGCAATCTAATGATTAGAACTTGCAGCGCCAGAGTTTGAGTCCCCTGGCCCGACACACTCAGTGAGTGTGGGTAGTTTCCCAATTGAACCCGTCTTCTCCAAAAGTTTGCTGTTTATTGATTATAGCTAATACGATTTCTGTGTTCTGATGCGCATTTTTGTGTAAATCAAGTGTGCTCACTGTTAAAGGTTGCTGTGCCACGCCATGAAGGACCACATCGTCCGCGTCGCCAACGAGGCCGAATTCATCCTCAACAGACAGCGAGCAGAAGACGTCCACAAGCACGCAGAGTTTGAGGTACGAGTTTCTATTTCATGTAGAAATAAATAATAAAGTTGTCAGAAGATGTTACATTTCTTTCATTCTGTCACCTCAAAAGAAAAGCTGTTCAGCTGTTGATAGTGCTGTTGGACATCAGATCACAGGTTCTGGAAATTAAAAAAGAAAAATCCATCTGCTGTGAAAATAGAATTTGTCAATCTTCTAATTCGGTCCAAACAAATCCTATTAGTATAAAACAGCCAGTATGTACTCGGTAATCGCGTCCCTCTGTGTCCTTATGAGGATTAACGCACCACCCTTAATAGTATTCTGTAAAAGGGGCGTAATTACAACAGAAATCCAAGTAATATTAATTTAATACTCTGATAGGAGCAACTCTGGGGCTAAGCCTACCGTAACCTTCTAACAAATTCAGTTTCAGGCGTCTCTCAATTTAGTAGGATTTAACAAAAATCGTACAAAGGTTTAATAACAATCAAACAGTTTCTTAGTATAGAACACCAGAATATGTTTGTGACACACACACACCTCACCTGCCTCTGTTAACAGCTTGTACATGTGAGGAATGATGTGCTTCTTATCTTGGGAAAGCAGCCATCCTCAAACAGCTGCTTGATATACAGTTCTTGAGCATCCTTGACCTGCTAGATAAACTGGAAGAGACGGCTAGATATGCAGTGTCGAGGGAAGTGGGGTGTGTGTGTGTGTGTGTGTGTGTGTGATCCGGCTCTATCCGTTCTGTCTGCCAACCCGAGACGGCTTACACTTTTCATCTAGGTCTGACGTTACTTTATTACCCACTCTCCAAGATTGAAGATTCAGGAGGCAGATAAGACATTTTTACAATTAACTTGGTGTCAAGGAGAGGCGTCATACGCTTTAAAGTGATAAATAATGTTTGATATTTGTCACTGCGTCACGTGGTAATGTGAGGTGACAGCGAGAGATTGAGTTATCTGCTTTATGAGGAATTTGTTGAGGTATAATATCTGACAGAATTCAAATTTAAAGCAAGAAATTCAATTAACTTCCAGCTTCTGTTAGTAAATTAGATTGTGAATATTAGCAGGAGTTCCCTCAGGGTGGACTGGTAAGACAATCTTGTTTTAGCAGCAAAGATGGTCTCAGTTTCCACCTGGTGCTCTTTTCTTGCATTTAAATCAGGAAAAGTTCTAATAGGAATATATTCATATGCTATTTTTTTTATGTCACTTTTGGTACCTTTTGTTATAAAATGTGCTCTGATCCTAAAACCGGTTCCAGAAAATGGTCACATTTCTGGATGGTTTGGCGTCATAGCTTTGTAAACCTTGATGGACCGTGTTCTTTGTGAATCTATTGGAGTATTTTTCTCCTCTAATATCACCATCCACTGCTACCTAGCAGGGAACATCATCTGTCTGCAGGTTTGGGAATGAGCTGCCTTCATCCGCTTGCCGTGATTTACTACGCTCCTCCACAGGAGCAGAAATACATCTCTCAACTGTCTGCTAATATCTTTATGCACTCGAGTGTGGTGAATGAAGCCATAACATTCTTCAGCGTGACAAATGCCCCTTTAGAAGGAAATGTATTAGACTAACTTTATTCAAATAAAACCTTCAGCTGCTACTAGTGTAATGTCAGGCATCACTTCCATAAAATCTGTTAATATATAAGAAGGTTGATACTATTTTTCTTGTCTTTTTTTTTTACAATTTAGTCCAATTGTGCCCAATATGCAGCTGATAAAAAGGAAGAGGAGAAGATGTGTGACCACCTGATCATTGCTGCTAAACACAGAGATCATGTAACAGCCAACCAGCTAAAGCAGAAGATTGTCAACATCCTGACCAACAAGCACGGTGCCTGGGGTTCACCGGGCCAGAGGTAAGCCCCCCCCCCCCCCCCCCCCCCC
>SSNR01000003.1:2013214-2039416 GCA_006937965.1 Callopanchax toddi | reverse complement strand
CCCCCCCCCCCCCCCCAAACACATGACCAACGTGGGACGTCTCAAACAAGTGTAGTGTTGGGTCCAACCCTCAGGACAAAACTTACCTGTTCACAATATTCTTCAGTCAGGAGATAATGTCATTTCCCCAGGATCCAATAGGGTCAGCAATCAGGTCAGCAAACGCAATTACAGTTCAGAGTGGTTTAATCCCTTAGGGACAGTTGATTGGCCAGTCATCCAACCTGCTTAGAAGGGGGTTGGGGTGTTTCTGTAGCGTTGACCAGGCTTTTGTTGACCCGGTCTGAAACATGGTCCAACACCTGGTGGTCATCACCCTGGTAAAACAACAATCAACTCTCCTCATTCTCTACTTTGGTGGGAAAGTCTACTTTTATTAGAAAAACACAGATTTAAAAAAAAAAAACCTGTTTATTTACTGCTGTAAGAGCTTTAACCTCAATGCAAATAATAAAACTGAAATAAATATGAGTAAAGATGATTTCATTTCAAGTTGCACCTTCACACAAAGTCTTTCTGTTAAATGTGTTGCTAAAAGAAAATGTTTGATTTTGGTTAAAAAATTTTGAACCTCCATACAAACATGATTTTTTTTTCTGTATCGCCATATTCCTGATCCAGCAGTACTCCTTTAGCCTTAGCTTAGCAGAAAACAATGTAAGTGAATGGTAACAGCTAGCATTGTGAGAAGAAAAGCCTTAAAAATGACTCGGTAGTGATACTAATTCTGCTTATCATATCGACTAAGTGAAAATAAAAAGCTAAAGCTTAAGAAGTACTGCCGGATCAGGATAAAGCCTGTTTTTCCCCCTCTTATCTAACTATGAGGAATATGACAATAGACCCCCCCCCCCAAAAAAAAAAAAAAATCACTTTTTGAATTTTCAAAAAAAAAATTTTTTTTAATCTCATTTTCAATGTGACACACAGCATCACATGAGCAAATAGATTTTAACTTCATATTCAAACTCAAATATTTTTAGTTTTTTTACTGACATTTTTTAAGAGAGTGTTAAATTATTGCAAATTATTTCAAAGAGGCACTAAAAACAGAATGTACAAAATCCACATTGGGTATTATGCTAATAGTTTGGCTGTGAGTGAGGGGGATGGAGGAGCCGAGAAGAATTTTTTCTAAAACTGACTGAACCTTAACAACCCATAAAAATGTATTGGATTGAATTCAGGGCTCTTGTTCAAATATTTATGGAGCCCCTCTGAGAGGCATAGCATTTGCATTGAAACAAAAGGTTATTGAGCGTGGGTGCATTGTAAATGATACAACAAAACTTCCAACAAATTCAAATTTAATGGTAACCTGCTGGTGAAGAAAAATGATGCAATATGCTCCCAAGCTCAAGGCAGTGTTGCAGTTCAGCAGCTTATTCTTATTCACTGCTACATTAACTTTCCCATTTATGCTGCCCTTGTAAAATATAAAGCCCCCAGGCTTTGTAATGTGGCTCCCTGAGTGTGTGTGTGTAGGGGTGTGTGGGGAGAAGGCGAGAAAGCCTTTTTCCTACTATTGTTTGTTTTCTCTCTCATGCACCGATATTGTCGTAACTTTAATTCCTGAGTTTAGCCTCGAGACATGCCAATGGAAATGTGTCATTATAGGATAATAAATTACAAATTAAATTATTCTAAAGAAGGCAGTTGACAGAAATTAGTGGGACTGGTTTATGTTTTTCCTTTCTGCCAGGTTGTGTTTGCATCTACTTTCATTAAATGGCAAAAGAATGAGATGAATTTGTTTTTCCAGGGACTCGATTTTGCAGGTTGAATCTCCGAGAGCTGCTTTGTTTTGAGCTGTTGTTCTTATTGTGGCAAAGAACATTAGAAAATTGCGTTACAGTACATATGACAACAGCCGGCTACAAGGTAATAATCTGTCCAGGACTTGAAAACAGCTGCTCTGCAGTCATGTGATCTGAATAACGAATAAGCAGATCCGACCCTGCGGTGGCCTGTTTGATCATACTATATGCTTGCCTGATGATGAATGTCCCCTTGTATAGAGTCGGCATAGAAAAATCAATACTCCTCAAATTGAAACAGTATAGGGTTGTATTGATCCAGCGTGCTAAATCAAAATGAGGAGACTTTGATACATCTCTCCAAGACAGCTCCTTGCTCAGTAATGACACACTATCAATTTTAGCCTCACGCTGATAAATCAAGTTGAAAATTGGATGTCAGAATTTTTTCCAGCAGGAGAGTGATTTTCTCTGCCCTCTGGTACCCTCTGCTGTTGACCTCTGAACCCTGCCAGTGGATTATAAAGTTCAGACTCGTCCAAAGTGAAAGTAGGTGTCAAGGCAAAGACTGATGAATACGTTGAAGGCTAACGTCCACCACTTTCTCACCCAAAGACCGTATGGTGACATCACTATCAATTCTGTACGAGTCCACTGAGCTGTGACTTCATCTGATAACACACAAACAAAATAACAAACACTTTTAAAAACTGTTTCGACACAATTCTGCAATTTTCTTGGCATAACCCCATTTTTTAAATTCTCTTTTCCAGCAATGCTAAATATTATGTCAACACCACCCTAAGACAAAAATAATAAAAGACTGAATTATTTAAACTTTGTTCCCATGTAAGTTCAGGAGCATCACTGGCAGCTGACAGAGCCTCTGCTGGCCTCCAGTGTAGACCTTAACCCTACCTGACTAGTCAATTGATTATCAACATTTCTTCTGTTTAATTACTTTTTTGTAGCATAGGAGAAGGGAAATGGTGGCATATATTGATCTGCGGCAGAGCAGTGAAACAGCCGTTTCCCTTGACTAACAGTGAGTTTCATCTCTTGCACGTGATGAATGGTAACAATCTGCCCGTGGATAATAACTTTGTGATGGAATGAACCTCTTTACTCACTATGTGCCTGAAGTATTTGGTCTTGCCTGAAAGGGTTATCAATTCTAATAGAAGTGCACCATTACAAAGGGGGGTGGACACATTTAGAGCGGCTTTAAAGCCTCAGATGTTCCTTTTGGGACAGAAAACAAAGGTCAAAGTCTCTAGTTGACTTGGACAAGATAAACTTTATTCTGGTAATAAAAATATGTCAATAAAACTACTTCTGTTTTTTCTGAAAGAAGTAAATTGATATGTATAAATGATCATAATTCAATATTTGTATTAATGTAGAATTGTGTGATTTTAGATATAAACTTTCTTTATAGATGTACCTCTAATATGCAGTTTAGGAAATGCATCTGCTTCTATTTCCATCCAAACTTCGTTTAAAGGCACAGTATGCAGTTTTGGCTTTTTAGCACCCTCTAGTGTCCGTTTTAAATCACTGTTTTAAAAATGTTGGCATTGTCTTTACTCGGAAACACCTAAATCTAAGTGTTGAAATGTCTCCTCAGCCTTCATTGCTTTCTACTGGAGCGGTTCATCACTCATTCAAAGAAATCAGCTGTGTTCAAGCAGGGAGAGATGGAAAAAATCAGGAATCATGAGCTAAAAACTCACAGCTAGCATCATTGGGTTAGCCTAACCCTTGCAAGATATGAGACTTTGTGAGACTTCAGGGCACCAAACCGGAGACTCAGAAGTTGCAAACGTGGTATTCTGGATCCAAGCAGCAGATGGGGCTGAGTAACTTTCATTAACCCTGTAAAGCAGGGGTGAGGAACCTCCGGCCTCCGGGCCCGCGGACCCCTTCTATCAGGCCCGCCACGCAATGTCTAATAAATAATTAAACTCGTAGGGAAAAAATATCAACCAATGGTGTTTCTGCGATCAAATCGGTAATAACTCTCATATCCACGCCAGGATCGGAGTCAGTGAACACAACATGAGGTCAGGTGTAGCGGGAGAGACAGGAGACTGATGGGTGTCAGTCATGGTGACTGGTGTCAAAAAATGATCCAGAAAGCAAATTTTTTTCCAGGAGAAATAAACAGACAAGTAAAAAAATTTTCATCCAAGTAAAAAACAAACTCATGAGTTTAGTTTGTGTTGAGGTGCTGGTCATGGTGGAGTCTGTACCTGGAGACAATTTACCGGAGAAACGTTACCGGAACCAACGAAGTTTACTGGACCGACTAATAAGATTCAAGATTGTTTCATTGTCATTGCACAGATGTACAACGAAATTGTCATTGCGCTCACTCAAGACAGCTCTTGTAGACAGAGACTAAAAAAAAAATCTAAAATAGATGTCACACACACATGCACGTGCACACACACACGCCCACACATGCTTCTTTCACACACACAGTTAAGGCATATAAGGTAAAAGTATAAAAGAACAGTAAAAAAAAGAACAATTTTAAATATAAAGTGAGATATAAAGTAAACAAATAGAAATGTAAACAGTCACATGTTAAAGTGACAGAGGTAGTAATCGTAAACAAGGTGCTGTAGTTCACAACTGTCCTGCAGATGTGTGACTTCTTGGCAGCAGTATTCAGTTCAGTGATGGCTCTTGTGTAGAAGCTGTTCAACAGCCTGGTGTTTTTGTGGCCCTGTATCGTTTGCCAGATGGGAGAAGCTTAGAGATGGTTAGCCGGATGGGTTGAGTCTTTTAGGATGTTTGTTGTTTTCTGAAGGCAGCGAGCAGTGAAGATGTCATCCAGGGCAGGCAGGTGTGTGTTTGTAATTTTCTCTGTAATTAATTTAGTTTGTAAAGTTACAGCGCTTTGTCTGAGTCTGGATACAGGTAAATTAAAACCTTTTTTTTTTAAAAATGAAAATGGTTAGGTAGATTAAAAGTATCGATCTTTTGTTAACCTGAGTTTTTAGCCTTTTTAAAATTTTCATAGTAAACAAAACCACAAACCCTCACTGACTTTAATGATGAGCTCCATTCATTAACCGTGACAATATATATACTTACTACTTTATTTACTTAGCACTTTATTTACTAAGTACCAAATAAATTAATTAAGTACTAAGTAAATATACTTTCAGCATTTCTGAATAAAGACCAGGATCCAGTTCTTGTTTTTGTTGGACTCAAATTTATTTTCAAGACCAAGAAACCAGAAAACAATCAGCCAATAAAATAAAATTTTCTTAACATATCAGACCCTTTTATGTCTTGAAACTAAAGGTTTACGGATCTTTTCCAAAAAAAAAAAAAAAAACCTAACACTTTGTTTCTGCTCAGTTAAATTTGCCATCTTTATTATATTGTTGACCACCTAAAAGTGAAAAAAAAAAACACAATAGAATTATTTTTTCTGCATGTTTTAATTAACATTTTTGTGACTGAGAACTTTATACTTGGTGATTTTTGTCCTGTGTCTTGAAAAAATTGGACATCACTGGTTTACGTCCTGAATGTGGCCCTCGGAGGACTTTCTGAAAAAGATTTGGCCCCCGAGTAAGAAAAGGTTCCCCACCCCTGCTGTAAAGGGTCATATTAGCACGTACTGGCTCAAGAAAAATATTTTAAAATATGTCAAAGTTACATAGTGTGCCTTTAAATGTTTTTTAGTTAGGGACGCACGTTTTTCAAAATTTTGCTTAACTGGCTATTGAAGCTCTTAACGGTTAATAATCGGTTAACCGTAAACTCATGCTACCCCCCGCCGCCACACACGCGCACCTTTCCCCCCCACTCGTTAACTAACAGCCGCTTTTTCATCCGTTCTTTAACATAATTTGGATGCCCAACCAAGTAGCATATCGTTTCAACATTCAAAAACAAAGAGCGGCGTTAGTGGGACCAGAGAGGACGGTCTCTGGACCTGCTCCGCAGCGGGACGTCTGGCATTAAATACACAGCGCTGCTTTCACGCCCTCTAGTGGCACAAAAATGTATTACACACAAGCGCAAGACATGAAGTTAACTGGGTAAAAATATTATACTCAGTTACGCCAGTTTATTGGTTAACCGGATAGCTAAGTCCCTAGTTTTAGTCCATTGATAAGACGGAACAAACCACAGCTTTATTTAAAACACCTAGTTTGTTAAATTGTTTTCGTCCTTGTGACCCTATTTTAAAACCAGATTCTCATTTTGTTTCAGTTCAGTCTTTTTTTTTTTACACACAACTGTTCTTGACCTACACCACTCCCTTTCCCCTTGAGGCACACTTAACCTTGTACACACTGCTAATTATCTCTGAAAGGAGCCCCATTCACATAATAATCCATTTCAATGGGTGCTGAAATTGAGCTGGGCGCTGCTTGAATGTGCCACATTTCCCGTAAAATGATGGCGATCCAGAGGAGTTCCTGTGTGGTTCCTCATCCCTGGTCTGATCACGAACGTCTGTCTTCATTACACCACATGACCTGGAGTTAGTCTTGTTGCTGCTGTGTTGTTTCCCTTTAGTCTTTGTCCAACACCCATCCCACAGTCTCTCTTCTCTATCTCTTAATCTGCAAAAGAACAGTCATAACCAATAACCAGAAACATTTGGATCTTGGTGTTCTTTGGTTTCAAGTAGTGTTGAAAGTAGTGATTATTTGAAATAGCAAAAGGCAAAAGATAAAAGTCTTTTCTATCACTTGCAGCCCTCGATGTAATGCGATCATGATGCTGACGATTCAGCACATTAATGTTTAGGATCCCACAGATACATGATCAAACATGATGTATTTTTATTGGGGGTATTATTATGTATTTTTTCACTTTATAGAGTACTTTGATCAGTATAGGTTCGTCACCATATGGTTGCCAGTTGCCACTTTTGATGTAGGACATTTCTGGCTGGCATTTTATTTTTTCATCTCAGCAGTACGTACAGGAATGTGGGGTACAGATCCATTAAAAAAAATGCAATGGTTGACAAAAAACTATTTACTGTCTCTGGTTTTCATTTTATTGGGGCTAAAGATCTGGTTCAAAGAATACTTGGTAGCAAAATGAGAGCTTTTTAGTTGACTTGAATTATAGTTACGGAAATGTGTCGAGTCTGTTTAACTTTGTTATGACTTGTTTTATCTTTTTTAATTAACATGTTTTCAGAAATGCTTTTAGAAGTTGAGAAACTTGTATTTTTTTTTAATTCCCAGACTTTGACATCTCATGGTCAGACTTTTAGAAGAGTTGAAACGAAAAGAAAAGGCCGCTTGTCCTCAGCTTGTCACTAAAAAACGGATGTTCTCTCAGTGTGGCTGCATGACAGAAACCAGCCGCTGCTTCTTTGAATAGAATTGTCACTGATTACTAGTATTTATTATAATTATCCTCTCCTCATGTCACCATTGGAAGATTTTTAAAAGGAATAGAATGGTGTTTTATTGAATCAGTGTGTTCTTGTCCTTCCTCCTGACCGCCACACACAAATCTCTTCTCTAGAATAAAAAGGAAATCTTTAACCATGAGAAACTCATTTAATTCCAGTTCATCCCTTTCCATGTTTTGTGCCATTTTTGTTAAATTACCAAAAAAGGTTACCTATTGAGGTCACTGTGGGTTTAATGTTACTGTAGCCATGACGATTTTGTGGAATTTGTGAATGTGATGCTAAAGGTTAATGTTAATTTGAATATGGAGCATTTTCTTTTTTTTCTTCTATGAAATATCTGTGTTTTTCTGCAGTTACCCTTTTATCAAAACAAAAAAGGGGATTCTTTGCTGCTTTAATGCAACATCAACCCTCATCAGCTGTCAAAATTATTTCTCTCTTTTAGAATGTTATGCTTTGCTATAAAATAGTTATCAATCTTTTCAATCCTTCCTTGAGCTTATTTTAAATCACGTTTGTCACTTTTCTCCCCCCTCTATTACGAACACAACGCTGCCCAGTGGGGGTGTTAAATCTGGCACCTCCAAAACCTCAACGCCGACTCCTCCAGGAAAGATGGTGCTTTAAATATCCATTTAAAAGAGGAGAGAATGGACGACGGCATGCTTCCACATTTATCCTACCACACTTAGCAGGTCTGAAAGCCTTCATAAATAATGGTGCTGCTGTTTCCTGTAGGTTATCAGTGCAGGAAAATTAGCTTTTAAAATGCGGTTTGAAATCCATTTGGGTGATTGATGGGTGATGGGACTAATAAATTTTGCCAGTTTCTAGAGGGCCGGCTCAAAGCAATTCTTTATGGTTGTCATGAAGCCAAACGCATTCGATGTGTGAAATAAGGTCTCAGACCAACACTGCTTAAATAGATCCCATTGGATAGACAATTTGTTATACAGATAAGACATTCAACCATTTTATTTTTGAGAATGCAGATTGTGTCTATTAATAATTAATCACCTAAAATCTTAAAATTCAAGGAATTTTAAGTGGCTTCTACTGCACAAATAAACATTAGCTTAATTCTAGCTAATGATTTTGAATCCTTGGAGTGAAGACACAACATTAAATATATTCATTTTCTTTGGCTTTGTTTGTCTTTGATATAAATGTGTTCATTGGTGGGTTTGGTCTTATTTTGAAAATCTCTGAGGATCTGATTATAACCAAACTGAACCCTGAAAGAGGAACCTTATTTTTGCTGCCCAGTTGTTTTAAAGGTTCTATAGTTAATCTGCAAAACAAATTAGCTTAAAATGTTTTTGTCATGCCTCTTAACAACCTTCCAACAGCTACAAATATATTGTGGTGATTAAAAAAAGATGAAAGAAATTAATAAAGTGGTTGTCCCGCAGTGCTCTAAAAACCTCAGCCAATCATATGTTTCGGACCAAAAGCAACTATTGGACAATCCGGCTGTCTGTCTCGCCAAAGCGCCTCACTTCCACACTGCTTGGATCCTTCAGTCATGCATGCTGGAGCATTTTTCAGCAGAACATCCCGGAAGTGAGAGAAGGACAGAAACAGCTGGCTGTTAGAGCTTCAATTTAGAAAAAAATAAAAATACCAAAAAGAAAAACACTTTTTCAGCTAGCAGAAAACAAAAAACGTTTGAACGTACACTGTAAGAAATGAAAGTAAAGAATTGTACCATTTGTCATCACTAGGGTGGTACCCTCAAAAGTACAATTTTGTACCTTTAACTGGAGAGTTGAATCCCAAGGGGTACAAAAATGTACCCAGTTAAGGTACAAAATGGTACCTTTTGAGGCTATCATTTTGTAGCTTAACTAGGGGTACAAATTTTTACCCTTGTAGTTTGTACCTTTTACTAGTCAAACCTGTACCTTAGGGTACAAATACCCTTAGGGTACATTTTTGTACCCCTTAGGATACAACCCCCCAGTTAATGGTACAAAATTGTACTTTTGAGGGTACCACCTCAGTGACAACAAAAGGTACAATTCTGTACTTTCATTTCTGACAGTGTAGAAAAAGGAAAAATCAGGCAGTCACATGTCCGGGGAAGGCGCGGCCTAGGATTATAGCCGACGGCAGGGGTGAGAGCTCTGAGACCGTTTGTGTAAAATAGCTAGCTATACCTAGCTTGTTTGCAAATTCCCTATTACACCTTTAAAGCCATACTGCAGGGCTGTACAGTGCGACATATATGTCGCACGTGCGATTTAAAAAACTGTCTGTGCTACAAACTATTTTTAGACGTAGCACTTGTGCGATCAGGGTTTCCTCTACCTGTAATTGATCGTGGCGCACCGCCACACCGTCAGAATTAACTTAATATATATATATTTTTAAAAACAATGTCAGGTGGCCTCAGCAGGTCTCCAACCTAGCGCTACAACGCAGGCGCGGTGCCAGTGCAGAGCATCTTGCCTGGCAGCGCAACGCGCTGCATCCGCTGGCTCGGGCACATCCTTCATCTCCGTTTTGATCATCCGACCAGAGCCATTCTGCATTTTGACCCGAGGGCCGCAGCCTGGAGACGACCACGATGTAAACCCCGGCCGCACCCGATGGTTCCATGTCGTCACGGCGACCTCCCAACAATCCGGAGTTGCCGTCATGCCGTGGCGCAGCTGGCACAAGATCGCCAGTACTGGAAACACCCAGGCTCAACGCACTGGTGCGGGACGACACCCGACCCTTCGCAGGAGCCGTGATGATGATGATGACTTTGAAACAATGTAAAGCATATTAAATATATATATATAGCCTATATTTGCGCACTTGTATGGATTAAAGTTCTGCGTCGAGTCGACTGGCGAGTCTAGCGACGGAGTTCCATCAATTCTGCCAATCATATGTCAGCTGTTCGGAAAAAAACTCTTTGCGACTCTGAAAGTGTCCCTGTGCTTCAGACACACATTAAACCAGAGGAACTGATAAATCTGAACGGGTCACACTGATGTCTGTTAATGAGTCCACGGTCCGAGTCAGGGGGAGACGAGGCTTCACACCGGAGTCTGACCCCGCTGAACGCAGCTCTGCCCCAGGGGCGTATCTAGAACTTTTTTCTTGGGGGGTCCAGGCAGGGGCAAAGAAGGGTGGCTCAGTAAAAGGTCATTATATTTAAATGCTCTGCAGTCTTGGACTGCAATGGACAGCAGACCAAAGTTTTAATAACATATTTTTACTGAAGTAAAATCTGGTTAGCAAGAACTATGCAGCAGATTCAAAATCAGGAGACAAATGAACATTTTAAAACATCACAGTCTCACTGTACGCCATAAAAACTGTCTGCCTGTGAATTTGCTTTCAACATCGAAATTAATAATAATAATAAAAAATTTAACTTATATAGCACTTTATGTTTCACAATCTCAAAGTGCTACAGAGCAGAAGCTTAAAATAGATGAGTCAAAGTTCATAAAATAAGTAATATAAAGTAGAATTATAACAGTTTCTGCATTTTATTAATAAATCAAAGATTATAGCAGCTGAAAACATCTGTTTTTGTGGTTTTAACACAAACACACATTTAACACACATTTCTCAGCTCACACTCGCACTTTGAAAAAAATCTACACTAATTTGAATGAATTAAATGTTCTTCTTGAAATTACATTGACATATAAACATGTTTGAAGATATTTCTTGTTATTGTGTTTTCACAATAAGCACTTTCTCAGTGTGTTAAAATGATGGGTACTAATTTTGGCTTTAGAGATTGTAGCTGAATTTTTTTGCTGGTGCTACAACTTTTTGTTCTGTGCTACAAAACCTGCAACCTTTGTAGCACCGGTGCTACGAGCTAAAAAAGTTAATGTACAGCCCTGATACTCAGTAGCCAGGTAAACAAACGAGGTCTCGCTAGCTATTTTACAGAAACACGTCTCGGTGAACTCACCCCTCCGTCAGGCAAAATCCATAGGCCAGCCTCCCGCCGACATAGGACCACGGTTTGCAAAGGTGACAAAGCAGAGTTTAACTCCAGCCGCAGAAATGTTCCCCCAGCTTTTCCTCTTTTCACCTCCAAACGTTTTTAGTTTTCTGCTAGCTGAAAAGGTGTTTTTTGGGGGGGACTCTGGTATTTTTATCTTAAAATAGAAGCATTAACCGCTACTTCTACTTTCACTTCTGGGATGTTCTGCCCCAAAATGTGTCCGGGTGGATTAATGCCAATCCAAGCAGTGAGGAAATGCGCCAGACAGACAGCTGGATTGTCCAATCCTATCGTTCGGTCCGAACGATAGGATTGGCTGAAGTTTTTAGAGAACTGCGGAACAACTACTTTATTGATTTCTTTTGTTTTTTTTTTAAATCTCCACAATATATTTATGGCTATACTATATTGGAAGGTTGTTAAGAGGCTTTAAAAAAAACGTTAAAAGCTACATTGTTTACCTGGCTACTGAGTATGGCTTTAATAATCAGTCACTGCACCTGCAGAGTTGGTTTGCTGTGTGCTTGCTGGTGGCTGGTGAAAATAAACAGTTATTTTGGCTTAACTAAAACTACTCAAACAACCTTAAGCAAACCATCTGAAAGCTAATGCAGCTAATTCTGTAATAAGGAAACCTTCAAAGAATGGATTTAGCCCCCACTGGCATCTGCGCTCTACTTGCTTGAAGAATTAGGGGGACATAATCTTCAACAATAATCACCCGGTTGCCTGCAGTGGATTTACATTTTTCACACTGTGTAATCTTGCATTTACAATATCATTTATGTGGGTGTCTCCTTTCCACCCACTGACATCTGTCTTCTTCTCAGTTAAGCTTTGAGCGAGATTGGCAGGGGACAAGCTCGAGGCATTCAGCCTGACTTTGCATGCTCACAAGAGTTTGTGAATACGACGTCCTCAATCGTACGTGCACACTCACTTTTGATTGATATTTAACTGAAACTGAGCTCTTGTTGCTGTCGAGGCTTGGCTAAGTCTCCTGAGCCTCTTGATTTCTGACACTAGTAGATATTATGGGCTGTATTTTGTGATGTGATCCCCTGTAACACATTAATCTGTTTAGACTGCTGCAGAACTGAAGCTGAGAATGGGCAGAACGTATACAGTGAGATTCAAGGCCGCCTGCCAAGATCTTACTGTGAGCATCACACTCCGAAAGAATGTCATCTTGGATCTGAACACACAGAAACCTGATCCGACGCGTTGTTTGAACTTTTTTCTTGTATTTTAGTTTCATATTTTGAAGATCAAGCCAAAAAAAACAAAAATTATCTGTCATATTATAGGATTGGTTTTCTTTTGTTTTATCCACTCTAACCAGGCATACTGACGCTTGAGGAAAGTTAAGCCAAACAAGCTGAAGTTTATTTGTTCAGATTTTAATAAAAATAAAAGCGAGGAACCTGCATATTGTTACTAGCTCTTGTTTTACGTCAGCTGTATTCCATTTCCTTTAATCGCCTTTATTTTTGTTGTTGCATTTCTCTATAAAGGAATCATAAAAGCTTTGAAACAACTCCAACCAGTACACAGTTGGTCAAAATCACCAGTTAGAAACCATAATGCTTGTCCCAGTGCTTAATGGTTTGTTTTAGCTGCAAGCAATAAAATTATCCCAAGTCCTCAGTTATGTTGGAATAATCATTTACAAAGATGGTTACCACATGCTGGAACTGTTTTCTTCTCTTTTTTTCTATATGGCTTTAATTCTCTGTTATTAATAATGAATAAAAATGCAATTTTCAATCGGGTTGCTCCAGGGCTCTGGGAATCATTTCGATGAATATTTCAACACATTATTTTAATCATGGCTTCACATATGCAGCAAGGGGGGGGGGGGGCTTGTTTTATAGGCTCATGCTTCAACTGCCTCGAGACCCTGATCATTAAACTCCACGCTGTCTGCATTGAGGTTCCTACCTTTGATTTACAAGACTTGTTAAAAAACATTGTAAAAAGAAGGCAAGCTGCACCATTTATACTTGTAATTTGAAGCTGTATTTGTAAATGAGGGTGACTGATTTATGTGGGCTCCGTTTTCTGCTGCTCCCTGCTGTTGTGATGCTTTATCCTTTAGAAGAGTTACCATTACTGAGGCCTCTATGGAGCATGCTGGTATTTACACTAATAAAGTCCACTATCTGGTCAGATTTTGTCCCCAAGATGTGTTTTGTGATTCAAAAAAGCGTGTGTGTTCTGTCTAATCCGCCCATCCTCTCATCTTAGTCACTGTCAGCTGCACGACTTCTGGCGTCTCGACTACTGGGAGGATGACCTGCGGCGGCGGAGGAGATTTGTCAGAAACCCCTTTGGCTCCACCCACTTAGATGTTACGTGCAAAACCCTGCAGGAGTATGGTGAGTCTGTTATATTTATGGAAATGTATCCAAATCTATGAAAATTAAATTAAGCTCTGTACTTTTTTTTGCTGAATTTTAAATGTTTTTAATATTTCTCCATCCCTCTGCATTTAATGAAATAAGAGAATAAATGTTTATTGGTTCATGTATTGGTTGTGAAATGAATAAAGTAGGCAAAGTGCTGCACACTTTTCAATTTCCTGTTAAAAGACGTTTGCTCGGTATCATCTGGTTTCACTCAGCTTTCTTTCTGCCATGCTGGAGTCTACATGCACATCATGGCAGCTCTGTAGATAAATACATATCAGCTGTTGTTGCAGCAGCAGGTGGTCCACATAAGACTTGCATGATAATTACACCTTCTGCTTCAGATTCTTTTTTAGTTTCCTAAGCTACAAACTAATTTTGGGAGTTTCAGCTGATGTGTTGATCCCTCTGTTGGAAAAACTCGAGTAAAAATGTTTGGACTTGCTTTAGAAATTAAGGTGCTTTAGCAAACGTGAGTATCTGTTGAGGTGAAAAAAAGTTGCATTTCATTGCATCAACACTACCTATTGCCTACTCAAAAAATATCCACATACCTGTGAAAATGATCATGACATCAATATAGAAAACCCTTTCTCCACTCTTGTGTCATTTTACCTCCAAACAGTCCTCATTTCACTGATGGTTCATGGTGAACCCTGCAGTTGTTCAGACTAGCACGTTGGTGTACTCTCTCCTCTGGTGACTCATGTGACAGATCTTTAATTCAGCTAAATTTTTTTCATCCATTAGTTTTTGTTTCTGCTGTTTGGCACAGTGTAGTTGACTAAAGAGTTCTGGAGGTCCTGCTGGCATGTGGTAGTTTTAATGAGCAGAATTATGTTTAAGCTTGTCAAGTGAAAGGGACTGCCTGCAGTCAGATGCTCTCTATGCAAGGTGAGCTGCTTTTAGGCTCTTTCCAGCACACTTTAATGTGGCTGCATGGGAAATGCTTTAGTTAGGAGGTAAATTGAATCCGTTTTTGTTCTTTGTTTGAGCCTCAGTAAATGTTGTTCGTGGAAATTCTTTGTTTTGAGTTTATTATGACGGCGTTCTTGTAGAAATAATCATTTTTAATTGGCTTAAAGAACACTTGTTTTTTGCAGATGTGCCACAGCTTAGTGTTTCATTATTTAATCGTATTCTGACTTTTTATATGTGACAAAGAAAAGTTTAGGACTCGAACACGAGGGGACAAACTTTAAAAAGATGCATTTGGACAAATCACAAGTTCAACTGAGTTAAAAAAGAAAGATAAACAGAAAAGAGTGAATATATTCTATACCACCTCTTCTTCCATAACTATAAAATCTGTACATTTACCATTTTAGCAGTAAAATAAATAAAAAGATTTGACTCATTAATCCTTTTTAAAACGGATTTTAATGTTTTAGGTGCCAATCCACATTTTAAATATAAACTTTTGTGGTCGATGTTTCAGTAAAGTTGTTTTTTAATATTCTTTCTAATCAAGTTGAAACACAATACAGGTATTTCTTAAACATGCATGCCCGACCACGTTGGTGCATTTTGTTGTATTCTCTCTCTGTGCATCGTGTGTTTTTGTATGTGTGAGCGGCTGCACGTTGATGGGAGGTTAAACTCGGCCTCCTTGTCTATTAGCAGCTCTGACAGCTTAGCTTGCACATTCTGTCTCTGCCCTTTTGCCTGTAATAACCTTCTGTGTTACACCCAGCCTCCACCCAGTATCACACTATATTGTTAGGTGATTGGAATTGGGCAAGCATGAAATGGAAGTCACGTTAATATTGATCCAAATGTTTAACGGGGTGTTTTACCTCCGGGTGTCCTTGCTGTCTCATTTCAGGTGAACGGCTTCTCCTGAAGCTGATTGCACCAGTCGGAGATCTTTATAGCTTTTGACTTCAGCCGACTCAGCCTTGTGATGTGATATTAACCTTTTCCCGCTTTATAATCAAAGACATTAAACTGTGGCAAAACGATTTTACAGTAATTAAAATGCATATCAGAACATCCTTGTATGTACAGAGCTAAGATGCACACAAAATGTTTGGTTTCAGATGCAGAGATTGTTGCACGCTGTTCTGTTTTTTTTTTTTTTTATACAGAGAAGAGGAGATTGCTGCGTGTCAACAGACTCATACTGCACATACCGCAATATTGGATAAAGATCACTCCAAAAGGAAGCGTCTGAATTGTCTAAACTACCCGACATCAAAGTTATAATGTTTGCTTTCACAAATTTAAAACATGTCTCGCATCAGAGGAGGTATGAATCTGTCATTCCCCTCCATTTCATTTTTTAGTTTAGAGTAAATAAAAGAAAAAAGACAGAGGGCACAATGGAATCGTGCTAGTCGTAATGCAATCTCGTGCACAGATTTTTCTCTTGTTTTTGTCTTCTGGAATGCAGAGCCTGTGGAGAGAGAGAGAGAGAGAGAGAGAGGGAGAGATAGAGAGAGAGAGAGAGAGAGAGAGCGTAGGAGTGCAGGATCTGAAACAGAGTCTGGAAAAGGAAGAGATATATTTAAAACCTTCTATAGAGCTCACACGATTTAGCAATAACTGTATAAAACACAGTGAATCTCAGACTAACACACGCCTTCTACACGGACCTGACAGAATACGACATGAAGCAGGAACATCCCTGCAAAGACACTACAGTGAATTGTTCCTGTTGGTTAGAGATGAATTACAGTAGCTGTGCTCAAATTTTCACATCAGTTTAAAGAACATACACGAGGATTTCTGAAATCTGAAAATCTTGTAACATTGTTCAACTCTTGATTATCTTTTTTGTTTTATTTTAGGTATATTACCAGAAATAAGACTATGTGTATTTTACATGACAAAATAGCAAATTCTTTGATTCTTAACTAAAACGCAACAGCATTAAAGCAACACTAAGTAACCTTCCTGCGTAGCCCCCTACTGGTTAAAAGTGGAATTTCAACTGTCGTAAATCCTTCCCGCAACAGCAGGGAGAAGTCTCTCTCCCTGCAGCTTTTCAGCTAATGATGTCATCAGACAAGGTGTTATATTTTACATGTATGATTATTTTCAGTTCAGAAACAGTCTCTCTCTCGTGCTCGCTCTCTCTCTGCCTCTTTGCTGCCCGAGCGGGTCGCGCTTCACCGGTTCCGGCGGATTTATTTATTTATTAATTAACCTGTGAGGTGGTGTTGAGGAAGTCTTATTTTTCACGACATACTTTTCTACAATATTTCATCACGTGGTTAATAGTCAGACTGGTTAAACCGCAAAACCCTCGCCGAAACCATCACTCCTCCCCGACCGTTGCTACACCTGGTAACTTTGGCCGTAAAGCATAGTGACATCATCTAGGAGACCTACCCGCTCCTCAAAACAGTTTAGTGCAGTAATTGGCCATTAGAGTGGTGTAGAGTGGTGGCAAATATGAAAATGGTCAAGTTTCTAACTCAAAAATCAATTAGGTCAATTGTAATGCTCTAGCTTATAGTGTAAAAAATGACTTATTGTTGCTTTAAGGAATTGTCTCTGCTTGGAATGAATGAGCCTTGAAAGCTCTTTATAATGACCATTAGCTCCTCTGAGTGTTATGTTTGTGTGTTTATAAATTTTATAAAGTGAAGTAATTTTTTCCTCCAGTCTTCATAGCCTCAGTGGATCAGGTCAGAATGTAAAAGTTTTATTTATTGACCCCCCCCCCCCCTCCATCTCTGTTACTACTTCTCCTTGAGTGCATCTTCATTCAGGTTTACACAAAGCTGCTACGAACTTGTTGCAACATTGTTTGGAACACTTAACGTGCATAAATAAAATAAGCAATGATATTTGCACAATTGTAAACATTGTTTTCAGCTGGAATTAATCAACAGCATAACAGAAGATGAAACTCATTTTATTGTTTTTTTATTTACATATCCTCAATTGGAATTTAATGAATGAAACATGTTTTTTTAACAGTAGAGACATTAGCCTGCACAGCGTGTCGGTCGTTGCATAATCTTTTAGTTTTGTCAACACTTTAAAGATTTGCCGTCTTGGGACTTCACTTTCTGTTTTAAAAGGAAATGTATTCTTGTTAGTTTAGTTTATCACCAGTTTGGGACCCTTTTTCATTTTTTTAAATAATGGATTAAATAGGTTTTAACTGGAGCAGATTAATTTACAACAGAGACGTTATTTTTGTAGCATGAGGTTTGTCTAAATCAGGGTCTTTAAGTGCGTGTTGCTTTGAATACACGTTTAAATACTTAATACTCTTTATTTTATGTGTAAAATTGCAACTACAAAGCGTTGCAATTGTTAGAATTTGACCCACGTGTTCATAACAAGCAGAAAGACCAGTAGCCTGTCCGGTCAGAATACCCTAAAAGAGACTTTTGGATTAGTCAGATATCATTGTAATTCCTCGGTTCATTTTATTGAGTTTGAGCTCAAATAAAACAGCGATGCTTTTGGATCTTTCTGTGTGCATGTCACGTAAAACATTGTAGAGCTTTAATTGGCATTTTTTCTGCAATGAACACTTGAGCTCTTGGTCAATAATTTAAATGTTTCGGAGTCACTTAAAGTTAATATTTGGGTTTTTGACTTTACCCAAAAAAGACAAAATACATTTTTCTAGATCCTCTGAGTTTGTAATTGGGTTTCATTGTATTCTGTAGATTAAAAAAACTCAAATACATTTCAGCATGTCAGATTTACTTTGAGAAAGTACTTTAATGGACTGTTGAGTGATGAACTCCTCCCATTTCACCACTTCTATTCTTATACCCATTCATCTTATAGCCTGTCTACAGTAAGTCTGTTTATGTGGCCTCGCTGACTTGTGAAATAAACTTTAAACTCTGTAGGGTTGACTTTGTTCTGCCATCAATGTTTTTATTAGATTTGAGAGAAAATGTTGTGACATCAGCTCATCGTTGCCCCGGAAGGAACTCGAGACCGTACGTTTCCAACTGAACCACAGCGAAGAAACTCATCCTCCATCGGTGACAGCCGGCAGATCTTCATCAGCCTTCAATGAGGTCATGAAAGCTCCGCGGTGCACTTTACGGAGTGTAATTAGTGCACTCCAAGGCAGTTTCAGCTCAGTGATTGAACAAGAGGACCCAGGAGACTGGTGATCGGTGGCTTCTCCTGGCACTGTTCCTTGAAGAGCTTGATGGCAAACATGAAATAAAACTGCTGTCACAAAAGAGAAGCCAGGAAATGGAAGTTTGTGTCTGTTGCTGCTTTTGTAAAGTTTTAAAGTTTAATGGCAGTTTTGTGTGGTTATATTTTAATATTAGATCATGTGTTTCACTGCTGATTAATCCAAATTTTCATTTGAAAAGTTGTTGGCAAAAACATCTGTAAGGGTTGAGACGGACTTGAAATGTTTTTTAACAAAACAACCAATTTGACATTTTTTAAAATTGTGACGGATGAGGAGGGGGTGCATGTTTCTGTCACTATTTGCATTCATTATTGTGAAATAAAAATTTTTACAATCTTCTGCATATTTTCAATCAAATGAAAGAGAAAAAAAAATCTATTTTAATCCTTTAAAGAACCGTTCTCTACATCCTACCATACAGAGTTTGTGTGAACACATGAAGAGGTTTCTAATCAGTCTAACAAAACCTCTACATAACGAACCCTAATGGTAACAAATGGTGACCATTCAGCACAACAGTATCTCCATGTCAGAAGTTCATCACTTCATGTCGTAGCCATTTTTTTATGAATCAAATTACATTTCCCCAGAGCTAAATTGCAACATGATTAAAGCAGTTCAGTTCTATACCCTGCGTTTTACACACACACACCTTGGTTGAAGCTGGTGGTTTGCATGTTGAAATCAGCATTGTTTATTTTGCCTCCTAAACCTTGTCCAGAGTTACCTTGCAGTCCGTCTGCTGAGTTCTCCCCTCATTTACTTGGAGCATAATGATGGTTTACAGAAACGCAGTTTTAAGTTTCACTCTCTCTGCTTTGACTTCTGACCACTGGCTTTTCCCTTTAACGCTGCGCAGAATTCATTTCCGAAACGCTCAAACTTCTTCCCCTCGTCTGATGAAAGCACACCAGATACGAGACAGAACAGGAAGCATGCTTTTTTTTTTTCCCCTCCTCGGTAGCAGTGTTGACAACAGTCAAATGTGACCTCTTCAAGACAAGGTACATGTTCCTCTGGGAGGGAGAGGCGAATTAAAAACTGTAGTGAAAGGAAACATGTCAGACGGGTGTCAGCCACCTCCCCTACCTTGATATGTGTTCTTCCTTTTGCACATGCTAATTTCTCCTCTGGTTATTTCTACTGTCGGACCTCAGAAATCAGAGGAGCATTTTGAGCAGCTGATCTGGTTTAAGCTGATAAACGTGTTGACATTTTTTCCCTTTCTGCTTCGTATGAACGCATCCTTTTCAATGAGCATCTTCTACTGTAGCCATAAGAAGCTGTGCTATAAAAAGCCTCCTAATTGTCCTGTCTGTTCAGTCTCACTCTTGTCAAGTCTCCTAAAGCAGCAAATGATATCTCTAATCTCCTCTGAGCTTGAAATGTGATTCTGCTTTTGGTCTTTTAAGATGAATGCTGTTTTGTTGTGACCTTGTCTAAAAAATAAAAGCCTAAATAATGTTCAGGGAATGATCTGGTGAATGGATCTGTATAAAACTCTGGCACTCTTTGTGTTTTATGTCATTTACCCTGATGTTTTTTTTTATTATAATATACGTGCAGTTTGTATATTATGAGAATTAACTGTTAAGCGAACTTTTTTATAATCAATAATTTTAAAGGATGTTTTTTCTTGCACCAATATATTTTTCTGAATCTCACCATCTTTCTACTTATTTTAATATTCTGTAGCCTCTGCTCCAATATGAGATTATTTTTTATTCTTTACAATGCAGATAAATTGGAAAATCTAGAATATTGCTGAGTTGTGTCGATAGAAACTGCAGGAGTGGCAGAATGAAAAAAGTGATGTGATTTTGCCACAATGCAGAAGTATTTTCATATAAAAAGCTGTTTAGGTGAATTATGCAAACTTTTTAAAGGTTTTATTCGTTTTGTTGGGTCTGATCAACCATTTGCATTTATTCTCAGCTGCTGACGATATATAAAAATGTTATCATATATGAAGCAATTTATATTGATCTTGATGTGTAAATTGCATATGTTTTACAGGAACATAAATTTAGGAGACCAGATTTACTGCAGTGTCCTGATGAATTTGCCTCTGGAGTCCAGTGATTAGACCAATATTTTCTGGGCGTCCAGTGTCACCAGCAGCTATAATAATGGATATCTGTGTTCTTATTACTGTCAGTAGCTTTGTTTTTATTAACTAATTATGTTGTTTTAAGATTTACCCCCCAAAAATGTTTCATGTCTTGCTTTTTTGTCCAAATAACTTTTAAGTGTGTGCAGGTTAAGTCAGCTTTAAGGGTCTTTAGAAACATTTTGACAAAGAAAAACTAGAAATCTCCAGTGACAGAAAAGTAATAACTGCTCAATTGTTCATTTCAGTTTATGTAGATATAATAGCCGTACATGAGCTATAAAACCTCAGATCCACCAATAAACCATGTTAACTTTCCTGTAGTGCATTGAATATAATTTTGGCTCATTTGGGAATCGTATGACATCACTCTTACCTTTAAACTTACAAAACTTGCTGCTTATGTTTGTTGCCACAGGCTTAAAGGCAGACGAGGCCATGAAGCCTAAGATGGTTTTCCAAAGCCCGACTGTGGCCAGTCAGAGTCCAGAGACGGAACTGATTCTGGACGGAGACGAAGACAACGTCAGCCTGCTGCAGGAGAAGGAGATGGACAACCTGGGTGGTACGTCAGCATGCAGCCTTTTGATTCACCCTGTTCGACGTCTCCTCAGCAGCATTAACGCTCCTCTTTAGTCTTTACACTCACAGGTTACTACGACGATGATGACGTCGTTGGATCCATGTTGAATTTGAATTGTGGGTCAAAAACTGAAAAGCTGCGTTTAAGGATTATGTTTAGAATATTCCTCGTTTGGGTTCTGTCTAGATCTAGATCTTCAGTAGCGTTGCCTCTTTGTTGTGATCTGGACCCGTAAATGTTTACACTTATAGTTCAAATTCGAGAAGTCTTTTTCTGTTTTGGTTTGTTTCATCTTGGGTTTTCAATGCAATGAAAGTCTATAAACTTATACTATAATACATGAATACTCTGAAATTATAGATTAATTCTAAATGACAGATGATTATCCTGGAGTGAAGTTAAGGTCATGGGACCCAGCCGAAGAAAATGAACAACAAATACTTGATTCATCCTTGATTTATACTATATTCCACGTGCTTCTTAAGATGTCTTAACACTGCCTTAAAAATTAGTTCTCACAATGCTGTTGTTTATGTTCATTTTTGTCCTAAAATCCAGTAGTTTTGTGATGATCACACTCCATTAACCCAAACCATCAAAGGAGGTTTATCCCTTTAATATTTCTTACTCATAAATTATTTCTGTATAATAAAATACAATATAAATGTTTTTGTTTATTCCTCTTCAAATAATCAGAACCCATTTGTGTTTTGTCATTGCTTATCATTGTTTCTTTCTTTAAATATTCTTGTATCCAAGCTACAAGACTGTTTATTCCTCTGAGGTACTGCTTAATGAGATTTTGTTTCATTTCTAAGCAAGAAGTGTGTATTTTGCAAGGACTCACAACATCTTACTCAAAATATTTTTCACACAGTATCAAATTATTTTATATAATGATTCATTCCAGGCGCAAACTCTATTTAAAAACCCCAAAAAAGTTTTAAAATCTTGTTATTCACATAAGACTGTTGATGTGAAGCTGCATAGTGCTCTAGCTGAGCATGTGAAGTTTATTCTGAATCGGGGCGCTACTGAGCAGTGAAATCCCCTTTTAAAATCTCCCAGATGAATCTCTGAGGAGGAGATTAACCCCTCCTCCTTGTTCCAGAGCCAGCAGGCAGCCAAACGCTCCATGTCTGTCAGACGAGCCCCTCGCTGGTCAACCCAGAGCAAGACGAGAACTTGTATACACACAGAAGGTTTTCTCCTGAGAACTAATAATGACCTCGTGAAAACAGAAATGCTGAGCTGGATTTGTGTAACACATTTATGAGGTGAACTTCAACTTTTAAAGGTAAATTTTGCAGAGACGAAGCTGAGATTTCTTTGTGTTTCCGTGTTTTAGTCAACAGGGCTTCCTTACACTAAAACATCCAGGTTAAAGATGCTTGAATTGTATTTGTCCTGTAGATAATCTCATGCATGAACAGCCTTAGTAAGAGATCTGTGACCAGATCCTTGTCAACAACAGTTCTCTTGCTGCCAGCTTCTGGGTCAGCGCCTGCTGCTGCTGCTGCCAAAGGGGCGGCGCCTGCACTCGTGAGCTCAGGCCTTTGTGGTTACTGAACCTATGATTACTTTTTCTCCCCCACAAACACTGGAAATGATGTTTGTGCTTGAGCTGGCATCAAATTAGCTTCTCTTGTTGGTGCATAATGTAAACTGGGTAAAAAAGAGACGCATGTAGGAGAAAAGAATGTAAAAGTCTGAGGAGGAGTCTGATCTGCTGTTCTGTCAGCATACCGGAAGCATGTTAGTACACCCCAAAGTGTGACTTAGCAGCCACAACCATTTTGTTTTGCTTTAATTTAGACTTTTAGTATCCTTTTTAAGACCCCATTCAAAATGCGGATCACTGGAACAGTGACACGTTTATAAAAGAGTAAAACTAACCCAAAATGTCTAAATGCATCCGCTTTGAAGATTAAACATTCTCAGTTTATTTTCTTATATTTTCACATTTTTCTGCTTAGGTAACCCACCTTCTAATATTACACAGAAAACCACTAATCAAACACCACCATCCTCATAATAAATCCATCCTCTCAGCAGTTCTCCCAAATGTCCACCTGACTGAAAAGAGAGTTCTCATCACCTCATTAAATTCACCCGTCATTTCAGAAATATTTGCATTCTCATTAGAACTAAAACCTCAACAGTCTGTCCTGCACATCTCTCATTCGGCGTAACTCGCCCTTAATTTCATTATTCTCATGTAAACATTTTAATGCCATACAGCCTAATTATGGAAGAATCCCTGAGGGGATTACTGCCTAATCCTCTTCCTGCCCATGAGCAGTGGATGCTTAATGCTTCAGGCTTTTTTTCTCAGTGCTGCTCTTTAGGGACAGAATACAATGTTTCACCTCATGAAGTGTTATTTCTAGTAGAAGATGGATTGCATTATTCTGTAGAGGCTGGAGGAACCATTATATATTTGTGTGACTGCATCAATTGTCATTTAAAAAAAAAGCATTTGAGAGTCTAATAATTAGTATTGATCGTATTTACTGCAGCTGAGCGAGTACATAATGTTTTATTTTATTATTAATGGTTTAGTAAGACCCACTGAGGTGACTGGGTATTTATATACAGCTTGTAAGCAGCTTGTTGGGTTGATAGCATCAGCAGATAGAATCATCGTTAATGGAACCGCTGCAGGAGGAAAGGAGAGGAAAAAATAAATAAAAAATCCAGGGAGGATGGTTTAACTGTGCAGCCTGTAAGAGCGATGGAGGGACGCTCTGGGAGTTTAAACCCAAATCCACTTGTATTCCTGTAACACTATCGCCCGTAATTGGCTGAGGAACGCAGATTAAGATTGACGAGACATTAAAGTGGCTCTTTGGAGTTTAAGGGATCGATAAATATCCTGATTTCTAGAGCCTGGGAGCAGACAAATCACTGTAACAGTGTCCCTCAGCGACACTGATCTGAGAGGAGGATGAAGAGGAGGAGGTGAAGGGAGGAGATGGAATAAAAATCTGATCGACATCAGCTGACTAAAGGGTCACAATGTTTACTTGAAAATCTTTTTTGTGTATCAATATTAGGTTTATTATTATTATTATTATTATTATTATTATTATTATTAAGGTCGTACTTTTATCCTAAACCTACCTTCGATATAAAATCCAGCTGAAAAGAATTGATTTATTGATTTGTTTATTTTTCGTGGAATTTCCCAACAGTGAGAATAGCTTTTCCAAACTATGTGCAACAGTTTGGAAAAAAAAATCATCTATTTAAATTTTAAACAAATCACGCTCTGCGCCTCTAAATCCGGGGAATCCGCTATTTTTGCGACAAAGAAAAAAAGTAAAATTCATAAAGAGTTTCACGAACTTGATGCGCATTTTAATTGGACGAGAAAGAAAAAAATCCTGAACGTTTATTCTAACGACGTGTGCGCGCGCGCAAACAGCGTGATGCGCGTCCGCAGTTCTCCATAAAGGAATGTCCCCATCACTTAATTTTTCTTATAAATATCAAATCTGTATCTTGGTAATGAAGCACGCGTCTATACCCTTCTCTACACCCTGCAGGCCCGGTGGTTCTGAGCAGCTCGGCCCAGCTTGTGGCGCCTGTCCTGGTCGCGCGCGGAACCCTGTCCATCACCACCTCTGAGATCTACTTCGAGGTGGACGAGGATGACCCCGCCTTCAAACGGGTCGACCCGAAGGTAAAAAACAAACACAAAATAATCTTAAGGGAATGAGTTCGGTTCAGGTCAAGGTTGTTTGGTTTCCAGCACCGCAGGAATAATTCAGCCGGTTTTTTTTTTTTAAATAAAAACGCAGACAAGTAAATTCTCTCCTGCGTTTATTCGTTTGTAATTTATTATTTTATTTTTTGCGGAGGGAAGTTTGACTTTGCATGATTATTTCTGCATTTTGCACCCGGGTGGAGCTCCTCCTGCATGTCCGGACAAGTTAACACACTTGTGCATTAAAAAAAAAAAGTTTACGCTGTTTTTGAATAAGTTAGCAGCATGCTCATATAAAAAATGTTGTATATTAACGATTTTTAAAAATGTCATCCTTTTTAAAATACGTATAAAATGCTTCCAGAATATTTTATTTTAAATATTTCTATATGTCAAATTATTTCTATACACCAGACCTGCTTTGGACATTTAATAAAACCATAATTGGACACAAGTATAAAACAGCTCGTTTTATTAACTCTTTAAATTAGACCAAAGACAGAAATAATAATAAAAAAAAAATCAAATCACAGATGTTATAATCCAGTGTATTTCAAGTGCATTTTTTCCAAATAAATTGTAATATATATACTATATATATATATATATATATATATAGGCTATCATTTTCATTTTTTATCAAGCAGGCCTTAGCATGGAAGAGGACAAACAACTCGAACAATTCGAGTATTTTAAATAATTCAAGTAAACCGATGGAATGTTTTCGATGCAACAAATGTACGCCTATATTCAAAATGTAAACTTAAAGAAATATTTAAAAAACGTCCATTGAAACAGGTGAGTCAGACTACCACTGATGCAAGTATAAATAAAAATAAAAAACGTTTCTACCAGAAAAAAATAAAATAAAAGAAATCAAAACGTTCAGATTTAAACAGGTGGGTCCTATTTACTTGCCACAGAACAACATTCACAATTTCAGACCACTTGAATCACAACCTATGAATGTATTTACAGTATAAAATGTACAGGTGTGTGTTGGTTTTCTAATCCAGACTCGGGCTTTATTTTAAAGCATTTAAGGGGAATATTAGATTGAATCCTCCCAGATTAAGTGTTGAAAATAATTTAAAGTTATTTCCTATTAACGCCTCCAAAAGGTGCAAGGGGGGGGGGGGGGG
>SSNR01000003.1:1996045-2013204 GCA_006937965.1 Callopanchax toddi | reverse complement strand
GGGGGGGGGGGGGGGGGGGGGGGTCGTTACAAATAAACAGTTTGAACAGATGATTTTAAAACAGGCTAGGCCAACAACAGAGGACAACTTTCACAAGAATTGGCGTTTCTGTTTATAAGACCTCTTTAAGACTTTTAGAAACGAAGCGTTTTCTTTTTGATTTTCTTTTTTTTACCTCAGAGTTTCTCCAAGCTTTTGGGGTTGGTCAGTATTTCTCTTGCCAGTCGCCAAGTCTGTTTGGCTGCGTTCTCTAGAGCAGAGTGCGGCTTCCCTTGAAACAGGTCTAAATTAGGCAAGAAATAATGCGGGCACCTTCTGCACTGCAAACATGAAATAAGTTGCAATAGAATCCCGTTCAGGCGGTCGCCGAGGCAGTTTTCGTCCCAGTCCGACTCCCTGGGATGCTTCTCACACTCGTAGGAAACTAAAGTCTTCATGTGGTAGTTGTTCAGAGGCTGCCCGGGCAGCTCGAGGTGTCGGTCTCGTAGCGCTTTGAGGACCGATAAGCATTTCTTCCTGCATCCGCCCAGCAGGAGCCGGTTCTCGGCCTCGGCGAACTGCAGCACCCAAGCGTCGCTCTCTGCGGAGCTCTGCTTCCCGTTCAGGGAGTAACACTCTTTGGATAAAAGGTTGAATCCCTCCGCTTTGACTTCGGCCACTCGGTTCGGTCCCGGCCAGGGGATGTGAGGCAGCGGCCAGTGCGCAGCGCTCCGCGGCCAGATGCCGGTGCACTTGAACGCCGGGGTGATCTGCACCACGTATCTGTCTCTAATGCGCAGCTTGACTTCGCTCGTATCAGCGACCATCTTGACCACATCTCTGTAGCTGCATTTATCGACAGCCTGCGCCACCAGCGTCTGGAATCTGGAGCGGATCTTGCGCGCTGAGAGGTAGCCGGAGGCGGTGATGAACTCTACCCACAGAGACATGCTTCTCTTGCGGCCGTCGCTGAGCTTGAGGACGGCGCAGCCCGGCAGAGAGCCGTCATCCACGAAGTTGAACACTCCCATTTGATTGAGATAGAGCACGACCTCAAACTCGGTGGGTGAAATCACCTCCAGACCCTCGAAGCGGTTGTCCATCTCGCTGAGAGAGCTGATGAAGCGGGGCTCCTGCACCTCCACCTCCTTCAGGACATCCGACACCACCTTGCACACCTCTCGGATGGTTTTGGAGATGGCCGCCTTCCGAGACTGACATTTCTCGTTGTAGTATTTGTTGAGGTGATACACCAACTTTGCCTGGGCGGCTATCATATTAGGGCAGAGATCCGGGTTGTACACCGGAGTCTCGCAGTAAGCCGAGGGATCCAACGCGGCTGTTTGTACGGGAGCCAATTTTAGAGAAGAAGGAAAGCTATTTAAATAGAAAAAAAGGTCTATTTCTAAAATAACGATGTGCTCAGAGCACACGCATAACACTTCACAGCTGCTGCGCCGTAAGCTGCATTGAAGCGCTCAGAGGAAGCAATCGAAATGATCCGGATGGCGTGATTAGAAGTCCATTTGCGTCTGGCGCAGGAGCCGGCGGGGAGGACGCCTCTCTGCGCTCTCTGATCGCTGTGCCAGTTAGGAGTCCGCGTAATTGCGCAGAGTGGAGTGTGCCCTCTTTACGCAGACGCCCGGTGTTGCTGAGTTTTACAACACACACACTCTCTTTATTATAAGGGAGGAGTTGGAACCGAGATGTCCAATCGCTGTCCGATGCGTCAACGCAGTTTATCGGAAACAAATTCATTGCCGGCTGTTATATAGAAGGAAAAAGTGCAGGTACCGGTAGGATACCGAGGAGCGGAAGTACACAACGCGTTTGGACTGAAGGATAAAAAATATTTATTATTTTTATCCTCATCTTGGATTTTATCCTGTTTTCTTATCCGCTATATTTACTCTTGTAGGTGGGTTTAGGATATTTTTTAAACAAAATGATGTGTTTTCGTCTATTTGTCGAAAAATATTTTAAGTCTTGAGATAAATCAATTTCCCTCACATTAAAACGCATCATGAAATATCCGTTTTAAATACTTTGCTTCTATGTTGTTGAATATAATCATGTATATTTCGTGTTGTATTATAAAAGGTATATATTAATAAAAAAATGCCCCTAAAATTGTTTATTGTGGAAGATAATTGTATTTAATGGTTAGCTAAAATTATTAGAGATTTTGTTGTTTTATTTTTGAAAGGTGAAGAAGAACCACGAGGTGCTTTGTTTGTAGCATTATTACAATTTAATCACTAATTATTTTGGCTGTTAAATAATCAGTTTTTCTTTTAAATATGTTTTTAATTCACATTTTAAGAACTCTAGTCTGTTTTTGTTATGTTCAATTATTTTAAATTATTCTGTTTTTCATAATCACCTTTATATTTTTAAAATCATTAATATACAAATATTCTTTTACTCAAGAAATCTAAGTTTTTTCTTTAAACCAGAAAGAATGGAAAACAAAGTTTTGTCGTTTGCAGGCTAAATTAATTTTGTGCAAAAGTTCTTGCAATTCTGAAGAACATTTATTGCATTATCATAATAATGATTTTGTTTTAAAAAATAGTAAAAAAAAATACTAATATAAAAGTTTATTATATTTGCAATTAAAACTAATATTCATGTTTTTTCAATCAAAAAGAAACAAACTCAAACTTGATCTTGTAACCACCAGGAATGAAGTTTCTGAACATTTCAGAATAAAGAGATCTCATATCTGTCTTTGCCTTAAACCCTCTCTGGCTCCCATTAGTTCACTGGCACTCCATCTCTCATGGTGCTTTGAAGAGGACTTCAAAAACAGAAAAATGCTGCACATATCAGATAAAGATCGCCAAAGCGTTTACACCCATCTTTGCCATAGTTAGAGCTGCATATAAGACCAGACAATATGAGGGCAATCTGCTCCACAATCCCAGCTCTCACCACGTGGATGCAGCTAAGCAGAACGGAGGGGTGGGCTGTGTGGAGGGACTCTGATAGATAGGTGACTCCCATTATCATCAGCCTGTCAAGAACACGCTGCCAGTAGCTGCTTGGCGAGTTATTTAGAATTTTACACTGTTACCAGGCAGAATTTACAGATTTGAAGTATGAAATCAAATTATGGGCTAGAGAGATTTTTAAATTAATACAATATTTTCTTCTGTATCCGATTACATTTCACAGCTTTATTCTTATGGAACGTTTATTTAGGATGTGGAGCATATCGAGGAAGGTTTTCCTGCATGTGGTGAAAGCTAAAAGCTTCCTTCTCAGGTTTTAATAGTCTTTTTTTCCTACTCTTTCCCACTGTCTGCAGCTCAGCAGGTACTTGACTTTTATTGAAACCAGACTAGCATCTCTTTTCAGAGTATCATGCTTTAGGTCGTACACCGCAGAGTCCAGTTGCACCTCTTGAGTTTGCACTCCAGTTCTTGGCCATCCCTATGCGTGATAGACGGGGGGATTTTCATTGAGATTATCACCTCTTAATCTAAAGCATGTGGCTGAACAGATCCCACAGTAACTCAACCTGCTCCACAGTCCCATGACTCCAGGTCCAGCCCAAGACGATCCAGACTTTTTACTCACATCTCCGCCGTTTCAACATTATGATCTTTGTTGCTCCATGTGCCCTCCTGCCAGGTTACTGGAAGTCCTTCATCACGATATGGGATATATTGTGATTCCAACACAGGCCTATTTTTGAACTGGCAAAATACATGCATGAATGTGTAAATCAATACAGTGACTTCTACTTCCTCTAATTTTGCACGACCATGTGACCCTGTTTTGAAGGCCTCTTTGTTTGCAGAGCATTCCTCAACACTTATTCAGTTTTTTTCATTCATTTTACTTTTTCTTTTTCTTTTTGTTAGAATCCTCCAGACATGCTCAACTTCAAAAGCCTTTCAATTATAACAGTTTAGATCTGCAAAACTATTAAAGATGCAAGAAAACTCTAAAAGAAAAATATAGTTGCTTTAAGCGTCTGCTAAGAAAATAAACAAGTTATGATGGATTTTTGGGTCCACTTTACTTTTATGGTTTAAAATTAAAATGTATGCAAATTGTTTTTTTAATTTTTAATCTCCTCTTTTTAAGAGGGTCAAAATGTGAAGCTAGAAATCGTACAGCGTTCTTAATCTGGATCAACTTATCCGTGGTCAAAAATCTTATAACTACAGATATAATTAGTATTATGTGTCATGGTGGTGTAATCATGATATTTCATGATTTTGTTAATCCTATTACAAGGACAAATAAAATCAGCCATATGCTTTTTTTTCATTAAATTTCAGTTTGCAGTGGCTCTCAAGCCATCTTTAAAGCAACTAGCCTCTAAGTTAATGTGCAGATTAGTCCAAGTGGAATTAATCAGATGGCATATGTCTGTATAAATCAGATTTAAAGGAGTGACACTTTAGAAATGTGACATCAATGGCCCTCAAACTGTGAGAAATAATACACTCATGGGATAACCAATCACTTTGACACGTTTCCTGTAATTTTGTTTGCCTTAAAATGAAATTGTCATTGAGATTTTTATTAATGGAGCATTATTATTCCACACAATATGGCATCCCTGTAGGAGGCCAGCTAATTTTGGGGGCCTGGAGCCTCACTGTGGACCCCCTTTGGGTTGTGTCCATTCATTTATTTTCCTCTCTGCTGTGTATCAGCAACCTCATTTGGATAAGTCATAAAGCTGCATCACACAGCATGAGGTTTAGTCAGACCCAGCAGCTCTGCAGCCCCTCTGTAGAGGGAACTCACAAAATGATTTGGTTTCATCAAATGTTTTGGGGAAAGAGAAATTATAAAGAAAAATGTAAATTATGAAACTTGATTGTTTCATTTTCATTTGGCCCTTCACCCCCTCCCCTCTGCAGTACGGTACGCTTGTCAGCCTTGGTGATAAATTACATGCATGCATTTGCATGAATTTAGCATGAATACAATTTAGTTTTGTTTGTCAAAGTAACAATCCAGAAAATGTCTGGATGTTTTGCAGAAGAAAAATTCAAACTATGTTGAGGACAGCTTTTCCTGTACGGCTTGTGGAATACTGATGCGCTTTCAAGTAATCTTTACTAGATGGTTAGCTTTATTTTCTTGTTTAACATGATTTTTGCTGTTGTTCTTGTAGCAGAATTATTGATTTAATTTTATATAAAGCAAAAACAAGCATTTTTGTTGTATAAAACCTGGATTCAGTAGGATATTCTAAAAAAGAGCTGTCAATTTTGGCAACATTTTTTTTGTCTGTTCTTTTTTTTCTCTATTTATTTAAACTGTTTCCATCTTTAGAAGCAACCAATGCAATAAATCTTAATTCTTGCCAAATGTCCACCATCTAAATGTGGGTGCTCTAATCATCTGCCTACTGACCCCGAGATGCTCATTGACAGAGCCCTCTGCAGCACTTGTTCATGATAAATAATTTTGAATCTCCGACTAACTGAGCACGATCTTCACCTTCGTGTAAGTAGGACTACATTGAGTCTAGCAGAGGAATTAAGAGTGTGTTTATTTGTGACTCCTACTGATAAAACCCTGTTGGGATAGCCTGCATTGAAATTAGGTGATGTTGCCTAAATAAGGGATGAAGGGTTCATAATTGCCAGTCTTAGAGATCTGAGGTGCAGGGTGCCAACTGTCAGAGCAGGGCTAATGATGACAAATGTCTCTCTATGCAGATTGCTGCAGCAGCACGAATGTGCAGCTGAGAGGGAAAGAAGAAAAGAAAATGCAAAGGGCCTAACAAGCAAAAGCTTGTGCACATATTTAATGACCTACATGGAAGTAAACCTCCATAACTGATGTGCTGCCTTTGAAAATACAAAAGCTTGATGCTTTTTAAAGCTCCAGTATAAAATACCTACGACTGCTCTCTAAACAGTGAATCACTTTAATAAACTGGAGTTTATTTATTTTTAAACTCATCAAGAGGATTAGGAAAAAGGATGTTTAATTTAGGAAACGTTTAGCCAGAAAATCTGCAAGCTTTAGAGAAAAAAAAAAATTTTCATTGCTGTTTATTTTCCTCATTAGACTTCCAGAATTTGGACCTACTTTGTAAATAATGAAAAAGCTGATTCTAGCCGAAGTGTTGTGTGCGAGACGTTACTTTTTATAAAAGTCTGCTTGATTTTTTTAACCACCTTTGTAGCGGAGAGCCATAAATCTGATTTCACTTACTCTGACGTAAGGACATGCTAATAAAAGAGCAAACTCCCGAGTGCTGCATGGCCAGCTTTCCCCAATTTGTTGCATGAATGGCTTTTGAAAGGGGTCCCTCTTTGTACAAAAGGAGTCTCGTCTTTGTTTGGTTTCGCCCCATCTGTGTCATCTGGTGGTCTTTGCAAGAGGGTGGTGTCTCAGGGTGCTCCCCAGCGGCGTTGCCAGTTGTTTTATGGACTCGCTGGAGTGGTGAAGGGAGTTCATAAGTTGGCTGGCCCATTGTGAGCTGAGCCCAGCTGACACGTGTGAATTGACTCCAGCATATTGACAGATCATTTCCATTAATGAATCGGAGGAGTCTGCCTTGTTTCACTGTGTGATTTACGCCCTTCGTCATCCTCTGAGCTCAAGGTTGACTAATAATTAAATCTTTAGTTGTTGGATGAAGGCAATTTTGATTACTAGCTTTATAGGATTTACTTTAATACTTTATTTTCTATTTTAAAATCTTAGAAAAAACATTCGAAATTACAAAAGTGAAGAGTCAGATGCTAACCCGTCTCCATAAAAGACAAAATTTACGTTATAGTCAGCAATTTCTGCTGGAATTTGTGGGCGTTATATTTATTTATTTATTGCTATTTTGCTGCTTTTGTTTGTAACCACTAGTGTCTCATCAGCTCTGCCCTGATCTTCCCATGGCGGCCGTCCAGCTTGTTCAAAGCAACAGCCGTGCACAGCTGATAGCACCGGCCTCAGTCTGGCTCGTCACCCCCACTGCCGCTGCCACATGGAAGCCACATTTACTTGCCACCATTTTATGCTGCTGTCACACTCCCTTCAAAAGCGAGGGGAAAGAAGGGGGGACGGTGAAAAGGAGAGGAGGGAAGAGGAAAGGCTCGCCCTGAGCGGATGCTAGACAAAGATGGCAGCAGAGACATTTTGTCTACTTTCATTAGTTCTGGTTGTGGTGAGCCGTGCTGAATATTAGCCCGTTACTAGCAAAGCCACATATTGCGGCGGGCAGACGGAGAGCATGTCACAATCAAATCTACCTCATTTCCATCATCTTCACCTAAAAAAGTGGGACATATGGGGGCCCGGATGGCGATTGCTTATTTTATATGGTAATTTGCATCTTTTAAACCGTTTAATGTGGAAGGTGTGACAAACCTTATCACGCTAATTTACATAAATATTCCTATTAAGGTCGAATATTTCCAGATATTTATATGCTGCCCGAATTAACTCTACAAACAACTTTATTAGCCTTTAGTTATGTCCATTAGTTGTGTTGTGGCAGTGTCACATTCAACTAAACTCAGAAAACCTGAATCAGTTCTGTCAGTTCTTTGAGGATCAGCTATCTGGTATCTGTCAGCTTAAATTCAGACCCTGCTCAAATGCCTCACAAAGATCTTTTATTTAATATCTGATCTGCGTACTAATGCATGCGTATGAAGACAGTTGAGTGTGTGATATATTTGCTCACGCCTCTGATGAACTTGATTGTTTTCTGTTTGTGTTATAAATATAATTTTAAGCACCTCCAAACCTCCCTTTTGAAGTTCTGCCAAAACACAGTCTGGTCCTTCAGTCTGGATCCAGTTCTTTTGTTTTCCCTAAATAACAAGACTCACAGTGAGTCCCAGATTGCTGCCCGTGTGTGTGTGTGTGTGTGTGTGTGTGTGTGTGTGTGTGTGTGTGTGTGTGTGTGTGTAAGTCATGCGTGCGTAGATTCATCTGAATGTTGCTTTGTCCTGCTGAGCTTTCATCTGTTGGATTCATTATAGTTGTCATCTCACTGGGCTCTATTAGAGGAACTCTGGAGATGGGGTCCCCATGAAAGAGTCATGATAGGCAAAGAAGTGCTGATGTGCAGGTTCCTGCCTCCAGGCTTCCACCTGCTCATGAACAGCCTGAAGGCACAAAAACACACCGGCATCACAGGCCAGCCAATAAAAGATGGAGGAGGAGAGTCATAAGTTTCTTAGTTCCAGTGAACTGGGCCTGGAGAAAATAAATCAGAATTATAATGAAGAGAATTTTAAAAATATATATTTCTAATGATTAAGAAAAACATGCCAAAAAAGGTATAGATGAAAGTACCGTAAAAGTGGATGAAGTTGTGCCGTTCTACCTTGTTAAATTTCAAATGATTTTATTAGTGTCAGTTCTGTGGTCTTGGCAGGGCTTTGGATGTGTCTGAGCAGGGAGTTTCGGTAGCAGGGTGAGAGCATGTCGGCTGTTGACACCATCTAACGAAGGGAGGATTAGGAGTTTACAGAGGCAGTAATATGATAGGTCAAAAAGAGGAGGCACTCCTCCGCTGCACTTGGCTCTGTAATGAATGATTGACTGGAAAAGGAGAAGCTGCCACTCGCTGGCTGAGTGCTCATCTTGACGCCTGCCGCACCGCTCCACGGCTCCCCTTGATCACGTTTCGCTGCTCCCTTCTCATCTAAGGCACCAGTCTGCAGGGAAAAGCTGCTTTTCCCTCTTATTTTTCTCTCTAATTTACACATTTAAGACATTTTTGTTTGCTCATTTCAATTCCTTTTTTTGTCAGTGAGCCTCTCTCTATCAGTCTTGCTTCCATCCCTGAAAGCAGCCCCCCACAACACACACACACACAACACACACACACACACACACACACACACACACACACACACACACACACACACACACACACACACACACACACACACACACACACACACACACACACACACACACACACACACACACACACACAGCTTCACATACAACCTTCCCTTTCTCTTCTGTTTGCCTCGAGGCAATGAACTAATTTCAGGTTCCATAATTGCGGTGTGTTGTACACCTGTCTGCTATTAATTCTCCCCTGTCTCTTATTCTTTTCCTTAATGAGGTATTATTGTAATTATTGTCATTATGCTGTTTTTTATAATTAACTTGATTAATGTTGTTGCTATTGAACTATTTATTTTCTATAATGAGTGTAAATGTGTTGGGAACTTCCACAGCCACTGATAGTGTGTAGGCCGTTGGTTATGGGTGAACTCAATCCTTCATCCACTCGTCCTCCAAGCTCCGAGTTCCCGCCTGGAGCTCAGTTTGTCTTGGATAAGAAGAGAACTGAGCAGCCTGGTCACCACTGAATAGAACCCTGCTTGTAGCCACTTTAAGACCATTACAACAGTGAAAGGCTTTACAATGGGCAGCGTTGCGCTTTGTTTCAGCCCGTCACAAGCACCCTGTGAAAATCTAATGGCGCTTTCCCCCCAAATGAAAAGGTGAGAGAGGGTTTGCCCACACTCCCATCTCTGAAAAAATCTGGTTGTGTTTTTAAAAAAGTATTCAGTGACATGAGTTTGAGTGTTATTGTTGAGGAGGCAAACTATTGGAAGGAATGTTTTTAAAAAAATCTAAGCTGAATGAATAATGACGTTTTTTATATTGGTAGCTTTCAATCCAATTAGGAGTTTAGTAAGGGTCATACATAGGGACTTCACGCTGCAGGTTGGGTTCTTTAAGGGTGCGAATTGAGAAAAGGACATGGTTGAATCTCCTGAAGGTCCTGACAGAAAGCTGCTCTCTTTAATGTGTGGTGAGGGGTCTTGTGCCCTGGTGAGTCTTTTAAAGAGTTTGGGAAGGTCAGGTGACCAGTTTGCAAAATAATCAGAAACAGAGGTTATTGGTTTCTCAGGTGGTACCGATTATCTGATCATTTCCCCCGATTTCACATGCAGAACTGTGGTTGTCAAATCAAATTTTAATCTTAAAATCTTGAAAAAATAAAGTACTTCAGCTTCTCTAACAGGTCTTTTTATCACATGAAAATGTAATTTGCCTAAATGACCCAAATCAATTAAAGTTTCCAATTTCTTCACACAGATCAACCTTTAATGGGATACTCCATCAAAGAGTGATTTTTTTTTTTTGTCTAACGCCATATTCCCCATAGTTAGGTAAGTGGGCAAAAACAATTTGTAACCAGCCCAGCAGTACTCCTTTAGCTTTAGCTTAGCAGAAAACGGTCACTAAGCAGAAATAGTATCATTACTGAGTGATTTAAGGGAAACTTTGCAACTTTTTCATATTTTAAAATATTTTTCTTGAGCTAGTATGTGTTAATATGACCCTTTATAAGGTTACTGAAAGGTCACTCGGCCCCATCTAGTGTTTAGATCAAGAATACAGCGTTTGCAACTTGAATTTCTCCGTCACGGTGTCCCGGAAGTCTCATAAAGTCACGTCTCGCGAGAAGCAGTAACGCTTTACGGCATTTCAATATTTACATCTCGGTATAGGGGAGCTGAATCATAGCTGAAGACTATCGCATCGTGTTCATCATGGCGGAGCCTTCAGAGAAACAAAGAAAACCTTTATCTGATGAAGCTAAAAGAAGCTAATTGCTTCTGTTGTTTATAGTTTTGAAAACACGGACAGAAAACAAGGGGGAGGGGAGGAAGTTCGTTTTTACGACAGTGATTTAAAACGGACACTAGGGGGTGCTCACAACAAGCAAAGCTGCATAGTATCACTTTAAGGACTTTTTTCTCACAATGCTAGTTGTTACCATTCACTTACGTTGTTTTCTGCTAAGCTAAAGCTAAAGGAGTACAGCTGGGCTGGGTACAAATAGTTTTTGCCCACTTATCTAACTATGGGGAGTATGTCAATACAAAAAAAATCACTTTTTGGAGGAGTATCCCTTTAGGTTCACCATCTTACCTGAAAAACTCTTAAAAGAGCATAAAGATGTGGAAAAACTATAAGGGACATGTTCCCCCTACCTCTTCCTATTAGAAGAAAATGAGCTAGAAAGACTCCAGACTGGTGAAGCCTTTGTGTGTTTGTTCACATGGTGCTCAGCTTTGAGCATCCGACAGCCATTTAACTCCACACGACCTGGTACTCAAGTGCCATCGTTTTGGCGCTCTTGAATCCTGTTAGATGCCTCAAATACAATTCACCCCACCCCCCCACCCATGCATTTTTCTTTGAAGAAGCATTGAGAAAGGAAATAGAACCCTGGCAATAGGGGACATTTACTGATGTGTCAGCAAACCGCCACTATAAGATATCACATATACAATATCCAGATGAGGAAAAAACTTTGATGTAGATTGAAATGTGTCTGTAAGTCAATATTCTCACTCACAAGTTGGTTTTCTTTTTAGCAAGCAGAAATAAATATTTTGCAGGGCGTAATTCTTAAACTGCCATTCTTTTAAGAATTCAGACAACTTGTGAATTGTGGTGCGTGTGAAGTGAAGCACGTTCGATGATTTTCAAAGAGAAAGAGAAGAAAAGGGCGAGCATAATGCCTAATAGGTACTTTAGTAATTTCTGAGTTTTCATAGCTTAATCCGTTCTGAAAAGCTGAGGAGAAGAAAGGCTGCAAATGGCCCTCGGTATTAATTTGATGTGACTTCTGTACAATAAAGGCCTCTGGATCCCAGAGCCCACTTTCAGGCTTACCTTCTTTCATCATTTTCAGCCTTTGGAACTTTTGCCTAAATGTTTCATGAAACTAAGGCAGTAAGCTGCTTTGGTATTCTGTCTTTATAACGCCTGGTTTAAGACTATTATTTCACTGTGTTCAAGGCAGAGGAATGCATACAAACACTGAGGCTGTCTCTCTTATTGTGTGACTTTCAAATTGATTTGGAGCAAACGGGTGAGTATTTTGTGTTAAAACACACATAAGCTACGGCTCATTTCCCCTTTTTCATTTTGGATTTCTAACAATTGAAAATTATGGTGGTTTCTTCTTCTTTTCATATTTATTTTTAGCTATAATTATCTTTAACATTTTGCAAATTGATATGACTTTCACCATTTTTATTTAACAGCATCTGGAGATTCACAAACTTCTTATATTTTATCATCTCTTGTGTAAAATAGGCAAATTATTAAAGGGTTTTCAAGTGATTATATGACTACACAGATGCCACACAATTCATGTTGTGGAGACTTTGAACCCATCTCTTTCATGATACCTGTTTCATTAAACCAATAACAAAAATGTTGAGTTTTCTTTTGTTTAAGGCAGATTTATGGACCCCAGTACGAGACTCACTGGGTGGGTCAGTGACCCTGGAGAAAACAGCTTGCATTAATATGGCATAATCCAGTGTCATTAACCAAATTACAGCATGCCAAGCAGCTTGTGAGGGACTGTTGAATTTGGCAGATGCACAAAACAGGCTGAAGTCCCACTGGACAACACAAAGCCCCCAAAACGACCACACTGCTGCACTTATACCTCATTCTGCCAATTTATTTTGCTTTTTTTCATGTTTTTATGGCAAATAAATCATTGTTTGTTTAAATCCTTTACTCTTTTTTTGTGTGTGTGTGCATTTTCTGACATGTAAAAGTCAGATGGGCGCTAACTTGTGCTGCAAAGAACCACAGGCTCAGTTAAGACAGTTCCTCGTGTGGTAGGATTAGCACTGGTTAAAAGATTTCAGCTATATAATTACATGAGGATAAAGTACAAATTATCTAGTGCTCTCAACAGCCAGATTATCAACCAGTTCAAGCCCTGCTCAGCCTACAGGGGTGCGCCTGGATAACAAAAGGCTCTCATTAGCATAAATTTACAAGCCCTCTCGTTCAGGGAAGCCGATAAGAACCTGTTCCACCTTTCCTTTGGCTCTGAATGGCTTGTTGTGCTTTTGGCAATGACAGATAAGTCAGGGTAATTCTACTTTATGCCTAAAAAAATGTTCCAGATTCTGGCTGCATCCCGAAGGTGTCACCAACGATAATCCTCAAACCGTGTCCAGCAGAAAGGGCGCTGTGTGTTTTGCAGATGATATACTGCGAATGACAGAAAGAATTATGTGAAGGAGGATGAATCTGTAACATGTTATTAGGCAATTCCTTCTGAATAACAGGGATAAAAGGATAATGGATGAGGGTGCCATTATTACCTTGGTTCCAAAGGAAGCACCAAACCAAAAGGTTGAGAGACAAGATTAATTGAAGACGAGTGAGGCGCTCATTGCTCATCAGACCTTCTCTGTATAAACACTTGCTCTTTCTGTCCCTCACCTCTTCTTTGCCTTTCCATCCTTGTCTTATTCTTCGTCTCCTTCTGTGTCTGTTACTCTGAACCCCAATTCCTCCCACACAGGACTTAAAAAAATAAAGAAAAAGCAGGATTTAAAATGATCAGCTTGGCAGTTTCAGCAGCAGCCAGAGGAAACTGGTGCTCAGGCCAGGAGGATTTCAGTCATCTTAAGGCTGACAAGTCCCGGAATATGTCCCATTAGGAGAAGCTTTCTGAAAACCCCCAAACCAAATGGTGGCAGTTGCTCTTTCAAGCTCCTTGATGACAGAATTCTAAAGCGGTTTATCTGGATGATAAGCTGATGGGTGTTTGTGGGTGGGTCAACTCTTGACCAAGTTCATTAGCCATTTGTATGTTGATTGCATTTCCTTAAAAACAATTTGTACCGTGTTCTTTTAATGCCATTAAAATACTTTGAAATGACACAACTGTGATTTTACAGGAGGATTGGTGGTTTATAGTTCTGGATGGAGGAAGGATGCTTAGTTTGTTCATTTCCCCCCCTCTGTCCAGTTCTTGTGAATACAATATCCAATGAACACCTTGAAATAATCTCTTTAACATTTGATCAATTCTTCACCTACATTTGAGAGAAACAAACAAATTAATTATTATAATTATAATCAATTTGTAGTTCTCTTGCAGATGGAATCAAATTGTCCTCCAGGATTTCCCTAAATTCTGCTGCATTAATTTTACCTTCTGCTTCTACAAGCTATCCTGGACCTGCTATCGAGAAGCATCCCCACAGCATGATGGGTGAGAGCAGCTCAGTAGTAGAGCAGTTGTCTTGCAACCAAAAGGTTTTTGGTTCAATCTCTGGCTGTGTCACTTTGTCGTTGTGTCATTGGGTAAGACACTTTACCTGCTGGTGGTGGTTGGAGGGTCCAGTGGAACCTGGTGTATGACAGCTTCACTTCTGTGGCTATAATGTAGTTTAGCATGCGAATTTGTGTATAATGTGAAACACTTTGGAGTCCATGACTCAGAACAGAGCTATACAAATGTGGGCCATGATGCTGCCACCTCCATGCTTCACAGTGGGGATGGGGTGTTTGTGGTGATGTGATTGAGTATCCTTCTTCTCACTCCGTTTGTGAGGACAGCCTGATCTAGGCAGATATACACATGTTACATATTCCATCCGTATCTTGATGATGGATTTAACTGATTTCAGTACTTTAGAATAGGGATGCTTGATATTGGCTTTTTACCGATATCCGATATTGTCAAACTCTTAATTTCCGATATTGATAAAAACCGATACCGATATTAGCGATGTAACCCTCATTTAAAAAAAGACAAACAAAATCATTTTAGGTAACCAACATCACATACCTCCTGTCATGCATACTTAAAGTGGCCATGTCATGGTTTTCCGTGTTTTCTGACTTATCTATAATGTTGCAGCGTTGAGTTCTCACCTTAAACCTGCCAGAAAGAGCAAAAAACGGCGTCCATCTGTCTCCTAGTACAGCCAGTGAGAAGCTCTTCAAGATTTCAGACCTAGGTTTCAAACCGTTTTTTTTTTCACTCCAGCCCGCTATGAGGTCATAGTGATCCGGACTTGCTTATATGGTAAACTCTCCGCCCACATGCATGTTCACGACACCTGGAGCGAGGAGAACGCCAGTGCTGCTGCCGCCATTGCCCATAGACCGTGTAGTGTTTAGTTTCATTTTCGTTTCACTTTCACGCAACGGCACTGCCCCCTACTGCAGCAGAAGTGTCAGGCTGCCAAATAAGGAGAAACCCAGCAGAACCGGAAGGCGGTGCATTCTTTTGATCTTTGAGTTGCTCGTTAGGAAATAATTACAGCGTATTTTGAGTTATAATGGTGCAACGCTGATCTAGAGGCATCAAAGATTACATCTGTTTAATATAAATTGATTTAAATATCGAGCCATGGGCACTTTAAACTTTAAATATTGTCACTGCAAAATAGAACAACTGCTTCAAATCCTTTTCAAAAAAATAGGAGACATCTTGAGTCCTCCTCCCATAATTTCCACTTGACAGTCATTACAAATGGCAGTTTTATTGTCCGGAGACACTTTGGGATAATCCAAACCAAAGACAGGTTGGCAAGTCCTCTTACATGTTTCTTGTTATGCTGCAAGTAATGACGTGGTTTGATGATGTCATCAAGTGTACGCCAATAGATGTTGCATTCAAGGTTGGCTGGGAAATGCTGAAGCCGCAGGATTTAATGAAAGGTGTGCCAAATAAATGGAAATATCTGAAAAACTATACATCAGATTAGTTATATTTTGACATTTTGGGAGAGAGGAGAAGTAGCTGCACAGTTTGATGTATATTATGTGCACGGTATGTAAAGGTTATCTGTGTCATTACAAAAACCGATACCGATATTTTCCGCTATTACATTTTACATCCCTACTTTAGAATAATTTTTTTTTGTATTTCTCTCCTGGCTGCATGGTGGTGTTGTTAGCACTGTTGTCGTCACAGGTTCAAATCCCGGCTGCTGCCTTTCTGCACGGATGTTCTCCCCATGCATATGTGGGTTTCCTCTCACAGATCACAGTGTGCCTGATAGGTTTATAAGTGTTGCTTTGGAGAAAGCATCAGCAAAATGAATAAATATAAACACAAACTTATACTGTTCAATAACCATTCCTCTGATTTGCTTCTTTTGTTTTCATGTTGTGATGGCAGCCAGGAATATTGACTAACCAGTAAGTGGACCTTCCAGACACAGATGTCTTTCAATCACTTGAAACAGTCACTGCACTCGGGTGATCTCCGTTGCACTAATTGTGAGACTACTAGCACCAATTGGCTGGACGTCTGCTGAATTAGGTCAAATACTTTAAAGGGGTTGAATATATTTATACTTATTTTATGTTACACATTTTCCTTTAACTGTCAATATTTTGTAGAAATTAGTTTTCACTCAAAGGGATTAAAAAAAAAATGTTGGGTCAAAGAAGCCAAATTATGTTGCTCATAATTGTTTTATGAAAGGAAGGGGGGAGTGGATGGGATTGTCAAGTTCTGCCTTTGTTTGTGCAGATTCCCCACTTGAAAGGGACGAAAGCGTCCACGCAGCTCTCCCAGCTGGATTTACTCAAGGACCAGGCTGTTATCTCCTTTTATCTTTCATTTTTATTTGAAGTTAATTTTGATCACAGGTGGTCTCTTTAGCAGGTAAAACCTTAAATCCAAAAAAAAGTATATATAAATATACAGTAAACACTGAAATACATAATACTAACAATAATTCATTTTAACATAAATTAAATACGTAAATTGCCCATCTCAACTAAATATGATAGACAAAATCATTTAAATACCACACACCACATCATAATAGTGTTTATATTATTAGTTTAGACAAATAAGTAAATAATTAATTTGATTTTAACCTTAAAGTGCATTTTCCATTTGAATAGTTTCATATAAATTTACTTAATATAGAATATAATTACAATAAATATAATATTTGACTTGTATAAATATATAAATCTCTTAAACATTTTACATTTCATTTAAACTATTTCATTTTTAAATTACTTATACTTTAACAATGTTTCCAGTCAATAATCACTAGCTAAAACTCTCAAAATACTAAGCAACATAAGTAACATTTAATATCAGCAAACATTGATATCAGCGATAGTTGATTGCTCACAGGTGTTTATTGTCACCACGCACCGGAGCTGATGCTAACGCCAAAGCTAACAGAAATAAGTCCAGCAGCAGAGTCTCTTAACATTACAGTCTCTTTCTTACCGGCTGCCTTCCTGCTAGTTTGCAGACGCTTCCAGTGCTGCACATCGCATGAACAGGTCACACACACAAGTCCGTCTTGTTTGCAGTTTACCTTGTTCAGTTACTGTCAGACGCCGGCATGTGTCGCTCTTTTTATGGTCCGTGTTGCACCTGCAACTTGAGTTCCGGTCCCGTTTTTTTT
>SSNR01000003.1:1868247-1996035 GCA_006937965.1 Callopanchax toddi | reverse complement strand
GAAATAGTCCATGTCCAGTCTGTTCCATTTTTTGCTGCAGCTTCCTCCAGATCTGCCTTGTCTTGGTCATCAAGGTATTTGTAGAGCTCCTTTAGAACTGGTTTGGCCCCAACAAAATTTGAACCTGGGTCTGACCAGACTTTCTTTGGGTGGCCCCGAATTGCCGTGAACCTTAAATAGGCCATCAAAAAGCTCTCTGTTGATAAAGAGCTGGCCACCTCAATATGGATGGCTCTGCTTGCCATGCAGCAAAACACCACTCCCCAGACCTTAAGAGTCACTCTCTTTTTAACTTCATCTCTGACATGATAAGGTCCAAAGAGGTCAACTGAGGTGTACTCGAATGGAGCAGCAGGTCTTGTCCTCTCTAAAGGTAAGTCCCCCATTATTTGTTGGCACTTACGAGCTCTTGTCTTTTTACAGACTATGCAGTCTTCAACGGCTTTTTGAGCCACTCTTCTTCCTTTTATGACCCAGGCTATTTGCCTCATTCTCAGCAGGGTTCCAGCAATGCCATCATGAGCTTTTGCATGGGCTTCTCGAGCTAAGAGGGTCGATACCCAGGCTTTAAGGGGAATGAGTGGGACTGCAACCCCGTCTTCTGTGAAGACCTGCACTCTGCCTCCACAAAGAAACAGTCCAGACTTCTTGTCTCGGTAAGCAACCAATCGGTCAAGCGTTGTGCTTGGGAAAACAACACCTTCTTGAATGGTAAAGAAAATGTCTTTTAGCGCATTCTCTCGCTCCTTCACAGAAATAACTCCTGTCGGGCAGATTTCCTCCCACTTTGGATTCTTTATAGCTTGTGTCTTTCTGAGGAACTTTTTGGCAGCTCTCCATATCCATGCAATGGTCTTGATCAGTTTACTCAATAAACTGAACCGACTGAAATCCACCAGCCCCTGCAAGGAAATTGGTTTGTGCTGCTCTGAAGTGGTTTGACTCTTTGATTGTTCCTGCTGTTTCAGACTGAGCTCTTTGGCTTTTGCTCTTGTTGTCATGGCGACAAATGCTTTTTTCTGAAGCTTACTAATGTTCTCTCTAGCATTACTTCCAAGCTCTCTTGCAGATTTGGTCGGCCACTCCTCCACAGGTTCTCTTAAGAATGCTGGACCTTGTTGCCATGTGGAATCCCTGTCAAGATGTTGAGGGTTTGTTCCCCTAGTGATCACATCAGCAATGTTGAGGTGACCTGGGACCCACTGCCAATCTTGAATGCTTGAGTTAGTTTGGATCTCTCCGATTCTATTTGCAAAAATGTTTGGAATCCATAACTCTCTCGCTGGATTGCTCCAAGGACTGTCTGGCTATCAATCAGGTGATGCCATTTCTTGACTTTAATTTGGCTGTGCAGTTCAAAATACCTTTTGAGACGGGATGCGAGAACAGCACCACATACTTCTGCTTTGACAGCATCACCCTTCTGGTCTAAGGGGGTCAGTTTGGCTTTTGATTCCACTAGCCTTATGACTGGGCTTTGGTTCGACTCCCAGCGTAGGTATAAGACAGCTCCATAAGCCTGTTCACTTCCGTCCGAGAAAGTTATTGCTATGGGACTTTCATTATACTGAAAGGGGGTCAAAGCTCTGTCAAACTGGATTTCATTAAGCTGAACATATTCTTCAAAGAGCTTAATTGCGTCCTCTCTAAGATTATTGGAGAGTGCCATGTCCCAGGTGTCTGTTATTTGGTTACTGGTGGCTTTCGCCTCTTGGAATGCTTTCCTTACTAGGATGGCTCCTTTTTGCTTAGCTGGTGTAACCAGGCCAATTGGGTCATATAGTCCCGAAACTTGGCTGAGAAGCTCTCTTCGTGTCAGTGGGTTTGGCATTTGGTCTCTGATTTGGTTTCTTGATAGATCCTGTCCAAGTCGCAGCTTTCTCTTTCTGCTTGAAAAATTGATGCTAACCATCACATGAAGCTTATCCTCTTTCACAACATATCCTAGACCAAGCGCTTTGTTTTCTCCCACCTTCATTTGGTTTGGGAGGAGAATGGGTTTCATGAATGCTCTGATTTGCTGGTCACTGCACTCATTCCTCCCACTTTGGCCGGCATACACCCAAGGTTTTAATTCGAATCCTCCAGCCTTAAGGATGTTCCTAATGTTCTCTGTGATTTCCATCAGGCGACTTGGGTTATTGTGAGACACGAAGATGTCGTCAACATAACTATTATGCTGAAGGATTCGGCGCTCCTCTTCAAGGTGATTGAAAAAAGGTAAGTTAGCAGTCTCTCTCAGAGCCAACTGTGCGATGCACCCTGCTGGTTTATCACCCATGTTGACTCTCGTGATTGCATAATCCTTGATCTCTTCATCCTCTGCATCACGCCATAAGAATCTATGTAGGTGTACTTCTCTCTCGTCCAGCCAAATAGAGTTGTACATCTTTTTTATGTCCCCAAGTGCAGCGTAGGATCCTTCTCTGAACCTCAGAAGAACAGCACGGATTTGGTTCAGGACGTCGGGACCCTTCATCAACAGGTCGTTCATGCTTACTCCTTTGCATCTTTGACTGCTGTTCCAGACAAGTCTGATAGGGGTTGTCACTGAGTGTGGGTTTGGAGCAACAAGATGGCTGATGTACCACACTGGACCCTCCCACTTGGTGATGTCCTCCTTAGACAGCTTGACTGCAGCTCCTCGATCAAGCATGTCATGAACTTGCGCCGAGTAGGCAATTTTCCACTCAGGGTCTTTGTTTAATTGTTTCTCGGTTCTGAGAAATGTAGCTTCGACTGCTTTTCTGTTTTCAGGTAACAACACTGGATCATGTACCCATGGATACTTGGCATGCCAGTGAGGCTCATCAGTGTGGTGGTCTCCTTTTACGTAGGTAAGACCCTCGTTTACAATTTCCAGCTCGCGTTCCTCTGCGAGCGTCATTTCTTTGCCTCCAGGGTGACATCCACCACAGCGACAGCTGCCACACTTCGGTACACATGCAGTGCCAATACTGTCCCAATGCCACCATTTTAGAAATTCTTGACTTGCTGTGGCAGTTTTTGATGTCTTCATCCATCTTAGATCCCAGTTTAATGGTGGTTCTTGTTGGGTTTTTTGATTGAATTCCTGGTACTTTACAGCAGCTGTTCTCATTGATCTAGCAAAGTGTGTCTTTGTCATGTGGGCTGTCATGGTGAACCCTTCGAATAGTTCTGGATGGGTTCCTCCGACCACTTTGCCCAGGGGGCCATCCCATAATACAAGGTCTCCCACAGCTCGGATTCTTTGAGGGGCTAACTTGCCTTCCCTGTGGCTGATTAGCAAGTTAATTTCTTCAGGTCGTTTTAAATCATCCAATAACACATCTGGGAAAAACTTTTGAAGTTGCTCTGCTGACACATGTTTGTAAATGGTTGCAATGCTGTCAAGTCCATAGCAAACCAGCTGGTGTGACTTGAGTACTCCTCTTGGGGTCATCACACGAATCTTCAGGAGGTATCGTTTTGTTTTAACATGAACTTTCATTCCACCGACCCCATGCACAACAAGTGCGATTTCCTCACTCCTGAGGTTTAGTCTGCTTGCAGCTTTGTGTGTGATATAATTGGTGTCGGAGGCTAGATCAATTAATGTTCCAACTCTCTGTCCATCATTGGCTGTTACCTCTAGAATCATCATAAGTACCGGCAGTTCATCAAGTCCACTTTCCACCAGGAGGTTAGATTGGTCTTTATTGGCCTTTTGGATCCTATGGGTTCTGGACACAACATTTGTGAATACATTTTTACAGTGTTCTGCTAACTCGGGTGAAAGCTTCTTGAGGAATTCCTCCTGATCCTCTGTGTACTTTGTAATGCTTTTGAAGTCTTCTGAGCCAACTCGACTTTTCTTTTGGGTTGAATTACTCCTTCTCTCAGCATGTGGGCACAGATAATAATGATGATCAGGGTTTTCTCCATCTTTACAACTTTGGTTCCGACACAGGTAACCAGGTTTGCAGTACTGCTTTTTGTCATGTATTTCCAGACACTTCACACATGCTCCAACTTTCCTGACAGCATTCCTCTTCTCACTTAATGTTAATGCTCTGAATTTCTTACAGAAGTACAGTCTCCGTTTATGTTTTGCATCTCCACAGATGACACAGTCCCCTGGATCCCTTTCTAGTGCTGCTGACTTGGTCCTGGCAAACCTTGGTTCTGATCTGACATCCTTTCTGCTTGACTCCTCTTCTTTTAACTGTTCAAGCTGCTCATAGATCTCCTCTTGTTTTTTCAGGAAAGCCAAAAGGCTGTCGAATCTGTTTGCTGGAGTCACTGAATTTCTCCGATCAGCTGCATAGACCAGCCACTCCTTCTTTAAACTTTCAGGAAGCTTGGTTTCTATTGACTTTGTCACAAGGGGATTCTTTATTGCTCCGGTGTCTCCGAGCTCATTCAAATCCTCGAGTGCCTTTTCCACAGCTTGGATTAGGTCCACTATGCGCCTTGGTTGGTGGCCTCTTACTGCTGGCATCCTTTGCAGCTCCTCCACTATTTCAACAGTGATGGCTGTTCTGTTCCCAAATCTGTTTTCCAAGACTCGGAAGATATCGTCAGATGTACTATAGCAATTTAAGCGCAAATCCCTGGACATTTTGTCATCAAGGCTGTCCAGTAGTTGCATTTTCTTTACCTCTTTTGAACCTGTTGGTTCTCCTTGTACTTGCAGCGCCTCCCAGTCCCTTTTCCAGCGGTAAAAGTCACGCTTATTTCCAGTGAACTTGGGGAGGGATGCTGGTTTCAGTCTGATGGTCGGTAGAGAGACATTTGAAAGGTTCGATTTTGGGTCTTTTTTATCCTCATCCTCCTTCGATTTCATCTGAATAAACTCAGTTGTTCTTGAAATCAGTTCAGGGACGGTAAGATCCAACTTTCTTAAACGGCTCTGAACTTCATCTTGAATGTTGCGAGGAATCCACTTCTTCCAATGGTTCTGTGATTCCTTTGCAGATTTTTGCAGGGTTTGTAGGTGATTGATGATGAAGTCATAGGCCTCTTTGCCCATCTCAGGCTTTAGTGCAGCAGCACGATCACATTGGTCTTCTGCTACTTGAAGTGCTGTTCCTAGGTCAGCCTTTCCATATGTCTCCCACAGAGTCTCTTGGGTTAAGGTTCTGACCTGTTTGAGTCTGTCCTCACAATCTCTTGCAGTCTCCTCGAGGTCTGCCTGTTGCTGTGAGGTTAACTCAGCTCCTTCATCTCCATCATCCAGTTTTTCTTCCATCTCTGCAGTAAGACATGCGCCGACCTCATCATTTGCAATCATGACTTTTTCAGCTTCCAAGGAGAGTTTATCAAAACTTTCTTTAAGCTCCTCCTCAGTCATGTCCTCATGCAGTTTTGTTATGTTATTTGCTAGACGAGTGAATGATCTCTTTGCTGATGCCCTTTCCGCTTTCAGTTGCTTAATAGTCTTTATGGTTGCTTTTTCCTCCATTTTAGAGAGAAGCCCGGTTTTTACTGTCAAGTTCTGCCTTTGTTTGTGCAGATTCCCCACTTGAAAGGGACGAAAGCGTCCACGCAGCTCTCCCAGCTGGATTTACTCAAGGACCAGGCTGTTATCTCCTTTTATCTTTCATTTTTATTTGAAGTTAATTTTGATCACAGGTGGTCTCTTTAGCAGGTAAAACCTTAAATCCAAAAAAAAGTATATATAAATATACAGTAAACACTGAAATACATAATACTAACAATAATTCATTTTAACATAAATTAAATACGTAAATTGCCCATCTCAACTAAATATGATAGACAAAATCATTTAAATACCACACACCACATCATAATAGTGTTTATATTATTAGTTTAGACAAATAAGTAAATAATTAATTTGATTTTAACCTTAAAGTGCATTTTCCATTTGAATAGTTTCATATAAATTTACTTAATATAGAATATAATTACATAAATATATATTATGTATAAATATATAAATCTCTTAAACATTTTACATTTCATTTAAACTATTTCATTTTTAAATTACTTATACTTTAACAATGTTTCCAGTCAATAATCACTAGCTAAAACTCTCAAAATACTAAGCAACATAAGTAACATTTAATATCAGCAAACATTGATATCAGCGATAGTTGATTGCTCACAGGTGTTTATTGTCACCACGCACCGGAGCTGATGCTAACGCCAAAGCTAACAGAAATAAGTCCAGCAGCAGAGTCTCTTAACATTACAGTCTCTTTCTTACCGGCTGCCTTCCTGCTAGTTTGCAGACGCTTCCAGTGCTGCACATCGCATGAACAGGTCACACACACAAGTCCGTCTTGTTTGCAGTTTACCTTGTTCAGTTACTGTCAGACGCCGGCATGTGTCGCTCTTTTTATGGTCCGTGTTGCACCTGCAACTTGAGTTCCGGTCCCGTTTTTTTTCTTCTTTTTTTTCTTCTTTCACAGCTTTAACTTAACAGGGATTACATACATTAATACCTGAGTACAACCTGGAATTTGTTCTATACATTTGACCCATCCCTGAGAAGCACAGGGCAGCCAGTTTCACAGTGCCCGGGGGAGTTGGGGGTTCAGTTTCTTGCCCAAAGGTACTTCAATACTTGGCTTGGGATTTACACTCTGATCTCCAGATCCACGGATCTTCTGATCGCCTCTCTTCCCCTGAGCAACAAACTCCCCCAAAAGCAATAAAAGGGTAAAACATCCAAGGGGGTGATCATTTTATAGGCAATGTATGTGTGTGAAGTTATGATTTCTCAAAACACTTTTGGCAATACAAGTAGAATCCTTTTACTAATTTGCAGCAGTATTTCATTAGTAATGGAAAAAATAGTTCAGACTATTTTATACACAAAGAAGCAACAGTTAACAATGTCCACCTTGAAATGTATCCTTTCTGTGCTTCTTCAATGCCTTCTGCAGAAATATTAAAGTCTATTGTCAAATAGTGGAGATGTCTTTATTTTATTTATTTATTTATTTTTGTTATTGATGCATTTCTTGTTTTTGTAAACAATTCAGTGCAAAGTCTTAAGACATGCCTCATTTTTAATATTTTATTTTTAAAGAACCAGTTCTTTTGTGCAATGTTTTAGAGGGGCTTTAATATTTTTCCTAAATTTTTTGAATGCCTGTTTGTTTGTTTTTTACTTTGGCTGAATTTTAGTAAAGAACCTGATCATTTTCAGAAAATGTTTAATCCACTTAGTTTAGCAGTCAAAAAACTCGAGGAGTAAACCAGTGTTGTGTTGAGATATACAACATACAATTTAGGAACAATGCTATTTTAAAATGTTACGAAGACTATTTCTTTTGCTGAAACGGGGAGTTTTTAATGCATCTCTCAGATTTTTGCGAGAAAACTTTAAAAGTTCTTCAAAAAAAGCCTAGAAAAAGGTTGATTAGAAGCACCTAAAATTGAAAGTCTGCCTCCTTAAGCAAAGTATAAAGAAGTTGTGGATGGTTTAAAACTTCTGTACTGTATTTGAACACAGACAGAACCTCTAAGAAGAGATTGCACATTAGGAAAAACAGCTCCTCCCACCTGTCCTAACATGACAGTGATGAGGAAAGAGCTGCAGGGCTTACTAATGTGCGTGAAATACTATCCCTGACATGAATGTTATTGACAAACCTGGCTGGACATTTGGGGCAGTGAACTGTCAGTAAATTTAATGCATATTCATCTCCTTTATCCCACTGGTCTTGCCAGAGCGCTGGAGCTGTGTCATCTTGCCACACTCCAGCTACCACCCAAATGTATAGTGACACTGATTATGCAAATCTGTATCTTGTTTTCCCCCCAATACCTGCATTAGGAGCCTGCTACATTATTGAAGTTGAGATACGGGCCTCTTAGAGAGGAGCCAAGTGGAAATCTGGGGAAATCTTTTTACATTTTTTTCATTTCTGCACTTCACAACAGTTGTCACATTAAGGGAGAATCAGATGAGAAACACCCTTTGATGTTTAGGCATACATTATGAATCTTTGCAGGGTGTGAAAAGGATTAAAAAGTAAATAAAACTGTGGATTTGGGAACGTCTTGGTCACAGTCTTCTCTCTGCACGGCTTTGTTAAAGGGCTCATTTTTGTGTCTTTTCAAAGTGTGTGGGCACACCTGAGTTGTTTGTTTTTAAAAGAATACATCAAAGCTGTCCTACTTTTTTATTTAAAGGGATATGTTGCTCAAATTATAGCAAAAATAAAGGGTTGTCTTTGTTCATCTTTTGTGTTGAGTTTGAATTTTCAGTGATAACGTTTATTTTCATAATAATCAAACTTTACTCATATTGGCAGTGTTTAGTGTAAGAGAACACTATCAATAAAATGTCATTATAAATCTGTATTTTTATTGCCTTTTTTATTTCTGTACATAAAATGTAATTTGCTGTTCTGCACCTTTTTGGCAAACACAAAAGAGACATGCTGTATATAGGATGATGAGGCTTTTTTAAACAGATTCACCCAGAGATAAATTATTTTTATGATGCAATCCACCATGTTGTCTTTGTCTGAGCGTTTCCTTCCACTTCCCTCGGTGTTGTAGTCTGCCCTCTCTGATACCAGTCTTTATGTTTTCTCTTTGCCTTCCCTGATTGCTCAACCTTTTCACAGATTGAGCCCATATTGCCTGGGGCCAGCCATTGAATACAGTATATGCAGTGTGTGCTGATCCTCCAAATTGCCATGTGTGAAATCTTTCCCACTTGCTCCTGGGGGAGCAGCCATATCACTCAAAATAAAACAGCCTCCCGTATCCTCCCCTTATTCTTCCACTTCACTGTTCTCTGCGGCCGCCTGGGACGGTGCAGTTGTGAGGCTTTATAGTGGAAGCCTATTAGACAAATCTGAGGAGAATGCAGCAGAGGTGCTGTGATACCAGGTTGTCAGTGGGCTCCACAGTCTCATATAAATATATCAGTCATGCTGGCTTGGAGGTCTCACTGAATTATATTAGTTTACCATTTTAGTATAAATGCAGCAAAGGGGGGGATTGTTCCATAAGGGAGAAAATTGCATCAGGTTTTAAAAAGAATGCTTTGTTAGATTTATTAATATCTGTCATTTTTGTCTCCATCAATATGGCGGTAAAACCCATCGGAAGTCAAACTTGATTAGAAACTATTTCCATGCTTGAAGTGTGGCTCATGTGCTCCGTTTGAGCATCCTCACATTATTATATACGAGTTTCAGTCTAAACACCAGTGTCACGTCGGCTGTCACTATACTTTCAATTCTTCCTCCTATAGTGTTCTACGACCCATCAAATCAAGGATAGACAAAAGAGGAATAACAGAGGGAGAGGACCGAGATGTTAAATTGCGTTATGGCTGTTCTAATGGAGAGGTGTATCCCCCTGCAGCTGGCGGTGCAGCGCATGCGCCTGTGTCTTCTAATGAGCCTGCATTCAGGGACCTGTGTGGAAACAAAAGGCTGTGCTTGTCTACCACACCAGATCCCTTCACCCACCCTCTTCCTGCTCTCGCAGCAGCGAGCGTGACAGACCAAGAGCAGAGCGCCGGTCCCTTCCTGGTGGTGTGATTAGATTGGGGCCGAAGTCTCCAGCTGGCAGGCCTGTCTGTGACTGGAGGCGGCCGTCCCCAGCGCTTGTCACTGCCTGACACCTCTGACAGGCAGGGGACAGCTTCAGCAGACAGGTTCATTAAATGGCATTTTTTACAGCTGGGCCTCTAAAAATGAGGGCTGGGCTTTGTCAAATCCCCAAGTCTACTGGGGCCCCTGCGTGTTAGTTTAGACCAAAGCTTTGTTGTTATGACAATTTTTTTTTTTGATCTGGGCAGTTTGAAAAAAATTCTCTTTTTTCTCCTCTTTAGCCTCTCTTTTGTTGACAGCTAGCCCTTTGGCCTGTACTTTGTCACAGCGGCAAGTTGTTCAGATAAGCTGCAAGAACATGCCAGTGCAAAAATATTGATAATCAATGTAGTGCTGCAATGTTGCAAAATAAAAATAAAAAACTCTCACGTTTAAAGACCCTGCAAAGCAATTGTGCATGATGATTTATTAAGAAGCTGTTGTTGTAATAAAAAAAAAAGAAGTAAAACAGCACGAGAGACTGCTAAAATTCAAGTCTCTAGATGTTTGACAGCTTGCTTCCCTCCTGATGGAGTAAATTGTTGTGGCCTTCAAATGATTGCACATCTGTTTGCCTTCAGCATTGCATTTTGAATCTGCTTCCAGAACATCTGGCTGCAGAATGGGAGCAGAAAAAAAGCTGCCCTTCCTCCTAGAGAGATGCTGCTGACCCTCAGCAACACGCCTGCAGCTCTGAAGCCATCCCTCCATCTCACCTCCCCTCCTCTTGATCCTTCCGCCTCTCTGCCTGCTTCCTCCTCTGTGCTATGCTGTCTCTATGACAACTGTTTGAGGAGCGGGGGGGGCTGCAGAGGTGTCAAGCAGGGGCATTACTAGTAGAAGAGCACCAGAGATGCTGTGCTGCACATCCTGCATCTCCACCTAATCCAATTTTAATTGAGCTCCAGAGATTTTGGCTGTGGCGCGGAGGTCGGGCATGAGCTATTCCACGGAGAAATTAAAGCGGCCCAGCTTGTGCTGCACTCGTCCAGCCTGTCACTATTTTAAATGAGCATTAGCATCAGACCTAACCCAGCACACCATCTTGCTTTGCTTCTCTTCCTCCCTGCCCATTCCACTTCAGACACACACACACTCCCACACACTCACAGATGTGCTTTGGAGCCTCACACCTTTGCTGCCATGTTATATCTTTATTCTCTATTTTTTCTATGTGTGATTATAACCCGGGGAGTTGATGACGTTCCTCCACGGCTCACGCTGTTGGACAAAATTGTTCAGAGGGATGGAAGGAAGGGAAGAAGGTGTGTGAGGGGATCATTCTCACCTGTCAGAACGATTGTCTTGATTTCCTGAAAGCAGATCTTTTGTCTCAGTGGTGCTGTACACACTAATGATTCTTTGTCTGCTTTCTCCTTTTTTTTTTTTAGACATGATATTCTTTATTGATTCTTTATGTGTCACTGACCCCAAGAGCTTTGCCTCTGACCACTATATTTGTGAACGTTGTAAACGTAAAGGAAACGTGTGAAAGAGGATCTGTTGACAGCTTTGTGTTTTGTTGAAACATGCCTTGAGATGTGTTATAATGCGTCTCTAATTCTTTGTTGCAAGTTAAAGTAAGAAACAAATAGAGCAGCGGCGTTGAGAAGGTTCACTGATGACCCTGGTTTCACTAAGATCCAATTATGGTTTTGTGCTTGGAGACAGCTTTCACATGTAGTTAAAAACAGCTTTTAGGAGCTTAATGAGAAGAACGTTTCTTGAAGATTTGAATCCCAGCTGGGATGAGTAAACTAGGGCACAGTTTAATGTCTCAGAAAAGTACAAATAAAAGTGAAACATCTTCTATAAAAAAAACACAAGTAGATGCTGAGCACCCTAATTGCTCTTCTGTACTAGTTTAGATTTATTTTACTGTCCTCGCTCTTTTGCAGTTTGAAAAACAGTTGACTCACTTGTTTTCTTTTGTTCCTTGGTAACATGAATGTTGCACATTTTACCTTGTTTATTTCTGTCTTCTTCAGATGCTTCTGCAAAAACAATTGCACACTTTCTAGATTAAATTATTTAAATTACAAAACAAACCAAAAAACTAAGTAGTTAGAAATAACTTAAATCATCTGTAATGAAATCTTCATCAACCAAAGGTCATTGTTATCCTGCCGTTTCTTCCAGGTCTTGGCGTACACCGAAGGTTTACACGGGAAGTGGATGTTCAGTGAGATCCGAGCCGTCTTCTCCAGACGCTTCCTTCTGCAAAATACTGCAATGGAAGTCTTTATGGCGAACAGAAGTAAGGCATGTCCATATTTAATTTTCCATTTTTCTACCATTGAGTTAAAATTTCCTTGTTTGCAGCGTCGGTCATGTTCAACTTACCTGACCAGGCCACAGTAAAAAAAGTGGTCTACTGTCTCCCTCGAGTTGGAGTCGGCACCAGCTACGGACTTCCTCAGGCCAGGTGGGTCAAAGAATTCCAAGGAAAAGTCAGAACAGACTTAGTGGATATTTTATCATTTCCTTCTGGCTGTAGTTGCTTTCTGTGTTGTTGTGTTGCGTTATGCTTTGTTGTGTTGTTGTGGTGCATGTGTTCAGCCTCAAACAGCAGAGTGTATTTGAAGTCCCATTGCTCCGGTCGTTGAAGTGAATGTGCACTGACCCTGACTGAACTGACCTAATTCTCTGACAGAAGACTCTATACAGCAGGACCGTGGTCAGGCCAGAGACCACAGACAACAAAACACAGACTCCCTTTAGAGGCTAGTAGTGCTAACAGGCTCTTTATTTACTACAGACAAACAAGCAGTCTCAGGTTGAGTGGTTATAATGCAAACTTACAATCAAGGCATCCACCTTAACATATTGCACCAATTTTAAAAAATCACTGTTTTTTTATTTTTTTTAGGTGCAATCTGCAGTGTTTTCATTTTACTGGTATTAGACAAATGTTTGCTAATTATCCACTGTGAAAGTGGAGCGTGGTTTCCTATACCGTTAAGGTTTTTTTGCATCTTAAAATATCTGAATTTAACCTCAAACGTATTCATCCTGATTTCTTGTTTACCTGTTTTTAGGCGCATCTCTCTAGCAACCCCGCGACAGCTTTTCAAATCCTCCAACATGACCCAGCGCTGGCAGAGAAGAGAAATCTCCAACTTTGAGTACCTCATGTTTCTCAACACCATAGCAGGTAGTGATTTAATGCTCTGCAGTTATCAGACCCTCATGTGAAATTCAATGCTTGAAACTTAGAAGTAAGGATATAATGTATTCTCTTGTTTTTTTTTACAGCCATCAGTTAAACTGATAGATTCTGATTTGTTTTCCTCCTTATCCAGGTAGAATGTGCAAAGTTTAAAGTTACACTCTATTATCTATGTGTGTCTTCTCACAGTTAGTCAAATAATTTTAATGTTAGCTACTAGGATCAATAAACTTTATGTGTCAGTGGTGCTGAAAGCGTTCTAGAAGTGGGCTCAGGTACGTCGTATTTGTTTATGAATTCACCGTAGCCTTAGGCGGCACTCAGCCTGGTAAACTTCACAGTTCATGAGAGTGTGCCGTTTGAAGCAAAAAGCAGGCAGAGTAGATTTTGCCGGATAATTAGTGCCTGGCTCTGTGAAAGTGTACAAAGTGTCTGCAGAGTTGAAAGGTTCTGTTGTCGACTCTCTGATCTGAACTGCAACTAACAGGGAAGGCAAGAACGACTCGGCGCTACTCTGCACAGCGAGGTGTCATCCCCTCTATCGCTGCATATTCATGCATATTTATATTTAGCTCGCGCTCGAGTTCGATACATTATTGTCAGCTAATTAGATGTAAGGCAGACAGAAAAACAAGCCCAAAATTCATTAAAAATCCCTGGTAATGACCTGAGCTGCCAGGGATGTCAGAATAGTGTGAGAGGGAGACAGGCGGGAGGGGGGGGGAGTGCTGAGAAGAAGCGTGAACGTGAAGTCTCCTTCTAATTAAACACTATTCCACTGTTATTAACATCCTGCCACCCTAACTCAGGCCTCAGCTCCACTAGGTCTAACTACACCAATGCCAGACTCATCCTCCTTGCTCAGCTCGCAGATTTTTTTATTTTTCTCATCCAAGTGTGTACTATTAACCTTGATAATTATGCACTCCAGCTTTCCTCAAACCCTCTTGGCTGCTCTGCAGAAGCCTTTTCACTGGCTAACCTGTCACACACTTTGATTGCTCAGTCACATTTGGATTTTCATAGCACTCTGCTGCAGAAACACACGTGACAATTTGCCTGTGATGTTAAAATTTTAAAATATGCTGATGCCACTGAGTAAAATAATTAAGCATAACTAATGTCTTCATACTTTTTTCAATGAGCTGGATGTAAAAATTAAAAATGATATTTTTCAGTGGTTTTCTAAACATTCTGAAGGTCTTTTCAAAGATTTTTATTGGACTTTAGTTGCTTTTCATTTTCTCCAGTACATGACAGTGTCATATTACAGTATAGTTTTAGGTTCAAAAGAATTGGATAGTGAATGACAAATAAAAGATCACATCAGGTCTACCATATGTGTAAAGCAAATGAAATGTATCTGTGCGCAGTTTTTTAAAATAAAGGAAAAAAATAGAAGAAAGAGATATAAAAGTGTGGCCCGGGGGCCACTTGTGGCCCTCTGAGAGATTTTCTGCGACCTTCAGCTGCATTTGCAGAATTTTGTCCTTTTTTAAAAATGTCGTCTTGTTGTCCAAAGTATTAATCTTTTACTAACCAGGTTTATTCTTTTAAATAAATTTCCTGGTGAATAGAACCACAAAAACTCTTTTACTTAACAACAGACGGCTGAGTTTCGTTCATAAAATCTGACTAAATCCGGTAGCTTTACTGAAGAAAGAGGAACCAGATCCTGTTCCTGTTGCTGATAACAGATTAAAATGTATTTTGGAGACCGGAAAACAATTGACCAATCAAATCCAGGGAATTTGATGCTTTCTTTTTACTAAGGCAAACATACAGCGAGGCACCTGGCTGCAGACACAAGATGGCGGACAAAGATCGCGGACAGCCACTCTCGTACTACCATACCGGAAGCTCTCTACCGGAAGTGACGTAATTCTCCGTACCGGAAGCGAATATCCTTTTTCTAGATTGGCTGTGGGGATTTCAAGCAAGGTCAACAACCCTCCCCCTAACCTAACCCTAACCAATTCCGGTACGGTATACGGAGGTTGCTGTCCGTCATCTTTGTCCGCCATCTTGTGTCTGCAGCCAGGTACTTTTGAACATACAAGATTCTTTTATGTCTTTTTTTTTTTAGCGGCACAAATAAAAGCAATTAATATGAAAAAATTGTAACATTTTTCCAAATAAAAAATGACATTTTTGTGACTCAACGTGGAGATTTTGGCCCCCCTTTCTTGAAAAGTTTGGACACCCGTGGGATTTGAGGATGGAGCATCCTTTATTTGATCATTTTCTGCCAAATTCTCAGCTCACAGCTCTTTGGGATCACATTGGTGACAAAACACCAATTTGTGTGTCAAACTGTCATCTTAGGTTGTATCAATTCAAATGGTTGACAGTCATAAAAATCTATTGGCACAAGAATTTGACTTGTTATGAAACAATTTTTAAAAGTAATAACTAAGGAGACTGGACAAAGAAAGGGATATTAACAGGCCCAAAGATGCATGTCTAAGCAGCTCAGCTGATTGTTATGATTTGAAATATTTTGTTGAAAATGATTGCTATACACTCACTGGCCACTTTATTTGGTACACTTTGCTAGTTGGATCCCCTTTTGCCTGCAGAACTGCCTTAATCCTTCGTGGCATTGATTCAGCAAGTTACTGGAAACATTCCTCAGAGATTTTGGTCCTTATTGACATGATAGCATGACGATTCATGCTTTCAAATTGTTGACGCCAAATTCTAACCCTACCATCCGAATGTCGCAGCAGAAATCGAGACTCATCAGGACAAGGAACATTTTTCCAATCTTCTGTTGTCCAATTTTATTGGGTCTGTGAGAATTGTAGCCTCAGTTTCCTGTTCTTAGCTGACAGGAGTGGCACCCAGTGTGGTCTTCTGCTGTAGCCCATCTGCCTCAAGGTTCAACGTGTTGTGCGTTCAGAGATGCTCTCCTGCATACCTTGGCTGTAACCAATTGTTATTTAAGTTACTGTTTCTATCAGCTCAAACCAGTTTGACCATTCTCCTTTGACCTCTGGCATCAACAAGACATTTTCGCCCACAGAACTCACTGGATGCTTTCCCTTTTTCGGACCATTCTCTGTAAACCCTAGAGATGGTTGTGCGTGACAATCCCAGAAGATCAGCAGTTTCTGAAATACACAGATCCAACAACCATGCCACGTTCAAAGTCACTTAAATCCCCTTTCTTCCCCATCAGCTCGGTTTGAACTGCAACCAATCATCTTGACCATATCTACATGCTTAAATGCATTGAGTTGTGTTTGGCTGATTAGTCATTTGCGTTAACGAGTAGTTGACAGGTGTACCCAGTAAAGTGGCCAGTGAGAGTAAATGGAGAAGGTATAAAAAGAGGTACAACACAGATGAAACCATCTAAAGGTACTGTCATATTTTGAAGCTGCAATTCAACCAGTGTCACTGGAATATTTGTCAAAATTCATAGGAATGTCAACACAGAATTATACTCTTAGATTTAACTTCAATGAAAAACAATCTGTAGGACATCTGATTCATAACAGCTTCAGATTTCAGCACGAGTTATTCCAAGTATGATGTCCAAGCTGTTAAAGCATTCCTGCACAGAGAAACGAGGAACACTTTGAGTCGTGGATCGGCTAAACCAACGCCCAAACCTGGATTTTATTGAATCAGATCATGTAAAGAAATAATAAAATAAAACATATCCAACACTCAAAGAAATGCTTTGTAAATTCCTGGAGAAGCCTTCATCACGATGGCTTAAAGAAACTAAAATAACGTGGCTAAAAAGTTTAGTTACAAAGGTTGACTTTGAAGTTTTACTGTACAAATGTATGACAAGTACTATAATAAGCAAAGGTTTGACACTTTTAACCTGCTGAGCTGCAGTTCTGTCTATGTACAGTGCATTTGCTTTATAATTTTTATAGAAAATTAAACTTTTTAATTACCAGTTTGTTTAGAGCCAATGTGTTCAGTCTGGTTTATTACTAGTAGAAATTTAACAACTGTCCAGAGCTGACCCATGCCAGACCTCATAACTGCAACAACATCAAAAGCATTTGTTATCATGAATCTATATCACTATAATTACATCCACTCAGCTTGGAGACAGGCCTCCTTTCACTTGGACCTTCTATCGACAAAGCACACTCAGCAGCACGTGTCAGGGGACACACAGAAAACATTCTCACATTCTCCTCTGGACGTGTGTGTATATATATATATATATATATATATATATATATATATATATATATATATATATATATATATATATATATATATATATATATATATATATGTATGTATGTATATTCCCTGGGCAGAGTGTTTAAGAAAGTATTGAAGGAAGTCTGTTTTTGAGGGTTCAGAGATCAGGGCTTGTTGGAATGCTGCATACTGATCCCCTAAGTAACCAAAGCCTGCCCTGCTGTCAACCCCTTGGTTCTTTCCCAGTCCGTCATCACTCACAGATTTCTGTCTGCTGTGTGTTTCTAGGGAGGACGTATAATGACCTGAACCAGTACCCAGTCTTTCCTTGGGTCCTCACCAACTATGACTCTGAGGAGCTGGATCTGACCCTGCCAGGGAACTTCAGAGACCTTTCAAAGGTACTGAGGCCTCTCGCATCTCAATGTGATGTGAAGAAAAGGGGTAATTAGGGGGCAAGAGGGTGTACTACCAGGGGGTTTTCTTATTTAAGGGCAGATTGTAAGATTTACTTTCAAATTTATTTCCATAAGAATCAATTGAAGTCTGATCTTAGGAGATGCCTGGCAGAAGGTGGAAAATGTAGATTGTGGATTTCAGAAATAAGCTTGTGCAAATTTACTCTGTTTATTTGGTACTGTTACCATAAAAATGTTCTCTATTTATTTTTTTTACAAATTTCTTGTCAGTTTAACCAACTTTTTTCTCCAAAGCATTGATGCTTTTGGTTTTAATCTATCTGACCTTTTGGCATTTGTGTTTTTAAAAATGTTAAACATATTTTTATAGGAAAACATAATGGTCTTGCTTAATTGTCCTTTCACAACCCTCTAACAGAATTTTCAGGTATTAGCGAACCTTTTTAGTGTTTGAAATGTTGATGTGAACATCAATAATTCTCAGAAAAAAATATGATGCAAGCATTTGATTGTGGCACTGCAAAATTTACATTCATCAATTTGCCTAATTAGATGACTGTTAACTTTTAAAATTATTCTTAACAAATAGCAGGCCATGTACTTTTTAATTCCACATTTTTTTTAACCAACATATTATTGATGTTAGACAATCAAAATTATAACCAAGAGAATAATTGTTTGAAACCCCTCTTTAGTAAAAATACCTCAATTTGATGTATGCAACACAAAAACACTGTCACAATATAGTCAAACATAAAAATTATAACAATCTGGTGAAAATATAAACAAAAATGATCCTCCAAACCAAATATACACACTTTATTCAAAGGTGACTGACAAACACATACTGTATGCAAATAAAACATCACAACATGCCCATTAGGTTATTTGCAAATCGCTTTGGAGAAAGACCTTGTTTAAATAAAAAAAACATAAAAATCACAGAGCATAACAGGTGCTAAATCCAAATTTGCATATTTTCTCTTTCAAATACGAATTAGTACTTATTCTAAATAAGAAAACACATTTAATCAGAGTTGCTCAGCTGATAAGAGCCTTTCAAAAACCCAGTTTGAAAGGTGTTTCTAATAATAGCATTTCAAAAACTCATCAAATAACAGAAGGTAAAGCCAAATTACAAGAGCTCAGACATGATGTCCCTAATGCCCTGCAGCCGTGATGGATAAAGTTCAACATTTTGTTTGCTGTATGTTTGACTAAAGAGGAAAAGGCAGCAGATCACTCTCCCACAAAGCGTGGCCTGGTTTACCGCCCCCCTTTTCTGTCTCTGTCTCTCTCTCGCTCGCTCCTGCACACTGCTGCTCACTGACCTGAAAACAGTCGCATTCCTGTCTGAGCTCTCTCACTCATTTTATCGTTGCCTCATTCCCTCTTGTTCTGCTTAAAGCGCCGACGTTGTGACTAAGAGCCTCGCTTTGCTATCTCACTTCTCAGCAGTTTGTATAAATTTTCAGCTTTTCGAGACACGTTTTCCTGACGTGTGCCGTGCTTTTTAGAGGGAAAGGAGGTGAACTTTAAGGAAGAGAGAAATAAGAAACAAGAAGTTGGGCTGGAGCACTTTTTATTTCACTGAATCCATAACTCCTCTTGGGTTCACAGCTCTGTTGTGTTTTGCTGTGGTCATTTCAATAATCATCAGCTTTACCTGTAGGGTGCTCAGGTGGCCCTTGCAAGCTGCTGGATGTGTGTGTGTATATGTGCACGTGTGGGTTGAGGGTGGCTGATCTGAGCTGCAGCCACAGTCAACCCCACTGCCCTGGGGAGACAGTTATGTATTGTAATGTATTCCAGTGACATCCTTGCATGCTGTTTACAGGGTTGAGCTGCCTTCATTAGCATGAGTTCACAGCCTGTGTCTCCTGACAGTTGTCCTTGGAACCCCAGGGCTTATTCCTCCAAAAGTTCACTGATCGTATAGCAGAGAGGGACAGAGGCCTCTGCATCTTCTTCTTGCTTGGTCTGCCCTTTTGTTCAATTATAGATTTGAGTTGGCAAATTCTCTGGAGACATGTTTGTTGAGTTGACCTCATTCTTCAACTTAAACCAGGACAGTTTTGTACTGCAGAAGTTGTCAAATGTTCTTCTAGTGTTAGCCTATTTTACATAAAGCTGTTAGCTTCTTACAAAACATTAACCACAAGTTGTACATCATGTTCAATCAATGGATACAACAGTAATCAGTAGGTGAGAGGAAAATGTGTCAAATTGGAATGTTTTAAATGTTGTGATCTAATGCTTCTCTGGTTTTCTGAAAAGGGTGTGCTCTTTGAGTCAGGATGCTACAAAGAGTCATGGAGTTCATTCCTATACTGTTATATAACATGATAACTGAGAAACTACTGTAGTTTATTTGCTAACTAAAACTAAATTAACACTTATTTAAACAATGGCACAAACTATAAGTTTCAGACTCTTCGTTAAAACGGCTGATCAGGACGATGCTTGTAGCTTGTAGCATTTAGCTCTCGCTACTGCATACTTTAGCAATTGTCTTTAAACTTATGATGAATAACTTTGCTTTGCTATTATTGTAGATGTACTGATGTGCTTGTTTCATAGATAAAGTGTAAAACTTTTTATTATTGAAAATGCATTGTGCTGTCAAAAAAGACACATTTCTATTGTTGTGGAGATAGCTCGGAAGTGGGGTGGACTGTATGGTATTGGAACGTAATTTACAGCTGCCACTATCCTGGAGTGTCGGCCAGAACACTTCTTTAAAGCCGGGATGGATATTCAGGCTCAGACTAATCCACTTGGAGTCAATGAGGAGACAGAGTTGCTCTTTAACTTCTTGTATTGAACTTTAGAACATACAGTGGACAGGAGTACGGATGGATATATGCGTGTGGGTGTGGGTGTGGGTGTGTGGGTGTGTGTGTGTGTGTGTGTGGTTTCTGAAATACAGAAAGAAAAGGACACTCAATAACCAAAATGTCCACATTACATACAATATAACAAAGCACCAACTGAAATACTACCCAGATCTTATTAGCAGACTACACACAGTAATTTAATACTAATATGATCCATAAAGGAGGTAGTAAATGCACTTAAAATACACAGACCCAACACAAATACTTATAAAAGGCCTCAAAGCCACATGAATTAGCATTAGCTTCACTTAGCTACAAGGCTAGGAGGTTAGCATGGAAGTTAGCTGCTAATAATCACACAATTCTCCCATATAAACACTCATTGGAGTCAACCCAGTTACAGAACTTACTTCAGTCATGAACGCACACCACTTTGAACACACCCAGAGTTGGTCAGCAGGTGAATAAAAGGCAGAAAACTTGAGCTGAGTCACACCACGTTTCTCTAGAGTCTCTGTTAACCTCATGAGCTGGGATAGAAAACGCCCTCTGGTGGACACGGGAGGTACTGCAACTAACTAAACTACAACATGATATTTAAAGGAACATTACACTCAACACAGGGCCTTTTGTACAGTGTGTGTGTGTGTGTGACATTTTATATGTCAAATGTGCCGCCCCCAACTGTATGCAGTACATTTGCTCACAACAAAGGCAACACTATCAACAGTCTGGTAACCTAAGATGACTGACTCTCACTGTCATCTGGGAGAGCGGGCAGGATCACCAACCTGGACACAGGTCGGGTAAAAGTTCTGTCCTTTACCTTGACGTCAGCCGACCGGATGTGTCCATCAAGACTGGGGTGCACCTTGGAGATGCGGCCCACGAGCCAGGAGGCACAAGGTAGGTGGGGATCGACAATCATTGCCACAGATCCTTCTGTGACATCTGCAGAGGATGACTGCCACTTCTGGCGGGACTGCAGGCCAGGAAGGTACAGTCGAATGAAGCGGGACCAGAAGTGGTCGGCAAGCACCTGAGAGTGTTTCCACCTCCGGCGACTCAGGAGCTCTTCCTTGGGGTAGACCACTTGGGGAAGTGATCCGTCTGGCCGCCCCATTAGGAGGCAGTTGGGGGTCACGGGATCGGGGTCGCTGACGTCAGAGGGAACATAACCTAGTGGTTTAGAGTTAAGGATTCCCTCCACCTCCACTAAGACAGTGCGGANTCAAGTTTTGGGGCCAAAACAAACAAAAAAGATGGAGATGGACATGGAGAGCTATTTTTAAAAAAACATGTAAGTCACTTAAAGTATAAGAGAGACCATCAAAATCACTTTATTGACAATAGGCTTTGATGCAAAGATAAGATCCTACAGAGAGACTGTTAACCCTTTAAAACATGACATAAAATAATCATCAGAAAACCATTAAAGATGTTAAAGCTTGAAACATTTGATGACTAATGTTAATATAACAATCATTTGCTTCTATTTTACATCTGTTGTATTACAGGGTATAAAAATGCAGCAACAATCAAACTAAATCAAATCTGAACCAGACAACTGCAGTAGTTCAATCTTCACCAGAGGGCAAATAACCTGAGTCAGATTTAATACAGCAGCTTTTAGAAGAAAAGAAGAAAGAAGATTGGATTTATATAGCACCTTTCAGGACAGCCAAAGTGCTTTGACAGAAGCTCCATTATTCATTCACACACACATTCACACTCTGGTGGTGGTAAACTACGACAGATGTCTGTGGTCACAGCTGCCCTGGGGCAGTCTGACAGAGGTGAGGCTACCATTCTGTGGCCATCGGCCCTTCTGACCACCACCAACATTCACAGAGACAAGTTGGGTGAAGTGTCTTGCCAAAGGACACAATGTAACCCAGACAGAGCTGGGGATCGAACCGGTGACCCTCCGGGTTACCAAATCGGCCACTCTCCCAACTGAGCTACAAGCCCACCCCTGTTCAAAAGAAGCTCATTGGTCAGAAAGTGATCTTGTTATTTATGTGAGAACTTGACATGTCAGGACTGTGGGATGTGGTGATTTATTTAGGTTTCAAACCTTTAAATAATTGTAACACAATATGTATGTATGGTGGTAGTGTTGATGGTGTGTGTGTGTGTGTGTGTGTGTGTGTGTGTGTGTGTGTGTGTGTGTGTGTGTGGTTTTTCAGTCATGAACACACACCACTTTGAACACACCCAGAGTTGGTCAGCAGGTAAATAAAATCAGAAAACTTGAGCTGAGTCCCACCACATTTCTCTACAATCTCTGTTAACCTCATGAGCTGGGAAAGAAACGCCCTCTGGTGGACACGGGAGGTACTGCAACTAACCAAACTACAACATTATATTTAAAGGAACATTACACTCAACACACGGTCTTTTGTACAGCCGCCCCCAAATGTATGCAGTACATTTGCTCATAACAAAAGCAACACTATAACAGTCTAGTAACCTAAGATTATTGACTCTCACTGTCATCTGGGAGAGCGGGCAGGATCACCAACCTGGACACAGGTCGGGTAAAAGTTCTGTCCTTTACCTTGATGTCAGCCGACCGGATGTGTCCGTCAAGACTGGGGTGCACCTTGGAGATGCGGCCCACGAGCCAGGAGGCACGAAGTAGGTGGGGATCGACAATCATTGCCACAGATCCTTCTGTGACATCTGCAGAGGATGACTGCCACTTCTGGCGGGACTGCAGGTCAGGAAGGTACAGCCGAATGAAGCGGGACCAGAAGTGGTCGGCAAGCACCTGAGAGTGTTTCCACCTCCGACGACTCAGGAGCTCTTCCTTGGGGTAGACCACTTGGGGAAGTGATCCGTCTGGCCGCCCCATTAGGAGGCAGTTGGGGGTCACGGGATCAGGGTTGCTGACGTCAGAGGGAACATAACCTAGTGGTTTAGAGTTAAGGATTCCCTCCACCTCCACTAAGACAGTGCGGAGGACATCTTCATACAGGGATTGGGCACCTACTGTGGTGTAGAGCGCTGTCTTAACTGATCGGATCTCCCTCTCCCACACTCCCCCAAAATGAGGAGCTGCTGGGGGATTGAAGTGGAAGAGGATTTTCTGGGGGGCTAGGAGCCGTTGCAGGTCAGTGGTCATTGATGTGAAAGCCGCCAGTAGTTCTCCTTGTCCGCCTCGGAAGTTGGTGCCTTGGTCTGAGTAGAGCTCAGCTGGGGTCCCTCTCCTAGCAATAAACCTCCGGAGCACCATGAGGAAGGAGCCGGTATCTTTGGAGGTCAGCACATCGAGGTGGACAGCTCAGACGGTAAGGCACTTAAAGATTATACCCCACCTCTTCTCCACTCGCCGCCCTATCTTGACCTCAAAGGGGCCGAAGCAGTCCATGTCCGTGGAGTAGAAGGCAGGTTTAAAGAGGCGAAGCCGGGAGACTGGCAAATCTGCCATCTTAGGAACTGTAGGCTGAGATCTCCACCGGCGACACTCTGGGCAGGTTCTTTGGAAGCGGCGAACTGCTTCCCGGCCTCTCAAGATCCAGTAGGTCCGCCGGATCTCCGCAAAGACTCTCTCAGGCCCTGGATGACGCAGACGGCTATCAAAGTCTTGGATGAGCAGGCCAGTGACTGGGTGCTTTGGGTCTAAGACTAGAGGGTGTAGATTACTGTAGGCTAGGTCTTCAGAGCGTTGAAGATGGCCACCTACTCGGATAACTTCGCTGACTGTGTCGAACTCTGGAGCTAGGGCTAGGAGTCGACTGCTGCGATGGATGGTTTTGCCAGATTTGAGGAGGCAATACTCTTCAGGAAAGCTGTCCTGCTGAGCCTTTCTCAGGATGAGGATCTCTGCCTGGCAGTAGTTTTCAGCAGAAACTGATCCATCTCCGGTGGCCGCCCCCTGTAACTCTGAGATTGTAGCTTCAAGCAACTGCATCCAGGTGTTATACTCACTGAAACTTGGTGTGGCAGGGTCTGTAGTGGAAACTCCACAGAAAGTCACTTTATGAAGCTCAGTGGGATTGGGGGGCTCCTTTGTGGTCTCACTTGGATCTGTGAGCCAGTTATCTGAATCTAGGAGCAGGAAGGCGGGACCTTGGCTCCACCTGTTAGGTCTTGTCAGATCCTGAAGTGACTTCCTTCACGTTATGTCATCAGCGGGTTTTGGGCGAAGTCGACATAACGCCAGGTGTGACGGTGAGTCAGCTCTTGGATCTCAGCGATGCGTGTACCGACAAAGACTTTGAAGCGACACGACTCAGACCTTAGCCAGGTAAGTGCTGTAGTAGAGTCAGACCACAGCACTGTCCTCTTGATTTCTAGGGTGAGCTCATTCTGGAGGAGACTGGAGAGCTGAGCTCCGACAAGGGCGGCACACAGTTCAAGTCAGGGCATAGACAGCACACACTTGGGGGCAACTCTGGAGCGAGCAACCAGGAAGGCCAGATGCGTACTATTATTGACTGCTACAGTTCTTATGTAGGCTACAGCACCGTAGGCCTGTTCTGAAGCATCGCAGAATATGTGAATCTCTTGCTCTTGTACTGACTCTGCAATGTGCTTTGGCGTATAAGGGTGGACAGAAGAACTTGGGGAGAAACTGCAGCTCTTCTTCCCAGGTTCACCATTGTTGGAGTAGCTCTGGAGGTAGCTGGGGATCGTCCCAGCCTCTGTGATGATCCCAAAGGCACCTCACCAGCATCTTGGCCCTGGTGGTGTAGGGCAGGATAAAGCCCAGGGAGTCATACTGGCTTGCGAGGACTTTATGAATGTTTCGCACGGTGGGGGCACTGTAACAGACTGGGAGGTGTTTATAACCTAAGGTGTCAGTGGGAAAGTGCCAGCCAAGGCCTAGAGTGGACTCAGAGGTATCTGATTTGTCTTGAGCAAGCCAGAGTTCAGCACTGGTGGATCTGAGCTCCTCGGGTAGATGGCTAATAGCACTAGGCTCGTTACTAGCCCACTGGCAAAGGACAAAGCCAGCAGTGGACAGCAGGGCTCTGAGCTTGTCCACCAGATTGCGTGCTTCTTCAGGGGACTGCACACTTTGGAGGCAGTTGTCAACATAAAAACAGCTCTCTACAGACTGACGGAGCTTCTCATCACCTTGGCTGTGGTTTCTTGTGTGACGCTGCAGAGCAAAGGTTGCACAACATGGGCTACAGGTTGTGCCAAGGGGGATAACCTGCCATTCATTCATAGACTGTAACAGGTTTGTCTGGGTGCAGGTCACGCCACACAAAGCGTAGAAGGGAGCGATCTTCAGGAAGGAGTCGGATTTGGTGGAACATGCTCTTTATGTCTCCACTAACAGCTACTGCATGCTCCCGAAATCTAAGGAGTACACCTAGGAGGGATGCCCCTAAAGTTGGGCCAGGGAGGAGGTGCTCATTAAGGGCGTGGCCTCTGAACTGCAAGGAAGAGTTAAACACAAGACAATGCTTGCCATTGTGGCTAACTAAGTGGTGGGGAATGTACCAGGACTCAGGAGCTTGGGACGCCTCTGAAGCAGACAGTTTGACCACTGATCCAGCTTCAACTAACTTCTCTATCTCTGTGCAGTAGATCCTAGCTTGCTCTGGATCTTTCTGAAGCCTTCTTTCTACACTCCTTAAGCTAGGGATAACAGCATCAGGGGTAGCTTGGAGGTGTGGCATGCCTTTACAGCGAAGCAGGGGGGTGGCGTAGTGGTCTATGCCTTCTACCTCTACACGGACTGTCTTTAGCTCAAGCAGGTTAATGGCATGGTTATCTTCTCTAGAGCGAGTGACTATCTTGCCTTTCTTCACTGGAATCACATCTGCCTGCCATAGCTTCTCTACATGTCTCATGAGTTCACTCACCTGGGGTGCAACGGTGGTGGTGAATAGGCACTGTTGTGGCTGGGAGAGGGGATTAATGAGGCTGGAAGGGCCTTGTAATGTCCAACCTAACCTGGTGTGTATTGCAGCGGGACCCCCTGGAGGCCCAAGGTGGACTGACTCGGTCGGGGTGATGAGCTGGGGGTGGTCACTGCCGATAAGTAGCAAAGGCTTGACCTTCTTAAATGGCTGGAGTGGCAGGCCTTTGAGGTGCTTATACTTCTGCTGCAGGGACTCTACTGGATAGCTGTGGTCTGCCAGACCAATGCGGGCTGCGGTGAAGGCGTTTTTTACTTTGTACCTGACTTTGCTCTTGCTGCTAGGGGAGATGTCGAAAGAGACACAGGAGCCATAGAGGGTCTGTACATCTTGCCTTATGGTGCGTAGAGGAAGTGTCTCAGGACTGCATTGGATATCAAGCTTGTGGGCAGCAGCGGGCAACACTGCGTGAGGGTCTAGAGTCTTGCCATTATAGTGGAGGGTGACTGGGAGGACCTTCAACAGGACTCGGCCACTCTCTGTGGGACGGTCGAGGTAATAATAATAATAATAATAATAATAATAATAATAATAATAATAATAATAATAATGATGCATCAGTTTTATATAGCGCTTTTCTAGGTCACTCAAAGACGCTTTACAGAGTTGCATTATTCATTCACACAGACATTCTCACCGGTGGTGGTAAACTACGACAGACGTCTGTAGCCACAGCTGCCCTGGGGCAGACTGACAGAAGCGAGGCTGCCATTCTGCACCATCGGCCCTTCTGACCACCACCAACATTCACACACAGTCACACTCACATTCACACAGGCAAGTTGGGTGAAGTGTCTTGCCCAAGGACACAACGACAATCTAACCCAGCCAGAGCTGGTGATCGAACCGGTGACCCTCCGGTTACCAGACCGGCCACTCTCCCAACTGAGGTACAGGACACCAGTAGGGTTCTCACCTTCTGCAGGCACAGTGGCTGGTGTAGGCACTTTAGGGGACATGGTATTCACATTGTGAAGGACCTGAAGGTGGCGGCCTTGACATAGGTTACAGGGCTTCTTGAGGTTACACTGAGCTGCTTGGTGGGAACGAGCACAATGCCAGCACCTCTTATTGGTCTTTATCCAGGCAGTCAGCTGGTCTTTGGTAAGCTTAATAATGTCTGGACACTGACTAAGGTGGTGAGCTCTGTTGTCACAGAAGGCACAGTAAGGATGCTGCCTAAAGGTAGGGGTGTTGTCCGGGGTCTTGGGAGTACTTGTTGCCTCTGCACCATGAAGTACTGTAGTGGAGCGCTTGCTTGGTCGGACTTCAGCCCTCTCCTTTACTCCTCTTGTGGCTAACTGCCTGTCAAAATCCTGACACCAGGATTCATACTTTAGCCATTCTGTGAGATCATTGAGGGTGTATATCTTCCCAGAGCGGTTGAACATGCACCTACGAAACTCAGCTTGATGTTCTGGGGGGAGTTTACTCATTAGTCGAGCTACATGGGAGCCACACTGCAGTTCAACTTCTCCATCAGGGCCCAGAGTCTTTAACATGTCCACAAGTGACTGGATCTGGAGGGCAAACTTATCAAATGCAGCTACATCTCCTCTGCGGATGCCAGGTGAGTCCATGACAGCAGCGATTTTCCTCAAAGCAAGCTGATGAGGTTGACCCAACTTGTCATTAAGGGCTTTCATAGTATCTGTGAACGGCATGGGAGAATGCAGGTAAGCCTCAGCTATCATTTTGGCCTCATCTAGGTGCAACTGCTGTAACAGGACTTGATACTTGTATAACTCAGTGCTGTCTGGGGGCAGTAGGGTCTCTAGAGCAATCTTAAGGTGTGCAAATTCCCCAGGATCCCGGTGTATGAGTTTGGGAAGGCTAGGTCGAGGCCCCCTATAGGTAGTTTCTGGAGCAGCAACCTGGCTGTGGCGTGTCTGGTCCACTGGTGTTCTCTGTGGTATGTAGTGAGGGGGTGGAGGAGGTGGGAATTGGGCCTCCGGCTGGGAATACACTCTGGGAGGTGGAGGAGGTGGGAATTGTCTCTCTGGCTGGGGATGCACTCTAGGAGGAGCTGATGTGACCTTTAGCTGAGGTGGAGCAAGCACTGGTTGTAGCTCTGGCTTACTTGGGGGGTTGGTTGTCTGAACCTGCTGTGCAGCTAAAGACTCCCTCTTCATGGTCTGGAGCTCTTTCATCATTGAATCAAGGTGGTCTATAACTAGACTCTGGCTGGAGACTGGTTCCTCTTTGAACTCTTTTTTTTTTAACCCCGTGTCCTGTCCGGCTGTGGAGCAAACAGAATAATGTCTGAGTGTCAAAAACAAGCCCAACAGTGTTGCTGTTTCAGGTGAGAGGTTACAGCCACTGCTATAAAACTCCTCCTGATTTTTGTTTAAATATAACCCCCAAAATCTTTATTAGAATATTTTTATGGTTGATTGGACACGGAGCCTGAAAGTGAAGGGAAGGGTACAGAAAGAGGGATGAGGGAGAAAGTAAACAGAAAAAGAAGAGAACAAGAGACGTGAAGAATCCACTTCTAGACCTGTAAATAAAGCACAAACAAACAAAACAGGGAGAAAAGATACAACAGCAACAAACAGCATATGAATGCACAACAGTTGTGATATTCTTCAAATGTATACGTATACACCAGTTCAAGAGAGTTCAGTGTCAACCACAGCCCCAGTCAATGTGTCTGAAAACACCTGAGTCCGTCTTTATGTGAACACCTGTGTGTGTATACGCGCTTGTTTATGTAAGGTTTCTCTATTGAAACATTCAATAATAAGTTCGAGGAGCCACAGACCCATCCCCAAGGCCCAGGGAGGACGCGGAGGAGGTCCAGGCCCCAGACGTCCAGAGGCCACCCAGGGCACCAACCCACCAGGGAGACCGCCGTCAGGGCAGCCGCTAAACTCTCCCCCAGAGGGCGCAGAGGCTCACCCCACGTGGGCCCCCCGGCAGTCGCCGTGCTAGAGCCCCTGGGGGGTCGCGGCTAGGAGCTCACAGGCACCGCCTGCAGCCGGCCATCCAGGGTAGATCTAGTTCCTTTTTGAACTCAGGTATCCAGGGTAGGGGTGGAGGCCAGTCCTCCTCTTCTGTGATGGGGGCTGGCGCATGGTAGACTGTAGTGACCTCTGGTGTTGAAGATAGCTCTAGTCTCTGGGTGCGGTTCATAATCTGTAGCATGTCTGCATGTAGGGCTTGAAGGTCTGCTAATCCTGCCACCATGTGCTGTTGTGACTGCTGGAGCAGAAGCCTTTCATGCTGGATTTCCTCTAACTCAGCCGTTCTTGGCTTAAAATGGCCTCTGGGCTCCTCACATGTGAGATGATGAGGCAAGTAGCTAGCACCCTCTAGTGGTGGTTTAGTTGATCTATCCACATGTTGGCGTGCATTGGGCCTGGGGCGATCAGTCTCATAGTCCTCATAGCGTAAGGGTGGACACACCTGACGCCTCGGACATGCACCGAGGGCTGTGAAGTCCTGAATATCATCCATCTTGTTAGGTTAGAGACAGCTCAGATCCGGCTCAAAGGACCATCAATGTTGTGGAGATAGCTCGGAAGTTGGGTGGACTGTATGGTGTTGGAACGTGTTTTACAGCTGCCACTATCCTGGAGTGTCGGCCAGAACACTTCTTTAGAGCCGGAATGGATATTCAGACTCAGACTAATCCACTTGGAGTCAATGAGGAGACAGAGATGCTCTTTAACTTCTTGTATTGAACTTTAGAACATACAGTGGACAGGAGTACGGATGGATGTGTACAGTGTGGGTGTGTGGTTTTTCAGTCATGAACGCACACCACTTTGAACACACCCAGAGTTGGTCAGCAGGTAAATAAAAGCAGAAAACTTGAGCTGAGTCCCACCACGTTTCTCAAGAGTCTCTGTTAACCTCATGAGCTGGGACAGAAACGCCCTCTGGTGGACACAGGAGGTACTGCAACTAACCAAACTACAACATTATATTTAAAAGAACATTACACTCAACACAGGGCCTTTTGTACAGTGTTCACACTGACAGCAATAGAACTAGCACCACGTGACTATTAGGAATATTCACAGCTTTATTACTAGTCAGAAAAAAATTGTTTTCTTTTTGGTAACGTGCATTTGAGAAAAAATTTTAACAGTACTATAAGTTAATTGCTTTGATAATTTTCTCACAATATCTTTAAGCATACATAGCTAAAAACCACTTTATGCATGAACAATGCCAAAGTTTTACGGAACAATATTCTGTTGTGAATACTTACCAGCTGTATGTTTACCATAAGATGTTTCAAAACAAAACATAACCAAAAACCCAAATATTAACAACAATAATAAAATATTTCAAAGCTTTGCGATATCCAACAGCCATTGTGTCATTGGGGGATGATGTACAACCCCCCCTTCACTGATATCATTAAGAATGAACATTTAGAACAGTCTATAGAGAATGATAATAGCTGGAACTGACTTTTCTGTCTCATCATAATTGAAAAAAAAACTTTCTAAACCTGTTGGGATGGAAGTATTTGAAAAATCTGTTGCCTACTAATACAGCAAAATCATCAACAAAAAACATTTTTATTAAAAAACTTACTTTGTTTTAAAAACAACAAAAAACCTTTCAAACATCAGTCATTTAAAGCACTTAGTTCTGCATGTTGATAAAACATTGACTCATTTTCTTTTGTAGCTGTCACAACCCCAGCCCCCCTGAGTTTAGATTTTTTGCCTTTGTTTGTCTCCTGTGTTCATTATCCCAGTCCTCTGTGTTTAGTTTTGTTCCCTGTGTTGCTGTTTTGTCTTCATGACCCAGAGTTCCTTTGTGTTTGTGTCCATGTGTATAGATGTGTAGGTTTTGATTTTGTGATCCATGTCTAGTTGTGTCATATTATAACTTGGCCTGTGTTGTCTCCTGGGTCACTCCTCCTGTGATTGGTCCTGTGCCTTTCTCGTTTAGTCTCACAGGTGTTCCTGATTGCACCACCTGCTCCTTGTGTTTCCTAATCACCTGTCTGTGTATATAAGTCCCTGTTTCTTGTCGTTCCAGTTGGTTTGTCTGCTGTGTTTGCCCCCCTCACATTCCTGTGCCCCTGCTTTTTAACCTAGGTTTTGCATCTTGGACTTTAATTTATAATAAATCCCTTAAGTTTTACCACTGCCTCCTGCTCCTCTGTCACCCTGTATTTGGGTCCTCCGCCTCACCTTTCTGACAGTACCCTGTTAAAAACATGTCTGAGAATCACAGCCACACTAGTGCTGTACATTTATGGGAATGATTGCAGAAATGTTAGTTTTCAGACTATTATAAATCTGATATTAGAAAAGGAGACAAACAAAAACTTGGAGGCCAAACTAACATGTTTCCTGCTGAGTAAAAGGAAAATAAAAACTGCATTGCGTAGAAAAATGTAATTTTCACTTCAATATGAGGGAAAATGAAACAAATCAATTTAACAGCCAATGAACATCAAATGGCAACAGTATTTTGTTCATTCTCAATGCAAACCTTGAGGAATTACCTTGTGTTACACACCTCTTGTAATAGTGAAACATTTCATTACTGCTCTACAAATGACCCATTGTGGACCAGTCACCTAACAGGATGTTGTCAAGCTCTGTTCAAAACTCTGGATAAGAGCTGTCGGTACACAGTAATTCCAAGACTGCTCCGCATACGTGTGCCACTAGCATCGACTTAAACCTGAAATGTATCCTTTTTAATCAAACTTTACTAACAGCTTGCCACTGCTTCTCAGTAAAGTCTGGTTACAGTCAAACTACTTGTTCATCCTCACAAGTTCTAAGAAATTCTCCCAGAAAGCTGAGTACGCGTCTCTTGATACACTTTTCTGTCAACTGCTCTCATTAATTAACTCCATTTTTAGCTAAATGTTCATTACTTCTGGCTGTATAAAAACGTGAATGACATCTTGAACAATGATGATTTGTTTTAATTGAACACAGCAGACTTCCTTTATCAGTGGCTTGGTGATGCAGTTTGAAGACGCAGGTCCATCATTCAGAAACGAATGCTGTTAAATGTTTAAGAAAGTCATTTATTTATTATTGATTTTAAATTGTCAGAGTAAAATTAAACATGTTTAACAAAGAATCAACAAAATGGATTAGGCCTATCAAGAACATTTGATTGTTTTTTTTACAGGATTTTGAGTTCTAAAAACACAATCTTTTTTTTTACTTTGAGATTTAAACAAATATTCAAAAAACTAAACATTAAGTTAAGCAATTTTGCTAATTGAAATGCCATTTTAAACAAACTGTACTGAATTAAAACAAACATACCTGAACAGCACTGAGGTCATCAGGATTCCAAGGGTAGACTCTTGGATTGTCTCAATTATCACCAGAAACGGGACCGAATTGTATCTCGGTCTTCAAGAGATGCATTGACGGCCATGGTCAGGTGGGAATCAGTATCAGGGTCAAACTGATCTGCATCTTGGTTGGGAGCTCGAAGGATGCAGTGGTCTTAAGAATTAGATTCATGCTTGCTTGTAGGCTGACATGAAGTAATCCTAGAATAAGTAGATGGTGATGGATGCTTGACCTCTGAACAGCTTATGTCAGGAGGAGGTGGTCCTAATTTCTTGTTTGACTCACTGTCCTTTTGATAACAGTAGAAAAATAACAGATTGAACTAATCAATCCTACAACAATGTTTAAATTAGGGGTGTCCATACTTTCCAGATGTGAGCCAGAATTGTTACGTTTTAAATGACTAAAAATGGTTTTAATGGTTAAACGTAGGGCTGCATTTTCAGTAAAACTAAAGGAACAAACACAGCAAACGACTCACTGTGGAGTTGATTAAATGAGGACACAATATGGAATCAATCGGCAGGGTTGTCACAAGCTGTCGAAGTATTCTTTAAATAAATATTCATTTGACAAGATGAGCATTCCAGCAGCAACATCGCCCCGAAACTAATAGAAAAGTTCATCAATAAAATGATGCTCTGAGGTACAGAAGTGTATTGCGTTCACCCAAAAAAAAAAAAAAACGCTCTGTTTTTCCTAATTAATGAGGTAACTTTTACAAAAATAAATAAAGCTGTTTTTCCAAATTAATGAGAACTTTTACAAAAATAAATAACAATGGCTCTGTTTTTCTGAATTAACGAGATAATAGCCTAAAGTGCTACCTTCTACCTTGTGGTCTGGAGTTCAGCTGAGCGTTTCAGCTGCACTCCGCTAGAGTCTGTTATTCCGATTGTTTCCTGTGTCACCACGTAGTCGGCCTGAATGTCTTTCATATTTATTCAACCGATCTTGGAGAAACACACAGCCACGTCCAGAAGATTTGTGGATTTGCGTCTGAATAGGCGCAGTCTGCTCAGGTGTCAATCAGGTGTCTGATCGACAAATAATCCCATCTACATAGTTAATAGATGAGATTATTTCCCAGTTTCTCAATCCATAAAAAAGTTGAAGTGAATTAAAATCAACAACGGGACAACATAGCCTGCCACAGAACATGCAGAGGGATTCTTATAAGGCTATTATCTCATTAATTCAGAATTCAGAATTATTTCATCAAGAAAGCAAGTTTTTTAATATACAATGTCCAACGGCTCCTCCTCAAAACACCTCGACACGCGCGTGCACACGGCGCATTACATTGCTGGCCATAAACTGTGCAGCTCAAATTGTAGGGTTTAATCACTTAGTTCACAAATCTTATTCCAACACTGTACCAGGCTTTGATGAACCCTGTCTGTCCCTGCTGCTTCTGATACTTAGCTCTGTTAGCAGCGAGCTGCTGTCGTGCTCTGAAGCTGAACATGACTCGGCCCTGGATGAACTTTCTGACCAAAATAAACGCGTATCCTTGGCAAGGCTTGCCATTCTGTGAGGTGAAAGGCATAAAAATAAATCCATCTTTAACTGGGGAATGGGCAGGGTCCAAAATTAACACTCGCCAAATGCGACCAAATTGCTCCACTTGGCGAGTAAAATTTGAAGCGTCATCCGCCAAATGGCGAGTACATTTTTGCACCAAATTAGTTCTGTTTATCAGTCCTCTTCGATGGATTTCTGTGACGCTCCTCTCCTGCCTGCATGCGACGTACGCGAAACGTGAAAGTCGCACCCGGCATTTCCACCTATGTATTCACTGTTTATCAAGGTAGCAGCAGCAGTTAGCTTTGTGTTAAAGCGAAATGTGGCGGTTTTGAACTGGAGTCAGCCAGTCTTCAAACAGAAAACAGGTGTTGTGCGAAAGTCTGTTCCCCTGAATTTTTCTGTTCCCCTATGTCAAACCGCGAGCTTTACAGCACTTCTGAAAGATTTGTACCACACATAGTCATGTCAAAGTTGATACTTTATTTAGTTCCTAGTAAATAAAAGAAAATAAGTTGACTTTTTATAATTTTTTTTGTTTGTTTTAATCACTGACAGAATCATCTGCTCCTGACACAGGGGAACAAAATATTTCAGGGGAACAGATTTCCACACAACACATATGCGCAAATGAGCTGCACAGTTTTCCACCAGTACGCTAGAAAGAAGAACCGTAACAACTCATTTGTCATGGGAAATAAGAAGATGAAGCTACAGGGACTTTGACCCAAATGAGGCTGTAATTGGCACAAAGACGTTGGTTACGTACCGTAACCCCAGATTCCGAGTATAGGCGCAGCCCTTTAAGGCTGATCGCTTTGGGAATCCCCTCACGCCAGTGTGTGCCACTGAAACCTTTGGCACACACCCACCTATCACGTGGGCCTCACTCGTATAAAACACCCTCAACTCAGGTGAACGGCTCCCAAATAAAGACAATTTTTCAGTTACTCAGGACCCAGTGAGGCCCAGGTCTTAAAGGGCTGTGCCTATACTCATAGAATCTGGGGTTACGGTACGTAACCAACGTTCTATTTCGTATAGGCTTCGCCCTTTAAGGCTGTTTGCTTTGGGTAAAGGGCGAAGCAGGATATAGTCAGCGCCTCACTGGGTCCAATCGAAAACCCACAGGAGGCCTAATATTCCATCCAATAATGATATAAGCCAGTCTCCCAGCATGCGTAATTATGCACCAGGAAAAGACAAGAGATTAAGTTAGAATGTACAAAGGGACATCTTTAGGATGCCTCAATAGGAGGCTGGCGGCTCGGAAGGCATGACAAAAATAAATACTCCTCCATTCGTTAGATAGGATGGAGCAGAAAATCACAGCGTCACTCCGACAGAGCACTCAGAACTGAATGAGTCATGGACACGTCACGCAGATAAAAACAAACGAATGAACATGGTGAGGTCCAAGAGCGGCCGTGCAGATATCCTGCACTGACAGTCCTCCATGTAGAGCTGCAGAGGATGAAATTCCTCTGGAGTGCGCTCTCAGTCCCTCCGGAGGGTCTAGACCCGAGGAGGTGTAGGCTTGAGAAATAGCTTTGCACAGCCAGTGTGAAAGCCGCTGGGTAGACAGAGGGAGACCCATAGAGCGTTCTCTAAAGTGCACAAATGAACGCGGAGAACGACGCAGAGCAGCTGTGCGCATGACGTAGCAAAGCGCGCGCAGGGCAGAGAAGATGAGATCTGGTTTCCTCCTCCAACTTATGTGGAGGAAAAAACCCATCCAGTGTTATGACTCTGGATCTGTAAGAACTGGTGATGCTTTTAGGTGTAAAAACCGGATTGGGGTGTAAGGCAGCCAAACTGCCGTCTCCCCGTATCTGAAGGCAGGACGGAGCTACAGACGGTGCAGACAGATCGCTGACGTCAAGGCCAACAGCAGGGCTGTCTAAGTGACAGAAATTTCAGTTCTGTCTGATCCAAAGGCTCAATAGGAGCTGTAGTCAGTGCACGTAAAACTAGCGTTAGATCCCACTGAGGGACTGAGGGCGACACTGGCCGGCGTCTGCGCACGCCTTTCAGAAAATGCTTCATCAGCGAGTGACTGAACATTGTTCTGTCACCAAAAACCTCATGACACGAGGAGATTGCCACAGCGTATGTTTTGATTGTACTGAAGGCCAGGTTTCTGTCCATCAGTAGCTGGAGGAAAGACAATATGTGGGCTAGCGGGCAGGAAATGGGGTCCACACCCTTCTCTGCACACCAGCGCTGAAAAGCTGTCCATTTGGATGCGTAAAGCGCTACAGTGAAATCAGCCTGCGCGCCCTGGATGGTGCGCACCACTTCCTGGGAGAGGCCCAGCCTCTCTAACCGTTTCCGTTCAGCGGCCAGACCCAGAGGTGCTGGCCTATTATCGGATAGCTCCTGATCGAACCCTCCACTTAGGAGAGAGCGTCCTCTCTCCACAGCAGCTGCCACGGGCGGCCTGACAGCAGCTGTTGCAGGCACGGGAACCATGGAGCGCTCGTGCGCTATGGAGCTATCAGAATCACTGACAGTCGTTCCTCCCGTATCCGAGCCAGGAGGTGGGGGATCAGTGGAACCGGGGGAAAAGCATAAAGCTTTGTTCGTGGCCATTGATGGTGAGCGAAGGCATCCACTTCCAGAGGTGGATCATCCCGCGGGCTCAGCGAGAACCAAAGGTCGCATTGTGCGTTTTCGCGGGCAGCGAATAAATCCACGTCCGTGTAATGAACATTGACGTTATTTCTAAGTATCTGGTCCAGATCAAGAAATGGATTATGTTTGTGTGACAATTGACCTTTTTCTTACCAGCTCACACCCTCTTTCAAAAAGATTCCCCCTCAGGAGGTCATAAATTCCTGCCTTGGTGTCGAAGAACCCTCCTTTCATCTTTCTGTGACAGTAAAGATAATGCGGATGCTAATTTACAGCTTGGTGACACTTGTTCAAATAACTTTTCAGGATGTGATCAAAAGGAGTTCGATCACCCACAGACTAGAGGGAGCCATGAGGCCCCCCTCACCCCTCTCTGGCTTATCAAAAGTCTGCAGTCCATCTCACTCTGTGGGAAGAACCTCACCTCACACCACCTTTTCTCACCCAAGAAAAACAAAGGAATTCCTTTGTCTCTCCTGTCTTTAAAAATGTCTCTGATAACCTCCCTTCACCCTTACAGATTCTAGATGAAATAAAACTTCAGTGTAATCCCAAATTGATATAAAGAAAGGTTAATATCCACAGGTTTACTTTTAAAATGTGTTTACAAGATAAAGCTTGATTTTTCCCTGTTTGATTTTACTTAAGTAAAAGTTCTTTGGTTAATTTTCCTTGAAGACTTTTCATTGTTTATCAATATAATACCAAATTATCTCTTTTAAATATAATCTAGTCAAGAAACTAGCAATGTTATTTGTCTAATGTACTCTTAAGCTAAGAGTAACTGATTTCTCTGATTAATCTGATGTGGGATTTAATGTGTTTCTATGCTTAGAATAAACCTGACGCACGCAGACTAAAAGGTGATTCTGAATAACTCTTCACGTTTCAGAGAGGGAAGTGGTAAGGTTTATTTTATTAATTAGAAACTTTATTCCTCTCATCAAAATTTAATCCCCTCTAAGCCATTCTTAAGTACTTCCCCTTTATACAGATGAAGGTGGAGTCAACCACACCATTGGCTGAACCCGACTCCACCCCTGCCCTTTAAAACCAGAAGGCGCTAACTGCTAGCTCTCTTCTTCGTCTCTTCTTTAGCTCTTGCTCTTAGCTACTTCCTGCTGCTCCCTTGCCTCGGCCTCCTCTCTGCGTAGATGACCTGATGACCTCACCGGCTCGCCTGCATGCTTGCCCTGCTCCCCCCCCCACCAGGGAGCTGTGCAGAGCTGCGACATGAGGCCTCCTTGGAAGAACAGACTCCAGACTTTAAGTCTTAGAAACTTTCGGCGTTAAGCTTTTCTTTTATTTTCACGTTACATTCTTCTCAACCAAGTTTAGACGTTTTAAAGTTTATTTTTCTTTTATCCGTCGTTAGAAACCAAAGTTAGACGGCGTTATTATGAAACTAAACTACCTTAGACTTAATGGAAAACAACGACATCTCCATGCCGAGAGAACTTCACTGCTTGTTGCCCAAATCCGGAATCTGCATCGTCTCCAGCCTGCTTGCCAGACCTGAGTGGTGACCTAGGAACACCTTCTGATCCAGTGACCAAGTCAACTCCGACCTGGTAGAAAACCACGGAGGAGTTGGAAGGAACGAAACACTGCGACGTTTGTGTATCCGTATAGGAGCCCTCAAAAAGGTCTGTGATGAACGCATTTGTGGCTATTAAGAGTGATGCAATCTGATAAAGCAAGCTAAACCCAACTCTCTTCTCTCATCCATCCTCCTAAAATCCTTTAATCTTCAACTTCCCTTCATAGGCCAATAAATTAGCTTAATTTCATTAGTAAACCATTTCTCACTCTGAAACATTAGTCAATATTTATTTAACCTCAATAATTCATCTTGTTAATAAATTGAACTGGTTACCAAGTCAAATTCATAACTTTGCTGTGTTGCTGGTTATAATATGTTCATTTTGAGGTTTCTGTAAATAAATTTATCCGTATATAATCATAAATGGGCTTCCAGTAATTTTTGTGTTTTTCATATCGAAAATGGGTAACGAGCTTACTTCTTTCAGATTCAGACTGATAAATGATTAAATAACAATAAAATACAAATAAGATAATATTCAAGGTTGTCTCAGCTTACCTTCCAAAGAAAATGCTGGGTGGTGCCCTAATTACGAGGTTTTGACTATTATTATTAATTATTAAGAATAATTATAATAATAATATTCAATATATACAACTTTATACAATATAACGCTACATCCGCTTTGCCGAATATGGCCCAAATCTGACGGATCAGTTCGGGGTGCAGACACCAATCCATGTCCCGAGGGCCTCCCCTCGACATGATGTCCGCTCCTCTGTTCAGCACGCCGGGGATGTACACCGCTCTGATGGAGAGCAGGTGTGTGTGAGCCCAGAGCAGCAGCCGCCTGGCCACGTTCAACAGCTGGACTGAACGTACTCCTCCCTGGCGGTTTATGTACATGCTGCTGTAACCATGTTGTCAGTATGGACCAGAACATGCTGGTCCTGCAACAGAGGCAGAAAATGTTGAACCACCTTCAGCACTGAGGAGTTCCAAAACATTTGTGTGCGTGTGGGGCGACCACCACCCCCCCACTACCTGAGACAGGCATGTGCCCCCCCCAACCCGAGAGGGAAGCGTCGGTGAACACTGATGAGACGGGGACTTGCCGAGGGGAACCCCTACCGATAATGACAGGGGGTCCCGCCAGTGTCTCAGATCTGGTCTCACCGAAGGAGGAACCCAGATCAGTCGGCGCTTGTGGCACACGGGATCGAGGTGCAGGTGAGAAAACCACCTCTGCAGACGCCTCATGTGGAGCAGACCCAGAGGGACTACCACATGCGCTGCTGACATCATTCCTAGTAATTGCATAATCGTGAAGGCGGTCAGTGCTTTGTGGGGAGTGACGCGCCGGAGCAAAGCTGTCAAATCCTTCACTCTTGGTTGAGACAGCCGCGCTCTCATTAGTGAAGAATTCAGCTCCACGCCCAGATAAATGATTATCTGAGATGGGAGGGGTGAGCTCTTTTCCTAGTTTATGGAGAAACCCAGCTGTGACAGGTGAGAAACGAGGGATTGCGTTTGTGTTTCTGCCTCCTCCCTGGAGTGGGTCAGCAGAAGCAGATCGTCCAGGTAAAAGAGGATTCTCATTCCAGATGTACACAGCGGCTGCAGAGCCATGTCCACACATTTGGAGAATGTGCGCGGAGCCAGGAAATAACCGAACGGAAGGCGGTTGTATTGAAAATGGGCTCCCTGGAATGAAAAGCGCAGGAATTGTCTGTGCTTGGGGATGATGGGGACGTGAAAATAAGCGTCCTTCAGGTGTATGGAGGTGAACCAGTCGCCCTGGCGAACACACTCCAGCACCCGCTTGATCGTTGGCATGTGAAAAGGTCTCGCCACGATCCATTTGTTGAAGAGGGAGAGATCCAGAATGGGTCGAATGAGCCGAAAGGGCGGAGGGTCCGCCTCATTCGCACATCTCGTGGGGCTCCAATGACGGAATGTTGACCGATGCGCAGCAGGGACCTGACAAAACCTCCGTTTCCAGGTCACTGTGAGCGATTTGTGCCGTCTGGCCGTGCCTTCCCTCGTAGAAGATGGACAGGCGGAAGCGAGCGGAGCGTCCACGCGAGAGCTGATTGTGTTTGTGCTCCCGCGGGCTCATATTGTGTTCCCTGTGCTGAGGAATACAGTGAAAGAGGAACACCCGTACTGCGGCTGTCAGACTGAGTGAAAACATTCTCTGTAGGGGGAGCCCTGGCAGATAAATGCCCTGAGTGGAGGATGTGGTTGACCGTGTAAAAGAGAATTCTGTAGAGGATGCTCTGACAGAAAACTGCTCACACTGAGTGGAGGATGCGTGCGGGATAACGGCAGAACCGAACGATTTTGCTGCAGGATGAGAGCTCTTTGTGGGATGTAAATGTTTTATTTCAAAACCAACCAAGCGGTAAGCTGGTCAGCCGGGGAGGTTGGCACTGGACGCCGTCCGGTGAGCCGTGCCGCTCTGACCCCGAACACAGCAGCCAGGCTGGGCTCCAGAGGAGGAACCAGGGTAAAGTTCACGTCCGTGAGACCCTCCACTCTGGTGATGGGGACGTACATCGACATCGGAGCCTTCAGCTTAGCAGGTTCGTCCAATGCCCAACCCAGGTATGCCGAAACCACGGGAAAACTAGGCCAAACCAGATCCCTCCAACTGGACTGTAAGCCCGCGAACCTCCCAGCTAGGTTGTCAGGGGGAGGGAGGGGATGAGCTGAGGGCACAGTCAAGTCTTTGAACTTTGCCGCCGTCTGGATGATGCCCGGCAGCGCTTGAACCAGAGCGCCGATAGCCGGGAGGCCAGTAGTCGCCGACCGTGCGACACCAGAGAGGACCAGTTCATCACCTTGCGGAAGCAGGCCCGGTTCCAACCTTGCCGGCTGGGAGGGGGGAACGGGGCTGCCCACCGAACCGTCGTCTGGAGCTGACACATCCGAGTCTCGCTTCTCCGTGAAAAAGTCGATGGCTTTGTCCAGCGGGTAGTGTTCAGTCACGGGGAAGAAGTCCTCAGCCGCCGGGATGTAGAGCTCGACTTGTTGCTTCAGGTCGTCGGTGGGCAGGAGCTTACAGAATGGGCAGGAGGCTTGAGGAGTCATCGCCAGGCAGGTCATGTTCAGCTCCGAGGCACCCTTTGCACTTGTGGTGTAGATCATACAACATGATGTACTCGGTCTGGCACTCCGGGCACACACGGATGACGCTGCTGGACATGATGGATGATTTGCTCTAAGGATGATGATTGCTCGAACGAAGTGCTCAGTAGCTACGCTGAAGAAAAATGGGGAGCCGTTCACCCGAGTTGAGGGTGTTTTATACGGGTGAGGCCCACGTGATAGGTGGGCATGGACTAAAGGCTTCAGTGGCATGCAATGGCGCGAGGGGATTCCCAAAGCGATCAGCCTTAAAGGGCGAGGCCTATACGAAATAGAACTGTCAGAAGCAGCAGGCCAGATTTCATGGACAGAGAAAACAAGGAGTCTGACTAGATTTCAATAAGAATTCATTAAAAATATTTCTAAAAATAAAAATCTGAAATGACTAAAGTAGTTCTTATTAATGATTGTTAATTAAGTTGTCATTCCTTTCTGTTTGGATCTAACATAATATAGAATAACGTCTATAGAATCTAATGATTCTAAATCATTTAGAATTTGGGCTGGTAAATATGTTTGGCCGGTAGATTTGCCAGTGAGTCAAAAATTTAATTTCGGACCCTGGGAATGGGTAGGTTTTTATGAGCCGTGAGTCCTCAGTGAACGGCTGAGACGGTAAACAGAACACACGGAGCGTCCTGTACGAGAGCGCCCCCTACTGATACAGGTTTGCTCAATGCGCGTGCATGTTGAGAGAATGCCGACAATGCAGAAATTTGAATTTTATTGGCTAAAAAAGGTCGGCGGCCAGAAATAATGCAAAGAGGTCTCTAGGAGGAAGTAGGGTCTTCATCAGAATGACATTTTTCACCACACTTTTACCTCTTTTCCACTACACTGGTGCTGGTGCTCAGCTGGCTCTGAACTAGGAGCCGCCATGAACCGGCCCACATTTCCACTATGCAGGAGCTCAGCGGGAGCCACGTGATAATACGTCACAGGAGCACTTTTATGCATACTCGTGGATTTCTGTCTAGAGGGAGAGATAAAAAGAACATGAATGAATAGTGCATGAATGAATACAATTTAAAAAATAAAATAAATGTATGTGGTAAAAAAGCTTTTTTTTTTTTTTTTTAGATCATGCGATAACGATAAGCTTCACTTACCCCATTAGGCTGCTGTTGACTATCCCTGAGGAGTCGGTAGCTTTTAGCTTTAGTCACTTAGTAATACATCTATCAATCTAGTGCATTGCTGGTAAAAGTACATATTAAAAATTGTGTGGACATGATGTTGGGTTCCCTTGGTTTTTGTTGATTTGTTGTTGACCCAGACCGCTGACTGCCGTTTTTGGATCACGGATTTTGCCCTAGCAACACTGACTCGCAGAATGTTTTGTGCAACTTTGCATGCTTTAAATTTCTTTTACAGCGCAGTGTTCATGCGTCCTGACGATCTCCTCCATGGAGCGGAGCGCAGTGCGTCCTGGCGATCTCCTCCATGGAGCAGAGCGCAGTGCGTCCTGGCGATCTCCTCCGCGGAGCGGAGCGCAGTGCGTCCTGGCGATCTCCTCCGCGGAGCGGAGCGCAGTGCGTCCTGGCGATCTCCTCCGCGGAGCGGAGCGCAGTGCGTCCTGGCGATCTCCTCCGCGGAGCGCAGTGCGTCCTGGCGATCTCCTCCGCGGAGCGCAGTGCGTCCTGGCGATCTCCTCCGCGGAGCGCAGTGCGTCCTGGCGATCTCCTCCATGGAGCGGAGCGCAGTGCGTCCTGGCGATCTCCTCCATGGAGCGGAGCGCAGTGCGTCCTGACTCCCTTTTGCGCGCTGACCAAGAGTCTGGATGAGTAGCGCCCTTATGCTCCCTTCCCTTTACGAGCTTCTTTTCTGCAGCAAGGTGGGAATGAAAATCTAGACTTTTACAAGTAGAAAATATGTTTTTAACTGATTGACAGACTGCAGAATCAGAACCATGGAGCCAGTGCTTTAAGTGGGGCGGTACGGAACGGTACGCCGTACCGGGACTTTTAAATTTGACCCCTCAGCGTACCCGGACTTATTTCCAGCGTTCCGTCCGTACTGGGAGTTTTTCCAGTATTACATCAATATAACTTTGAGCTTTTCCGGTGGCCGTAGTTGCCTCACATTAGGAGCAGCGCATGGCGGGAGGTGCAGAGGGCGAGTGCGGTGGCGGTGCAGGAGAAACGCAGGTGGATGAGAACTCATCTGTCAGCTGTATTTAGTGACTCCAGGAGGGTGGCAGAATTTGGTGAAACACCGGATGAGAGAGGAAAAGCGGAGACTCGCGTCCCCTGAACGGACCGCTCCAGTTGGCTCAGGGCTCTGTCCTGGAGGTGAGTCCCACTGACTCGCAAAACTGCGTTCCCTCCTGCAGCTCCAGATCTGGTGCTGCTGCAGCAGGTTGTGAAACATCCCACGTCAGGAAGCTGAGATAATTCTTCAAATTGGTATTAAAAGACAATAATTTAAATATTAATGACGGAGAGCTCGTGCGCTTATGGAGAGGAAAGCTGCGCGTCATGACGCAGGTGGAGAGGGGCAGCGCGCCATGGCGCAGTGGATCAGACAGGTGGAGGAGGAGGAGCTGAGAGAGCAGCAGGTAGGCTCTTTAGTAATGATCAGATCATTGTCAGTAATAAGTTTGTTATTTTTGGGCATAAAATGGACCAGAGTGTCAAAACAATGCTGACTTTTCTGTGTCTGAAAAGCAGTAAAAAAACTATTTGTCTCAAAACGTTATTTCAACCACAAACTAATTAATGGGGATCTTGTGCACAAGAATATATGTTTAATTATTTAGATATATATTTACAATACCAATAGAAATCTATTATTTATTTATACATCTATAACTAATATATTTCTATATGATGGATGATGTCTACATGGTGCCTTCAAGTTTTTGTATCTTTTCATCCTAGAAAAAGTCAGTAAAACCTGTTTTTATCCAAAAGAAGGAGATTTATGGTTCATTTTCTACAGATCAAGTAGCCTTTAGACCTCATCATCACTACAATGTGAAATTTACAGTCAATCTATGTGATCGGTATCGGTGATCGGCAGCAAAAAACGTGATCAGAGCATCCCTAATTATTATACATAATAACCTGATGAAGTTTAGATTTAAAGGTTGTCATAGATGTCAGAGTATAAATCTCAGGGTGTTTAGTAAATGTTCCAGTCTCATGCTGCTGCAGAGCTGAAGACAGTAGAGGTGTTGGAGATGATGAGGAGAGCCAGACTCAAAGTCTGCAGAGCAGAACTGACGGTCTAGTTAACTAGACTAGAGCTGAAGATCTTCACTAGACCTACTGTGACATTTATTATGGGCCAGGTGTAGAAGAGAGGACAGATAGAGAGGTGTCTTGTCCTGAATTGTCTTTTAGACAAATAGAATCCAGTGATGGAGTCTACAGGTATGAAGGGAGGACGCATTGGGAAGAATGAGTGACTAAACGGATGACTGAGTGAATCTGAATTTCTTTCATGAGGATTTGATTTAGAACTGGCTTTGTTCTTTTGTCATTTCTGAACAATAAAACTATAGATATCTCTCTCTCTCTCTCTCTCTGTGTGTGTGTGTGTGTGTGTGTGTGTGTGTGTGTGTGTGTGTGTGTGTGTGTGTGTGTGTGTGTGTGTGTGTGTGTGTGTGTGTGTGTGTGTGTGTGTGTGTGTGTGTGTGTGTGTGTGTGACCTGAAATAATTAACGTATTGGTATAAAGGTATATGCCTGACATTAATCAGAGAGCACAGATTAATCGGGCTGAAATTGAGACCTCTAGTGATAAACAGAGCAGCTCTCAGCAACAGCTGTTTTTTTTTGTTGTTTTTTTTTTTTACCGCAACAAGCAGGTGTCTGTCAGACGCAATCAGAAACATCAATTAAATTATGTATTCTTCCGTTCTGATGGTCAGGTTGTGTTTAAACGAGATAAGTGTGAAAATGTTCATGCCTGTCTGAGGGAAGTGTGTAGTGAGGAGTTTTACAGGCTTAAAACTTCTGGAATTATTGTAAAAATATAAAACTGATTCTTGGCGGATTTCACCGCATCTGCGGGTTATTTTTAGAACGTAACTCCAGAATAAACTAGGAATCACTGTATAGACATATTTGCTTAAACAAAAGTGACATTTACAAATACACTTATTTTCAATTACATTTTTGGGCCCACCCATTTTTTATTAGGCCCGGCCGAAAATCTATTTCTGGCTACGCTACTGGTTGGAGTTCTCCTCATCCTCCAGTACTCTGTGGTGAAACTTGTTTGCTACTCCTGAGCTCCAAGTCCAGTAATCTCCATATTTGTTTTAATAAAATTGTTTTAGGACTTTTACCCATGAGTGTGTCTTGTTCTGATCCACTGATGTACCAGGAACTATCTGGCTCCATCTGCTGGTAATAAGGGTCTTCTAAGGCCCTCGGCTCGCTGGTGATGGGAATAAAGCTGCCAAGCTGTCCTGAGGCCCCCAGCTGCAGAGCAGCTCTGAGAGCCCCACAGGTGGAGGAGGTGCTAAGGAGCTGGGGGCCTTGCTGTGCATCTGGGGAATGACTGGCACAGAGCTGGGAGATAGGTAGAGACACGAAGGGATGTTGTCCCCCCTCTAAGTCAGTAAACTCAGGACAGTGTTGAGCTGGCCTGAGATCTGCTGCTGGGACTTGGCTAATTTCTGGACTTTGGCTAGTACAGTGGGATCAGTGGTGCTGCAATGGTCACTTGGGGCACCAAAATTCCAAGGGGGCCCTCAAACTAAATTTCATAGACCTTTTTCACGCTTCCTGGGTATTTACCTGGAAATACGTGACTGAAGTGGAACGCGGTTTCTATTAAAAAGGCCGCAAGCTAGAAGCAAGAGTTATTGCAGCGTACCTGGATGTTTTATAAGCTCTGAAGCAGCCCTACCTTAGTTTCAATTCCTTTCCAACATCTATCGGTGTAAAACAAAAGTGGGTAAGGGCAATCAGGCGAGAGGAGGGACCCGATTTTGTTAGGGGCAGTACTTGTGTCTGCAGCAGACCCTTCACAGCTTGAAGGATATTTTAAAATCAAAATGTCTAAGATAGGCTTGTGTGGCAGGATGAGCATGATTGCTCCATGGTTTTATTGGCCACAGCTGTAGCTTTTAAGTTGATTACTCACTGGCCACTCACAGGCCAGTGGGTGGTATAAAGCCCTGTCAAGGTGTGCTGCCACTGACAAACCACAACTCACCTGTGTGTGCACCATGGGGTTGGTTGCTGGTGCAGCAGCAGGAGATTGTCAGGCACTTGGTGGGTGAGACTCATGACTGGCTTTCTTTTAAAAATCATTTCTTATTTGAAACATCCTTGGTCCTGTCTCCTTGGGGTAAACATGAGCCTTAGTGCTCCTTATTAACATCCACTCTGTCACACTTGTATAATGCAGGGAGACTAGGAGAGGTCAAGCAAGGCCTTTTCAACAGTTATAAGACATGACTGTTTGTTTAATTTACAACATAAGTCTTGTCATTCCCATGATCCAGAGGTGAATCAGATCAGCTTGAACTCCAGCAGCAGCAGATGTAATTGAAAAGGTCAAGTTTGCACCAACCAACCAATATGCAATGGATCCAGTGCATAGGTGTAAAGAAGCAGAAAAGAGTCTGTCCCTCACGAGAGGACATTAAAACAAGCACTTTGTGTGAAATTACATCTGCAGAAAGCACTCAATTACGTTTTGTCCATCATGTGGACTACATCGAAATTGCTCAACATTGAAAATCTGAGAATATCAGGCAAGTTCAAAAGAAGGTTTTTGTAAAGAGGAAAAAACTTTTACTAAATAGTTCTGGAAATTTACACTGTCTGTGTTTTAAATGTTTATCAAGTGGAAAATAAAGTTGCTATTGTTATCACAGGGTTTTGACTATTCTGAGTAGTTTACACAGTACAAGTCAAAATGAACTGCAACATAATCAACATGAGTTTTTTTTTTCAACATAATACAAGGGTTAAATTATACCAATTTCAAATTGTAAAAATGTCTTTTCTCAATCAAATCTTAATGAAAACATGCACAATTTTTTAAAAATTGTTTAATCGGTGGCTGTAACACAAAGGCTGTCATTACATGACATTTAAGTTGGATGGTATACACATTCATGTATGTGTTGTAATAGAAGAGGTCCAACTTTACATTTACATTATAAAGTCATCATCTCGCCTGATTCTTTGAATGTATAAATTATTTTCAGTGTTGGTGACAAATTCACACCACTCAAGGCCAGTAACTGTAACGGTGTGACTGCCTGAGAATTACATTGCCTTTGTCATCCTTGAGGTGGGCTACCTGTGAAGCATTGTTTTTAGTGGTGATTTTTACTTTCACCAGTCCAAATGGTGGTGATTCTGTTGAGTCATAGACCCGACTGTCAGGACTGGCCCCGAGATGAGGTGCTCCAGGGGGAATTACAAACCCAACAGGCAGCATTGACCCTCATCGCTTGAGCATAGCTTGCCAGGACTTCTGATTCCATCTGCAAGCCTCGCTTCATTGTAACCGTCTGCCTGGTTGAGCCCCTAATCATTTGGGCAGCAAGGGCTTTTGCTGCAGCCTCTGGCTCCACACTCCCCCACCAGGATGCACAAGCATCGTGGAAAGGAAACGACAGGCTGCTAACTGCGGTTGACGCAGCTGCACCCATGCAGGACAGTTGGACTGTTCCCTGGTCCCCTTTTCTATTTCACTGGCCAGTTGTGATACCTCCCCTCCAATGACTGTAAGTGCAATTGCTGGTGCAAAGTGGGAACAAAATCCAATGTAGTCACAGTAGAGTCATTCAAAGTTAGAGGAAGACGAGGAAAATCAGGAGCCAATTGGTGCTGGATAAGGTTATTGGATGTTTCAGGTGGACAAAGGTATGAGATGGGGCATCCACGTGGGACAGGACCAAATCTAGATGGAACCATCTCTACTCCAGACAACCCATCCATTACACTTGCAATACATACATTTGTGAATTAAAAATAATCATTAAATGTAGTTGAAAATGACACTACTTTCTTGTGAAATTATTTATTTAAAATAAATGAAAAGAATGAATAAAACACAAAACATTCTTGTGATTTTCTTTCTCCTAGAAAAACTAATACATGTTGATGCTGTTCTTGATGTAATTCCACATCTACTGTATAGCAAAATCAGCTCTCCTGAAACCTAGCAAAAAGTTTGTAATTTTTTTTTATCAATAAGTTAATTGCAGAACTTTTCATAATCTTTAAAAAAAAAAAAAAGTGAAATTTTCTGCTGGAGAACTCTGATCATAATCTTCTTCCCAGCTTTGTAGGGCCTGTAGGCTTTCAGTTACTTCTTTGTCCAGTTTTATTGCAGCAGGAAAAGTTATTGGTCCATCAAAAGTCATGGTCTTGCACCACTGTGCTGCAGCCATTGTGTTTTTCCACAGCACGTTCTCCTGTTTGAAATTTTTTTTTTTAAATTAAAAATGATTATGATTTTTGCAATGAACTTGCTGATAAAATAAATACGGTACACATTTTGTCTGTTTGAGGAGAATTGATTCTTGTAGAAATGCTGTGAAACACACAGCTGAGGAGCTGAATGTGTTCTAATGTAGATTTGAGAAGCTGTTGTTAACATCAGCGCCCTGGATATCACCCATGGTTCACATTCAGTACTGCCCTTCCCTCCACCAGCTCTGGCAATCTTTAATTAAAAAGTTTATCGGAACTTCAAAAGCCAAAGTACCAAGAAGGCCACAAGCACAGTGTGTCTCCATTCTTTGACAGTCTGTGATGAGCAGCTGGACCCCATCTTCACAGCAAGCTTCAACCCATCACTCGAGATATGCAAATTACCTCAAATGCACAATCATCATCCCAGTCCCCAAAAATATTTTAATGGCATTAAATGGACTTAAAGATTTCCACAACACAACTTGGATGAAGGATTTCCTGAGTGATCACACTCAGGGTGGGCCCCCACTACTCGACACCTATCAGCCTCAACACTGGCTCCCCACAGGGCTGCAGGCTGAGCCCCCTGCTCTACACCCTCGACTGCATTCCAGTTCACCCAGCGCCGTAGCTCCGCCTACGCGCATCACGCACTGTGCGTAGGGCACGCACCACTTGCCCAGGGGGGCACCAAAAAATTTCAGGCTCGTGAAAAATCCTATTGATAGTAATGAAAATAGCGAAATGTTTCAAATAAATAAGTGTAAAGAGGGCACGCCAACCTGTCGACCTGTGTTTCAAAGGATTCATGAATATTAATGAGTGTTACATCCCTGCTCCTCAGCTTTTCCTTGGTGGTATTTTTTTTGTTATGTCAGGCTCTGCTGTTTTTTCCCTCACTAATTACATTATGATCTCCAGGTGTGGCTGGTTTGAGGGAGGCCTGGCTGAAACTCCTGTCTTCCCTTATTGGTTGCTGTGTGTGGAATAGACCAATCAGATGCAGAGGAAGACTTATAAAAACACCTGATGACAGGAGAAGAGGCTGGCTGGCTGACTGTGACTAACTGTTTTCTTTGTCTTGTTCAGAACTGCTGCTGATTTGTGCTCCCAATTGTGGCTGCTGTTTTATGCCAGAGCCAATTAGGCATGTGGTGAGGAGGTGGAGGACAGGTAAGACTGGGGTACCCTGTACATTCTGCTCACGTAGTTATTCTTTGTCTAGAAACACTAGGTAAGCAGAGGGTGCCTCCTCATGTAATGTTTTACCTCATCCTTTTGTAGATTAGTTAAGTAGGTCTTGATTTGTTGATTTTAAGGTTAAAGAATAGAGATAGCTAGGGTTTGTTTTGTTATCTTTATTTCTTTGATTTCAGGCACCTTCTACGTTCCCTCCTCCTCCCACTTGTATTGTACATAGTGTATATACATTGTAAATAAACCTTTCATTTTTGACTTTTGAAACCTCTTGTCTCCTCTCCTCTTTGTGATTGGTATTGTTACAACCCTCCTCCTAGACGGGGTTCGTAACAAGTGGGGGCTCGTCCGGGATCTGAACTGGTAACCCTGGAGTCACTACCAATCGCAATTTGAAGAGCGGCATTGACCATGAGGTTTGACCTGCAGGATTTTGTTAAAGATCCTAGCTTAGTAAAATTAGAGACTTGTCGGAAGGATGATTTATTGTGTATAGCAACTCATTTTGGAATACCTGTGTTGAAAACTGATGTCAAAAAGATAATCAAAAAAGCAGTTGTGACTAAACTAACAGAATTAGGAGTGCTAACGCTTTCTGAAATGAGCAATAGCCCTGTTACTGTTTCTGTGGTTAACCCTGATGTTTCTGTTGTAGACGGAGAAATGGATACATCACAGGAGGGTCCTTCTGCAGCTACGCCTCAGCGTAAACCCTTAACACCTGGTTCTCAAGGCTCTAGCATAGATGCTAAGGTCAAAGTTCGTTTAGCACGCCTTCAGTTAGAGGCTCAGGAAAGGGAACAAATGCGCAAAGCTGATCATGAGCTTCGTTTACAGATCCGTAAAATGGAAATAGAAGCAGATAAGGAGATCAGAATAAAAGAACTTGAAGTAGAGGAAAAACGAATATCCTTAGGACATCCAGAAACCAGTCAGTCTACAAAAAATGTAGCAGCACCTGAAAATAAAAGCACTTTTGATGTGAGCAAAAACATTGCTTTAGTGCCTACATTCCGAGAAACTGAAGTAGATACATACTTTAGTGCATTTGAACGTATAGCAACAGCACTTAAGTGGCCCAAAGACATGTGGTCCATCCTACTTCAATGCAAACTAGTGGGGAAAGCTCAGGAAGTTGTTTCTTCCCTTCCCGTTGAGGACGGTTTAGAGTACTCGGTGCTCAAAAATGCTATACTCCGGGCATATGAACTCGTACCAGAGGCTTATCGCCAGAAATACAGAAACCATAGAAAGTCTGAGAGCCAGACTTTTGTCGAGTTCGCGAGAGAGAAAGGAAATCTTTTTGACAAATGGTGTTCTGCAAGCGAAATAAAAAAAGACTTTGAGTCTTTGCGACAACTGATTCTCTTAGAGGATTTTAAAAACACATTACCAGAGAGGATGGTGGTGTTCCTCAACGAACAGAAAGTCATGTCATTGTCTAAGGCAGCAGTCTTAGCAGATGAATATACCTTAACCCATAAAAATGTATTTTCATCTTTTCGTCCAGACAAAGGTCCAGTGGCTCGTCCTGTGAGAGCAGAAACCCGCGGTGCTTCTCCAGATATGTCTAAAAATCTATCTTCTCCACCCCGAGGAGTCCGTGAGTGTTTTTACTGCCATAAGAAAGGACATGTAATATCAGAATGTCTTGCCTTAAAGCGCAAACTGCCAACAAACAATGTTCAACCTAAAGGAATGGGTTTGATTAGAAAACTGGTTGAACCTAGTAAGAATAAAGAAACTGAGTTTGAAGTTGATTCATGTTTCAGGCCATTTGTTACACAAGGCTTTGTGTCTCTAACAGATGATCCGTCAGACCAACATTCTGTGACCATCCTAAGAGATACAGGTGGGTCACAGTCAATACTTCGTGAAGGTGTTCTAACACTTTCACCCGAGTCGTCTTGTTGCTCAAGTGCAATAGTGCAGGGAATAGGAATGACCCATGTACCTGCTCCGCTACACAACCTCTACATCCGCTCATCATTGTACAGCGGATATTGTAAGGTTGCAGTTCTTCCTGCCTTACCTATTAAAGGTGTGGATTTCATTCTGGGAAATGACTTAGCTGGTGGACTGGTTGTACCAGTTGCTGAAGTGTCAGAAAATCCTGACATCACCTTGGATGATGTGGAACCTGAACTAAGTCCAGGAGTTTTCCCAGCCTGTGTAGTAACCAGGGCTCAAGCCAAGAAATATGGTTTTGGTCTGTCTGACACTTTCATGGCAGACAACGAAGCAAAGCCTGAAGTGTCATCTGGTGACAAGACCGTGTATCGAAGCCCAACGTCTACAGATGTGAACCTACCGGTTTCACGAACAGAGTTTATTGATGCACAGAAGAAAGATGATTCTCTTGCACAATGTTTTGTCTCTGTTCACTCTCCTAGCCAAGCCCCTAGACAGAAAGCGACATACTTCCTTGACGATGGTTTGCTGATGCGTCGCTGGGCTGGAGGAGACGAGGGTGAGGACTGGGACACAATCTACCAGGTAGTAGTGCCCACAAATCTTCGCTCCAAAGTGCTAACCTTAGCACATGATGATGTTTGGTCAGGACACATGGGGATAACAAAAACCTATAATAGGATCTTGAAGCATTTCTTCTGGCCAGGACTCAAGTCGGATGTTGTAAAGTACTGCCGATCCTGTCATACTTGCCAGGTTGTAGGAAAACCAAACCAGGTTGTTCCTTTAGCACCACTTGTTCCCATACCAGTTATGGGGGAACCGTTTGAAAAAGTGATTATTGACTGTGTGGGTCCATTGCCAAAGTCCAAAGCTGGAAATCAGTTTCTGTTAACTGTCATGTGTACCTCCACTAGGTTTCCTGAAGCTGTTCCGTTACGAAGAATAACAGCTCCAGTCATTTCCAAGGCTTTGGTGAAGTTTTTCTCAGTGTTTGGTTTGCCAAGAGAAATCCAAACTGATCAAGGTACCAACTTCAGTTCTAAACTGTTTGCAGAGGTATGCAAATCACTGGGTATCTTGCATGTTATGTCTAGCCCATACCATCCAGAGAGCCAGGGAGCTCTGGAACGCTTTCATCAAACATTCAAATCTATGTTGAGTAAACATTGCTACAACTCACCCAAAGACTGGGATGAGGATGTCCCTCTCTTGTTGTTTGCTGCTCGTGAGGCAGTCCAAGAATCTCTAGGCTTCAGTCCAGCCCAGTTAGTGTTCGGACATGAAATGAGGGGCCCATTAAAAGTTCTTAAGGAACAGTTGTTTACACCTCAGAAAACCTCTAAAAGCGTACCAGAGTATGTCAGCCACTTGCAGAGCAAGTTACGGAAAGCTTGTTCATTGGCCCAGGGTATGCTGACTACTTCTCAAAGAAAAATGAAACGTCGTTATGACAGAAAAGCAGTGACACGCACATTTAACCCAGGTGATGAAGTTCTCATCTTAGTGCCTGTTCTCGGTTCTGCCCTTTCTGCCAAGTTCTCAGGTCCCTACAAAATCAGGAAAAAACTCAATGAGACCACCTACATTGTCAACACTCCTGACCGCAAAAGGAAATCAAGGTCATGTCACATCAACATGATGAAGACTTACTGCTCCAGGGACCCTAACCAAGTAGAGGGTTCTGTCTCTGCTGTGGCTCCTTTAGTTGTAGTGGAGTCTATGAAATTTAAAGAGAATGAGGGATTGGTGGAGCCTAATGTTGCCAAGCATGGGGCCAGGCTCGCAAACACAGAAGTGTTATCTAACCTTTCTGTTTACCTATCTCATCTTCCTAGTGACCAGAGGAAAGATGTTGAGAAACTTATCAAGAAGTACCCCTCACTCTTCGGTGATGTTCCGTCACGGACGAACGTCATAACTCATGACATCGTGTTGGTTAAGCCAACTCCTATCAAACAAAATGCTTACAGAGTAAGCCCAGAAAAAAGGAAACTAATGAGAAAAGAGGTGGACTATCTTCTTGAAAATGGACTGGCAGTCCCAAGCTCTAGTCCTTGGAGTTCTCCTTGTCTTTTGGACATAAGATCCGATAGACCTCCCAGGTTTTGCACTGACTTTCGCAAGGTGAATGCTGTGACCGTCCCTGATGCACATCCGTTGCCCCTTATTGATGACTGCATCGATGAAATCGGTCCTGCCACCTACGTCAGCAAACTGGATATGTTGAAGGGTTACTGGCAGGTACCACTAACCGCTAAGGCCTGTTGGTGCTTTCAGTGGAAAGCTCCGCATCCAAAGTGCGCTTGTTGCTCAGTGACAGCTGCGCCAAGCTGAAGGAGGCAGCGCACCAGAGAACTTGCCGTCCGGCGAGCTGCGCCAGAGGGGCACAGAGAGAAGACGGGTGTTACACCACAGAATCACCACGGTCTTTTGGGTCAATGGAACGCGCTACGCAGCTGACGCTTTTTGGAAAATAGCTGTATTAAAGCCGCGCCGCGGCGCTTGAAATTGAACCGGCAACTATATTTAAGGCCAGAGCTTCATGATACGCACGGAGATCAGCAGCCAAGCTGGAGCTTTTGCGCTCTGTGCGTCCTGCTCTGTGCGTCCTGCTCTGTGCGTCCTGCTCTGTGCGTCCTGCTCTGCGTATTTGGCTCGTTCTTGGCTCAACACTCAACAGCATGCCAGATGAGCTAAGCTGAAGCTGATACAGAGCGCAGAACATCAGCTCTGATCAGTACCACCGTCCTGCCACTGAGCAACAATCTGGGTTTTCCCCTCAGACCTGGTCTAAATTAAACCATGGTGAAACTGATGGAGTCCAGTCAGCATCACCTGGATTAGCTGCTTTTATACAGTTTTAGATGAAACACTGAGTTCAGTCTGGTTACAGTTTTTTTCCTGTTCTGAACTTGTTAGTGGAAACATTGTGAACTAGTTCACCTGGTTAGTTAACTGGTTCACCTGGTTAGTTAACTGGTTCACCTGGTTAGTTAACTGGTTCACCTGGTTAGTTAACTGGAGTCCAGCAGATTTAGATTCATGTGTTTTGTCTGATTGAAGAGGTCAAAGTTCAGCTCATATTGTCCCTTAAGAAAACTCATGACTGAGTTCAGGTTGTCAGATCAACTGTAAACCAGAAGCATCAGGATGAAGACTTGATGTTTCTCTGAAGTTGACTGGTTTGAGGACCAGCAGCAGTCTGGGTGTCAAATACTGACTGATTCCTGTTTTAGAGACATTTTGTGTCCTTTGACGATTTCAGTGTGAAACTGATCAGCTTTATTTACAGCTGTCTCTGATAAATTTTGTCTTTTTGTAGATTTTAAGAGAGTGATGTCATATTTCAGTTAACATTATCATCTGACAACAAGCAAAAAATAATCTGAATGTTAAAATTAATTTTGTTAATAAAAAAGGAAACATTTTTCACAATTTAATTTACAGTTTTATAAATGGCCATTTTAAATGGTAGATCTCAGCCCTCAAATCAAATATATATATATATATATATATATATATATATATATATATATATATATATATATATATAAAACCACCCCTGATAAGACCAAAATTGAGCTCTTTGGCATGAACTCAACTCGCTGTGTTTGGAGGAAGAAAAATGCTGCCTATGACCCCCAAAACACCGTCCCCACCGTCAAGCATGGAGGTGGAAACATTTTGCTTTGGGGGTGTTTTTCTGCTAAGGGCACAGGACAACTTCACCGCATTAACGGGAAAATGGACGGAGCCGTGTATCATCAAATCCTGAGCGACAACCTCCTTCCCTCTGCCAGGAAACTGAAGATGGGTCGTGGATGGGTGTTCCAGCACGACAATGACCCAAAACATACAGCAAAGGCAACAATGGCGTGGCTCAAGAAGAAGCACATTAAGGTCATGGAGTGGCCTAGTCAGTCTCCGGACCTTAATCCTATAGAAAACCTATGGAGGGAGCTGAAGGTCAGAGTTGCACAGAGACAGCCTCCAAACCTTAAGGATTTGGAGATGATCTGCAAAGAGGAGTGGACCAAAATTCCTCCTAACATGTGCGCAAACTTGGTCATCAATTACAAGAAACGTTTGACCTCTGTGCTTGCAAACAAGGGTTTTTCCACTAAGTATTAAGTATTTTTTGTTAGAGGGTTCAAATACTTATTTCACTCAATGAAATGCAAATTAGTTTCTATCTTTTATTTAAAGTTATTTTTTCGATTTTCCTTTTGATGTGCTATCTGCCACTGTTAAAATAAACCTACCATTAAAATGATACTGTTCTGAGACTTTTCATTTCTTTGTCATTGGACAAACTTACAAAATCAGCAAGGGGTCAAATAATTATTTCCTCCACTGTACATCACCAGAGAGACACCAGACATCCTCATCATCCTCATCATGGAGGGTATGGTGGTTCTTCAGGATCTAGATAACGGGGCCCTTACAGGAGCCATGCTGTTTGGACTGTTTTACTCCTTGAACATGAGTTACCATCACAGGGCTGCTACACTTTCCTTTGGATTGAAAACATGGTCATGGAGTTGAATGAAACTCAACTCTCAAGAAAAGCCCAGAACCTAAAGACAAAGTGCTCCTGTGAGGAAAGCTGACTGTTGTTGTGCATGTGAGGTGGTCAGCTCCAGGTCAGAGGACATTTAAATCTCACACTTGCTCTCCTGCATTTTAGAGGTTGAATTTCCAGGTAAACAATCAGAAACCCACAACAAATCAGTGTTTATTGTTATGAGTTTATTTTGTAACTGCCATGTTGGCGTGGCCAGTTTTTTTTTCACTTTGTAAACGTTCTCTGGCAGCGTTCTTCAGTTTCACTTTGTCTTTACAGGTGGAGAGATGCTCCAGTCTAAATAGACTCATCAGGCCTGTGTGAGGCCCCAATGATGAAAGCTTTAAAAAGTGTGAATGACAACAGCTGTTTTAGAAATTCAGTCATTATGATCTTTGAAAAATTCTTTAAAAGGCAATTGTTATGTTATGAACCCTGAAAAAACTGGAAAAATTGAATTTTTTCTAATTATGTCTTAACTTTAAACTCCATTGAAATAGGGTTTTTTTTTCTCTTTACATATGTCACACTGTGAGATTTTGGTTTTAAAGTTTTTATTTGCATGTTTTTCCTGTTTTTATATATTGTATTATGGCATGTTTTTATAGTGTTTTAATATTGTTTGTTTTTAATTCTTGGACCACTGTGGACTGACGCTTTTAACATGATTGATTAATAACTACTATCACCTGTGTGTAAGTGGGCGTGTCCAGAAGGCCATCTATTTAGGTGCCACTCAGGTTGGCAGAGGAGAGATGGAGAGATGATGGAGAGAACGGGACAGAAAAGAAAGAAGAGAACCAAGATGAAAGGTGTGCTGAAGGAGGAATAGCAGCTGACATGAGGATGTGAGGAGGAGGAGGAGGCCGATTGGTTGCCCTGGGAGGAGAGGAGTTGAGCGCCCCGTCCTCGAAGCTGGAGCGAGGATGTGTGTGACGCGTTGCAGGTGGATGACGGAGCAGGACGGAGTGGACCTGGGCCCGCGCCCTTCGGACCAGTGGCCTTGCTCTGCAGGGCGAAGGGGTGTGAGGGGCCTATGCTGTCACCACTGCTGGACTGCCGCCTATAGAAGAGAGACCGAGTGCGGGGGTCGGGAACCCCCCTGCAGGCCCCTCCTCCACGAGACTGAGGTGATGCAGGTGTCAGCCTGGAAACGTTGCTATCCTCATTAAGCACACCTGGACTTTTAAGTAGTTTTTTATGGAAGATTGATTTTATGGGGATTTTAGTCATTTTGTATAGGACTGTTTTTTATACTACTTTTTATGATCTGTCGATATTTTTATATAAAACCTGTTCAATTAGTCCTTGTTTCCTGAGTCTCTGTCCTTTGGGGTCCGCTTCATGCTGCTCTCTACCTGTATCCGACCATGGAGGGGCGGCGCTTGGGCCTTACAGCCTCCAGCGTTGCCACCAGTTACACATACATAATGGATAGCTCTTGTTGTTTATTTTGCTGATGTCTGTCTTTCTTTTCTTGTTTCCATTTTTAGATCCGTCTTCATTCTTTTTTCTTTTTTTCATTTATTCCATTTTATGTCTCTCTTTATTCTCTTTTCATTTATTTTTCCAGTTTTATATCATTTTTCTTTTTCCATTTTTTCTCCATCTTTATTCACTTTTTACTTTATTTTTTAATTTTAATTTTTTTTGTCTTTTTTCCATTCCATTTTTTCTTTTTCTTTTTCCATTTTTATCTGTTACCAGCTTTTCTTTTTTCCATTTTAAGACTGTCTTTATTCTTTTATTCCTTTCTTTTTTCTATTGTCTTTATTTTATTTTTTCTATTTTTGTCTCTTTAAAATTTTTTCCATGTTTAACATTTTAATGGTAAATGGCCTGTATTATAGAGCTCTTTCTAGAGTGTTCTGCACTCCCCAAAGCGCTGTACAACATGAACAGTCATTCACCCATTCACATTCACACACTGATGGTGATAAACTACACCATAGTCTCAGCTGCCCTGGGGCACACTGACAGAGGCGGGGATGCCATCCACCGGTGCCCACCGAGTCCCTCCGACCACCACCAGTAGCCAAGGTGGGTGAAGTGTCTTGCCCAAGGACACAACAATGTAACCCAGCCAGAGTTTGTATCAAACCGGTGACCCTCCGGTTGCCAGACAGACCACTCTACCAACTGAGCTACATGCCGCCCCATTTTTATGTCTGTCTGTTTTCTAACTTTTGTTTTGTTCACTGTTGTAAAGTGGAAACGTTTTTTTAAAACGAGACATCTTTGCAGGAGAAACCAGATGAGACAGTAACAGCTGAAAAAGCAGCGACCTCCCTAAGAGATGCTAAAGAAGTAATCAATTATGGACGTATTATCGCCATGATTCTAAAGGGGCTTCCTGAAACTTTAAGCCTTTTGCCATTCACACAACCCAAAGCAGTGAAGACTTAACATTCACAAAGTTCAAAAGCAACCTACAAAACTAGGAGAAATCAAGAGACATTTGACAACGATATAAAATCAGAAAATTTGTTGACATTTATTTAAATTCAAGCACAATGACATATTATGGAAACCCTGGACATATTGTAAAAGAAAACAACACCAAAATGGTGTAGCTCTGCCAGCGTCTCTCTACAGGAGACACAAGGACACTGGACCAACATCACACTGAGAGAAATGCTTATAAATACACTGTAATGTTTACAGAGGGTTTTTCAGGGGAAGTGTCAGTTTACTTCCTTAAACAGAGAAGTGATACCACAGAGGCCACAGCAAAGTTTTAGCAGACTGTGTGCCATAGGGCAGTGTTAAGTGCATTCGATCTGACGATGGCACTGAGTTCACTAGCAGTTCTTTCCATTCTCTTTTGAGGGGAAAAAGGCATAAAGCATGAAACAGCTGCACCATAGTCTCCTCGTTAGAATGGCACAGCTGAGAGACATTAGAGAACTCTCTTTGAACTGGAAAGGTGTCTTTTAATAGAAAAAGGATAGGCCACCAGGGAGGGAGGGAGGGGGGCCAGACAAAAAAACAAAGTCCAGGAGGCAGAGTTCAGCATACAGCGTGATGCGGAGGAGTACGGGAGGTCGGCCCGACAGTGGCCAGACGCGGAGGAGCTTCGGAGGCCGGCCAGGACGCAGCCAGATGGGACAGAGTTTAGGAGAGTGGTGCCAAGGCAACCAGACTGGGTGAGACCCTGCAGGATGGCAGCGAGGCAAGACGAGGCAGGACCCCGGAGGATGTCGGCAAAGTCAGGCGAAGACACGGGGCTCCAGAGGTCGACAGCTAGGTCACCCGATGAGGCGAGACTCTGGAGGACAGCAACCAGCCAGGCGAAGAGACGGGGCTCTGGAGAACGAGATCAGGAAGCCGGGAGATGAGACAGGGCTCTGGAGGATGGAGACCAGTGTCACAGTCTCCGGTGATCTGACCGGAGTTCAGCTCCACGGATAGCTCTGCTGGTGCTGACTGCCGCCTCCGGCGCCGCCTGCCTGCTGCAGCTCAGCACAGCTGTCCTCAATCCGTCATCAAGACGGCTTTAAAATAAGACGGCAATCAGTCGTTCAGGGGAAGCAGACTGGTTCTGTTTGTTCTCTCCTTGGTATTGGTTCCCACTGGTGTTGGCGTGTTTATCTCCTCCTCGTAGTTTTGGCAGCTTAATAGGATTAACCATTCGTAGTTTGCAGCCTTCTTATTTATAGTCTTTGTTAGTTTTATAGTTATTTTTAGCAACCTTCAGCTTTAGAAGCCTCCTTTCGTCTTCTAGTTCGCTTTAGCATTACTATCTGAACCTTAGAGTAAGCTCTTTTATTTTTGTCCAACTTTAAGTACAGCAACCTCTTGTCTTTCTTAATTTGACATTTTCATATAACTTCAACATCAATCAGCCAGTCTCTCCAGTGTCCGATGCAACGCTGCTCTTCCTGCCTCCTTGAACTTCCTCTCATTGCATAACTGACTTTAAATAAGTCAGTGATTTGTCTTGCTGTCAAAGGAGCAGGAAGACCTCGACTAAACAGTGACCTTAAGTCCACGCTGTTCCTCAAGGCAGGCAGCACCCCCAGGGTCATCATTCCCTCCTGTAAACTTTAAAATACAATTTCCTTCTATCACTTTTGATTCTTAGAAACAAGATAAATAAAAAAGAACAAAAATCATGATACGCTGACGCATTTTACATTTATTTTAATAATACATTACTTTTGACAAAAAAGTTTTAGATGTTAAAAATTATTAAAATAAAAGCGGCCACTTGCGTTATAGCAAATATTAGTTACATTAGAAAGCATTATTTCTAAGTTTAAACAGTTGTATAAAGTTTGGGAGAAATGACTTATTTGGGGATTTTGTATTTTAACTTCAATTACATAAAATGTTAACATTTTAATTATATTTAGTGGCACTTATCCAACGTAAGACTAACACGTATTAGGACCGAGTGAGTAGCTTATTTACAAATCAATTAAAAGCAGTAATTGGTCATTCTTTTTTTTTTTTAATAATTTAGTTTTTTTAATAATTTTAGTAATTGGTCATTCTAACGTGCCAAGTATTTAGTTTTGAGAAAATTTTACATTAAATTGGACATATTATCACAATATTATTAAATGATTCTAATAAAACAGTGATATCAATTAATTCTTATATTATTACTGTGTTATGTAACCCTTAACCTATTATTATATAATAAGTGAGCGACAGGCAGTCAGTAGTCTCACTAGTTCTGAGAAATGTGCTCAAATCTGGACCAGAAATCAGAATAACTCTAGTTTCGGCAGGAGAGCGAGGGCTGGACATCAATATGACAACGACAACAATGATGACGTTTGTCTTATTAATTGTAACAACAAGAAAAAACAATTTGAACAACAAGAAAAAAACAATAAACAATATAACAATCAAATAAGCTGGCAATCCCAAAATAAAATAACCCAAAATAAATCAGTGTCCTTTATTGTTGGGGCACTGTAATCCACTCTCTGTTTGAGTGAACTTAATGTATGAGAGTTCTTTTCCTACCACTTCCATTCAGGTCTTGCTTGGCTCACCACCTAGCCTGGGCTAGGAATCTCTCACTAAGGTTCGGGGTGATCCTTCGATGGAATCCAACTGGAATGACTCCGTCTCTCAGTCTTGTCGACGCTCAGTTCTGTATCCTGGAAATGAAAACCTGACCTAACAGAAAAATCCACATTCAGTACAATCGTATAGTTTCATATCATCACCAATCAACATAATACTCATCTTCATATCAACTGGTTCAAATATTCACTTTTATATGATCTGGTTCAAACCATATTATTCTATTCAAGTTTCATTTAGTTGTACAACAAATATATGTTCTCTATTTATAGTATGAAACTATAAATGCAATCTTAAACAGCTATTCCAGTGCATTTGAGTAACAAGGCACTTCAACTTATCACTAATAAATTCAATAGTGACTTATCACAACAACATTTAACATTCATGACATTTTATACAATAACATTAAGCAGAATACATAGTAATTTAAAGTTATTGAGCATTAATGTGCTATCATCTCTTGTGTGCACCGGTTACAGAGCAAAAGAGCAATAAAATGCATACAAAACACTACTTGATCTGTTTCTCACAGTTTGTGCAAACATCACAAAGGAAACACAAAATGTTACAAAAAACAGCAACATTCAAGATAATAGGATAGCTAACTTCAATTGAGCAACATTAGCACCATTTCAGGGTAATGGAAGCTGTGTTGATAATAATTTCTCCCTTTTTCAGCTCTACTAAGCTTTAACTTTCAAGTATTCAGTTCTTTAGTGACTCGACAGTTGTTTCCAACGTGGAGACTAAGTTTATTGAGCGTTCTCACCGTTGAAACAATTGTTTGGTTTCTTTCACATTGCCACGTGTAGCCTGGCATGCATCACGCATCAATACAGACTCTACAAAAGCACAAACATGACGATATGACCACCGTCAGATATCGGATACTTTAAACAATCATTTAATGTTGCTAAGGTTAGATATTTCAGTGTCTTACCCCGCAGATGGTTAAAGATTGTAAAGTTTCCATAACAAACTGGTATCATGCATTTGCCTCGTTTCTTTCAGATAACAAAATGGCTGGAGTGACGTGGTTCCAACCATATATATCACTAGATGCTCTATGTGGGACTCTACAGCGTCCCTACACGGTGGCCATCTTGCTTCGTACAGCTGACGTTCTGCTCTCTATGGCAGCAGATGGAAGGTGAGCATCAGCTTAACTAAAACACTCATAACTCAATTAAAAATGAACGGATTTACAAACGGTTTACTTTCTTACAAACCTTATTATGTATACCATATGTGTCAAACACAAGGCCCGCGGGCCAAATGTGGCCCGCCACGTCATTTAATGTGGCCCGCGAGAGCTTAAAAGGTCTGAGTATTCAGAAATAAATAGGTAAAAAGCGTATTTTGACCAAAAACTACATTTCCCACAATGCATGTCAATTGTGTTACCCGCGACTTGACGGCTTACCGCCACTACAGGGCAGGGTGCACACAAGCAGTACCCTGGTCCTCATGAGAACCGGATTTTGAACGCGCTTTTACGGACCAGCGCTGCGCGGTCCCGATGGGAGACCCCTCGATCTGACGAACTTCACATCCTGTTGCAGCTCAGTGAATGAGTCACATGACCTCTGAAGCTAGTGGACACACACGGTAGGACCTCCGCTCCGACACACACACACACACAACACACACACTCACAGCATCTCCAGTGCGCCATTACGCACAGCTCGGCGCACGCTTTAACACACACAATCACAGTACGTCCGACCCACGCACGCAGCTCACACATGCCCAGTAGGGGTACAACGGGTCACAATCGATCCGTGATCTGAACAGATCGCCCTCTATGGTTCGGGACACTGTTTGCGATCCAGCTAGCTGCGCTCGCATGCTTTACTAACTCCTCCCCGACCCGACAGCTCGTGCTCTCAAGCTGCTGATAAATAATTCCCCTCTGAGAAAGACGTTCATTTTGTCATCACATATCCAGTTCTCTTTATCAGAATCAGTCATTTTAGTTGACCAGAACAAAAGATCACTGGTTGATTGTTGATCCATGATGCATGCGCGCGCGGGGAGCTGCTGATCCTCCACCCCTCCGTCAGCTGATCATCCTCTTCCCTGATGGCAAACCAGATTAACCAATTTCTGCCTAAGATAACGTGTTGTGTTGGACTTTTATACGAGCTAATGAACATTAATACTAACGGTGCTCAGTCAGGAACAATCAGAACACCTTGATCGTCACGCCTCCTCACCTGCTGCAGCTGTCTGACTGCAGTGAGGAAGAAACCGGGTCATCGCTCTGTCAGACCGGAGAGGTGACTAGTAGAAGGCTTTTCAATTTAATTGGTTTAAATATGTTTAAAAGTTTTATTTAAGCATCAGAATGACCTCATGAGTTAAAGGTTGTTTGAATTTATTGAGCATTAAGCAGAAAAATGTTGAGCCAACAGCAAATCATCTTCTTCATGAGTTTGACACCCCTGATGTATACAGTAGACTTGAGATTTGATACTTTTACAATTTATGAATTTTCTGACCATTATCGTTATATTTTGATAGATATTCACAGCCACGTCTCTGTTTATAAAAATGCAAACCGTTTGAAAATCGGTTAAAAATTGAGAAAGTTAGAGGTATTAGTACATACTTCATTGACACCAATGTAAGAAAGGGGGCAGCTGTACGAACTAAGATGGCCGCTGGCGTAGGGACGTCAGGCTCCAATGACGAACAGCGATATATATGATATCTATGGTTCCAATCACGTGGGGTTATTAGAACTCCATGATTGGTCGGATTTCTCCTAAGGAATCATGGGAAGTCTCTGTGATTGGTCAATTTCTCCTGATGAATTATGGGAAGTGTAGTAAATCCAAGTTTCAGCAGAAACTCCTAAACTAATCAGTTTTCTCTTTCTTTCCTGTTATTATGTTTTTCTTTTCAAGTCTTTACTTTATTAAGATGGGATTCTTTATTTCTAGCTGGTTTTATCAGTTTTATTAATGTTTAATCACTTATTTCTATCTTTAGTTACGTTTTTCTAACTTGGTTACAGTTAACTTATCCTTTCATCAGTTACTCATAAAAGCTACAGTTGAAATTTTTAAAATCTCATTATCCTTTATTATTCATAATGTTTCATTATTGCACTTGCTATACTGACACAGAAGCACTTTTGAGCCTTGTAAAGAACATAGAGTTGAGCAGTGTGCTTACATTACATCTTTGCATAGAAGCCCTGCTATATGAACAGTAGTCAGCCAGTATTTCATAATTATTCCAGGGACGCAGGGTCCTAGCACTGTCCTCAAATAGGCTACAGGATTGGCTAAAAGAAGTTTCCAATGTTCGAGATGAAGAATAAGATGATTGGGGAAGCAAGTAGCGGTCAAGGGAAAAGCAAGCGCTGGTCAAAGTAGTTTAGTGGAAGTTTAGGGCTCTGCATGTTATTGGTGCATATGAAATAGGGGATTGACTACGAACATATCTCAAAGGCACGCGTACGCTGCACACAGTTATCAAATAGCTGTGAGACTTTTACCGCTTTTAATGGCCCTGTTTGAGACAACAAATACACTGAGGAAGTCAGAGCTCACTGGATAGATGAAAAAAGGTTTTGTCTCAGTAAAAACAAAAAGCACTGCCAGTCAGAGGAGGTCCTGTCAAGGGTGAAATAGACTCTGAAATAACTACACCTGGCTCACAGGTGAGCACTGATTTGAACTCTTTTGGTTCGGTCTCTTTCTCTGAGGAACCACTACAGACCAGATCTGGCAGGATTGTTAAACCAGTGAAGAGATTGATTTGTAAGCCTCTGCCATTGTGTGACCGCTACATGGCATACACAGTGCCTCTTCATTGAGATGCAAAATTCTTACTTGGACACCTCGCTCATCATGTTACCGCCATTGTCATAAGACTGCCCACGACAGTCTTAGACAGTCACGACAGGTTCCAGTCTAATAAGCCCAATCTCTCCATCAGGGAGAAACCCTTTCCAGTTGTCTTTTACATCAATAAACTCTACAAAATTTTCAGTTATTGATACACTGACTCACAGTTAGCTATTCTCAAAACAATGTGGCGAGTGTCAGGGGTACAGTCCATAATAATCAAAAAGTACTTAGCTTGTTTTTTTTACCCTTCTAAGTATTTCTTCCACAATTTTGCCTCCAACCAAGTCAATGATTTCATTTTGAATTTGGGAACTCGGGTAATGTACCTTTGGCTCTTTCTGCTGAATTCTCCTCAAATGTTCGTTCATCACAGAGTCAAACTGCACCATTAATTCCATCTGTGATAAGAAGTTTCCATTCTGACAAATCACACAGAACATTTGTACAACCTCTTAGTGCCTGGTTTCTTTGTGCTAGGGGGAATATCACAGCAATCACTCTGTGAATTACTGCTCACCAGTGCTGCACTTGAAGGTACAATAAGTCTTGATTGACTTGGTCAAAGGAAGTTTTAGTTTTGAGCCTCGTTTTGACAACCTCTTTAACCATGTTACAATGTGTCAGCCTCAGGTACCTGAGTTAACAGCTGAGACGGTCACATCTCTCCTTCAGCAACAACACCTTGTTCTCCAATCGCCCCTTGTCCTCCCTGGCTCTCCTGATCTCCCCCCTGGCTTTGACTCTCTTCTCTCTCTCCATCACCTCCCTGGCTTTATTCCTACGGAGCTGCTGATGTCTGACTCCGTCACATCAAAGGTCACCTTCCTTTCTCCAGCCAATTGACACAAATCATCACACATTGGCTGAAAGAAGAACAAACAAGAAGCACAATAAAAATGCCTATTATGTATAGAACTTTAACATTTTAAAAGTTAAAAAAAACTGTCAATAAAATATTAAAAGTATCTAACAAAGTATGTCTTAGTCATCAACTCTGCTAGACCTTTAAGGGAGTTTGGTAAACAATGTAGCTTAAAACTAGTAGTGGGCATAGATTAATTTTTATAATCAAGATTAATCTCACCATAATCTTGAAATTAATCTAGATTAAAATGGCTCATTTGAATTCTGCCAAAGGGTTCATAATACCAGTATGAGTCCCCTGGGTGCGCCTCCTTCACCGGGACCGGGGGACGGGGTCCAGGACCTTCACCTGGACTGGGAGCCGCGCCTCCTTCACCGGGACCGGGTCCTAGATTTGCTGTGGGTCTGGACTTCGGAAAGAACCGGAACTGGGTCCGGAACAGAATTGAAGTCCACCATTTGGTGATGGCTGGTACAGAGCCAGGAACCCAATTTAGATTACCGGCGATCTTTTTTTTGTTGCGCGATAAGAGTCTGGCGATAACGGCCCACCACTACTTAAAACTTTTTTTTCCATGTCTCTCAACAACGTTCTAAACATAATATAGCTATAAATATATTGTGGTGATTAAAAAACCCTCGAAAAAAATCAATAAGGTGGTTCCCTTGCAGTTCTTTAAAAACCTCAGCCAATCATACGTTTTGGACCAAAAGCAACTATTGGACAATCCAGCTGTCTGTCTCGCTGAAGCGCTGCACTTCCTCACTGCAAGGATCCTCCATTAATGTGTGCTGGAGCATTTTTCAGCAGAACATCCCGGAAGTGAGAGGAGGACAGAAACAGCCGGCTGTTAGCGCTTCAATCTTAGGAATTTTAGGAGTCATAAATAAAAACACCTTTTCAGCAAGCAGAAAACTAAAAACGTTGGACGTAGAAAGAGGGAAAACCTGGGAACGTTTCAAAGGGTGGTGTTTGGCTCTTTGTTGTTACTGTGGCAATGCGTAGTCCCATGTCTGGAGGAGGCACGGCATAAGGGTTATACCTGGCGGGAGGGGTGAGAGCTCTGAGACGTGTTTGTGTAAAATAGCTAGCGATACCTAGCTTGTTTGAAGATTCCCTATGGAGCCTTTAATATCAGATTCACTCTAAACATAGTTTTTCTTTTGGTAGCCAGGGAATCAATACTTATTAATAATTTGATACAGAGGCAAAATATAGTTTATAAAAATCTATTTATTACTATATTTCTGTGACTAATAATTATACAGAATAAATGGTAAATGATCATAGAAGACGATATCAACTAAAACACTTATCAAAAATGATTGTGGATGTTATAAAGAGTCTAAGCGTTTTAGGAAAGATGTGAAGTCTGGGATTATAAAGATAACCGGGCTGAATTTATTGTATAAATATAAATGTTTGATTATTTATCAGTTGATTATAACCCATCTGATGCCAGTTAGCAGAGCTTACTGTACCAGGATGAGCTCCTTCAAGATGTCAGTCTCGACGAAGGCTGAGGAGAGGTGTACCCCCAGTCTCAGAGAGGGTCACTTCTGGGTTACTCAAAGGTTGAATATCCCTTCAATACGGCAAGGTAGATCCTAGGTTACTCGTCTGGTACAGTGGTTCACTTCAGCTGGAGACTGGATGGTTTGGTTAGTGTCTGATGAAGTTGGAGTAGTACGTTAAAATGCATAATGGTCGTTTGGTTTTCAAAAAGGTGGCTCTGGGCCGCTAAAGTTTCCTAGAATCTGGCTTGATCCCACAAAAGATGTTCAGTTGGCATTCAGCTGGAACTCCCAGTATTTAGTGGAAGTGTCACTTTTGAAGTCTGTCTAACCAATCACAGGACAGGAAAAATGTAGGAGGTGTTATCAAGTTCCTCTGCTTCACCTCTCTCCTTAAAAGACTTATAGGAAAATATTTCATGGTTTAAACTCAATAACTGTCATTAATATGTAACATGATGACTGATAATAAAATGTGTGAAATAAAAATGAATGAAATTAAAATCATCATTAAATCATCAAGTAGATTCATTTGATGCATTTAAGATGTAAAATAATGCATTTAAAATAATCACTGTTTTCAGATTTAAATCAACAACATTAAAGTGACTGATTAATATGAATGTAAGAAATGAGTTATACTAAAGATGGTGTTTAAAAATCATCAAATCACTTCTGAAGAATAAGAGACACAATCATGTATTTCAACCATAATCAATTATTTTTGATTTAATCATTACTTTAGATTAAACAAGCATTGATATTCAATTGTAATTTAACTGTAAAGCAAGAATATGATATTAAGCCTAAAAGTCTTTTCTTCTTGTGGAGACTTTTTGTAACTTGGAGAAGGATAAGGACGCAGAGGAGGATTTTTGTTATGAAGATTTTTCAGGTGGTGAAGCTGTCTTTGGAGAAGTGGCTGCAAACAAAGCACTTGTTTTGGTTTAGAAAGCACACTGTTTTTCTTAAGGCCTGTTCACTCCATGAGAATAAAGACATTTGTTCTCGCTGGGGAGCTCCGAGAACAAGAAAAAAGTTTGTTTTGGCAGGAATCATTCATACTCCCTGAGAACTCGGCTGTCGAACTGCTTCAGCGTCAAACTGGTATCAGGTGTGTGTGTGTGTGTGCAGTTTAAAACGATTTGTCCTTGCTACTTGAAGAGGCATACGGTCTACGGCGCAAACTCTGGCGGCTTGCCCTGGTCTGCCTAGCGCAGGTCCATCAGCACAAAGCAGCACAGCAGGCGTCGGAGAAAATCGTCAACCGTATACCCGCAAAACCAAAACCTCTCTTTCTGACCAATCACAGCAGTTGTTCTCGGACATCCTGCCGATAAAAGTTTGGCTCAGCTGATGTGCACAAGATCAAAATGACGTCATTTTGTTCTCGGAGACCCCCAGCGAGAACAAAGTTCTTTCTCCTCGTGGAGTATGCATTGGGCTTTAGGGAAACGTGCATGTCTGGTCAGTGCAATGTCTGTTGACCGTTGACATCAGCATGACCTTTTGAACCTTACAACTTGGTTCAGATGTAAGATTTCATTTTTGCTTAACATAAGTCCAGGTTATGATGTCAGTAAACTCAGAGGCTTTAATTCAAATAAAACAAGCTGTCATAAAGTAGCTACTCATTTTTATTATAGCTCTCTGTGGTTTCACTGCAGTTATTCAGTAATTTACACAAATTTATGTGACTGATTATTACATATAATAGTCATTTGGTTGTGGGTAAGATGCTTAGCCAGCAGATAAGGATTTGGAAAACAGGATTACTTATTCACAATGCGAGTTAATAAATCTGTGACAACCCTATATTACATATGACATTTCCAGAATAGATACCTCCTCAGATGTGATGTTGGTCCTGGTGACTTCATCCTGGCCTTGCCCTTTTCCCCCCCAACCATGACTGCAGGTTTCGAAAATGTTTTTTCACATTTTCATCACTAGGGGTTGGAACAAACTGAAGTAGTACTACACACCATGTCATCCAGTTCTGGGAATGAATTTGCAGTTGTGAAAAGACCAAAGACATGCATTGTCAGATGGTAGTGCTCAGCTGCACTGCAAGTAGAAAATTCATTCATTGTATTAGTATTAGTATCATTTGTAAGTCGCTTTGGATAAAAGCATCTGCTAAATACATACACATATATATTTCTATTTAATTTCCTAAAATACAAATTCTATAGTGAAGTGAACATCAGCAGGACCTTATGTACACCAGGCTTTCTGCTCACAACTCTCTGATTAAGAGCAGAAATCATGAGATCATTTAAAAAATCATCGGTATCATAAAAACTTGTAATATAGTAGAAATGTGTTCAAGTAAAAAATGACTTTTTCTTTATTGTAGATGTAAAGTATATTTCTGTCTCACCTGTCCCATCAGGCGGCGCTGCTGATGTCTGACTCCGCCACACCTTCCTTTCTCCAGCCAATCGACACAAATCATCTCACAGTGGCTGAAAGAAGAGAGGCTGAAAACTGAAAGAGTGAACGTTTGATTTGAAAAGCAAAACATTTTGATTAGAGAATATTACATATATATCACTTTTTAAAAATTCTTTTCAATCAACAATTTCTTTAAATTTCCAGTCAGTTTAGATCAACATCCCATTTATGTGAAAATACAACAAAAATGTCTCTTATTTTTGTCTTTCTTCACACACATTTAGACATGTGTAATTTTAAACTGTCTAATAATGTATTAGTATTCCTATTTCATCTACACCGTACAATGCTCAGTAATAAAACCAGGACTGATGATTCTCATTACAGGTGTGTAACATTAGTCTATGATTTAACCACAAGAGGGCAGATGTGTCAGGACTAAAGCAATGAATAACTAGTCTGACCTTATTCCTTGTGAAAAAAATGCTCTTTTAATGCACAAATGAGTAAAACACTATTTTCCCTGAATCTCAAACACAGATTTTCCTATAATTGCTGTTTTTTATGTCTGTCATGTGCATTAAAAAGCAAAACAATAATGTAAGGAATATTAATACTTGTGTAAAAAAAAATTCACTAGTTAGCAAAAGTCTCCCCTGATTTACTCCCATGGGTTAAAACTACTTTTCCCTTCCTGTGTGTTTTATCTCTGATGTGGGTGGTTGGTTACATGTATCAGGGTGAATGGCCTCTACATATTGAGCAATGTGTTAGAATTACAAACAGGCCTTGAATCTCAGATTGCTGACACCTACGCACCAAAATCCACACCATGCTAATGTGATACTCGGTGAATTTGATCATGGAAAAAGTATTTGCCTCCTTACAAAAGTCTCTTGTTTGTGACTGTCACACTTCAGATCAGCAAAAAACTCCAACTCTTTCTTACAGAAATGTTTGAATTCAGCCACATTGGAGGGTTTTCAACATGAACGGCCAGTTTAAGGTCAAAGGTCAGACATTCTCCTTCAGGATTTTCTGGTAGGCAGCAGAATTCATGGTTCCATCAGCAAGTTGTCCAGGTCCTGAAGCAGCAAAGCTTCAGGTTGGAGGTAGGTATTAACTCAATAGATACTTAGATAGAGCATTATTTTACAACCAGAGGGTTGGCGGCTCAAAGCCCGCTCCAGCTGGGCCACCCTGTGTCCTCAGACAAAACATTTCTCTCACATTGCCTGCTGGTGGTGGTCAGTGGGTCTGGTGGTGCCTGTGTATTGTCGCTTCACTTCTTTGGCCGTAATGTATCTTCCAACCGTCAGCTTGTGAATGACTGATGGTTGTAAGGTGCTTTGTAGTTCATGACTTAGAAAAGCACTATACAAATGTAGGACATTTACAAAGCGGCCCCAGTCAATCACACTACCACCAACATGTTGGACTGTTGGGATGATGATGTTTTTCTGAAATGCAGTGTTAGTTTTACTTCAGATGGAACAGGACACACCTTCCAGAAAGTTACACTTTTGTCTTTTTAATCCACAGAATATTTCCCCAAAGGTCTTGAGGATCATAGATTTGTTTTTGTTATTTTAAAAGTGAGACAGGCCTTTGTGCTCGTTGGGTCAAGGTTTTGGTCTTGGAACTCTCCCGGGATGTCATTCCCCCATCCCCATCTCTTTCTTATTGTTGAATCTACAAACTTGAATACACAAAACCACGATTTTAACCAAGTGAGACCTGCAGCACTTTAGATGTTGTGGGTTCTTGAATTTCTTTAAAACAGGGCATGATGTGTTACTTTTTGAGATCTTTTAGCCTACCCAATTTTCAGATAGGTTCGTGTAAAACTGCATACCTTAGTTGTATGACAACCCCTGTGTTCCAGTGAGCCTTTTTAGCAAATGAAGGATGAGTCAACAGAAAAATGGTACAAAGTAATCATTTGAAACTAGCAAAAGGTAAAAAAGTCACGTAAAAATTTGTGAAAAGAAGCAGCTAATGCTCACAGAAACATTATAACCACAACAGGAGAAATACTCAAGAACAGCTTCTAAAAATAAAACGGTCTGCTTTTTTTACTTTTTGATTTGTTAGGAGAATAAATGTTCATCAGTGACATGATGTGTTCTGTTGGGAAGTCTTAACATTTAACAGTACACAGCAATTAAATAGCTTAGCTTAGAAACAGTCTCAAGAACAGAAACCCCTGTAAGAAAGAAGACAGGGCCGTGTGTCACTGATCACTGGTGTGTTCTCTTCATTTTCTAACTACATAAGCATTTGCCAGAGTAGTTTCATGTGAATAAAAGATGTTACATATTACAAGAATAAACAGGAACCTGGTCTCACCCAGTCTTAAAGGATGTAGGGTCAGCTTTAAGAAACGAACCTCACGAGCGCCGCGAATAACTGCAGCCTTGAACGGAGCGCGCACAAACCTCTCACTAGTTCACCTCATAAGGGCTCAACCAAAGGCAAGCGGAGACATGATTCCATAAATAAAAATACATTTTATTAATACAAAAGGAAATATGGTGAAATAATGCCCCACGCCACACACACACACACTGGTCCTACCGCGGAGGCGCAGCTAACATGGCTAATGTTGCTAGCTGCTATGTTCCAGTCCTGCTACTCTGCCCGTATCGCTTCTCCGCCGTCTGGAGTTACATTGTGTAGCCCCGGTTACACACAACTCACGCAGAACGAGACGGCCCGGCCCGAGTGAAAGCTGTAATCGATCTGTGTTCTCAACAGTTCTTCTCTCCAAAAGGCTGCGTTTGCTAGCAGCAGAGCAGCCAGGAGCAGAGTGGACAACACAGCAGCGGACTAAGGACCGGGAAAGCCTCTGTGATTTTGAGGTTCTAATCCTGACACCCACCAACATCCACAGATCGCTGTGTGTTCGTCTATAACAGCACCTTTAGCTCTGTGAAACCCTGTAATCCATCAGCGGGATTGTCAGCTTCATGAACACTTCCCAAACACCACCAGTATGATGAAAAAAACCACGAAGCATGTCGGACATTTGCACTCAATACAACGGTGCAATACTGCCGCCTACTGGATATACATCTTATTACTTTTTAGGCTTCCCAGAACGCGCAGGCGGCGCCCGTTGACGTTACATCCGTAGGACAGCACGGGAAATTCGGGCCTGAATTGCAGAACATTTTACAGCTCACAGCCTGTTCAAGATAATGGAATGATACATGGGCCTCATTCTTTTTGGTTTAAAATGCTTCATCACTCAAAACTGAACATACACTTTTTTTTTCTTTTTTTACAAATACTGTCTCCTGTCCCTTTAAATAACACCTCAGATGATAGAATTCTAAATTATTCATGTAACAAAACCTGAACTGAACCCCATGATTCAGCTTGTGGGATCAGTTTTAAGCACCTAAAACATCCAGTAATTTCTCAGTCTCTCACACAGCTGTGGGGAAAGTCTGACCCACTCTACTTTACAACGTTGCTTCAGTTCGTTGAGGTTTGTGAATGTTAGCTGGTTCGCAGCCCTGTTAAGGTCCAACCACACGGCTGAAGTCTACTATGGTGAACTTTAGCATGCTTACTGAGGTCTGTGTAATCTCTTGGAGTTTGGCGCATGCGATGATCAGTTAATCGAGAGTTGTGGCCAGTGGCTCCCTTTCAGCTCGTGTGAAAGCAGTAAATGTGTTCCAGGTTTTGCTGCTTAAACCTTCTTTTGTCTAAAATTTAATTTACCCACCATGAGACGTTGGTGAGGATCATTTTTCCTTCCTCAAACAGTGAACACCTAAAAGAGTGTTTATTTACAATGACTGTATGAGTGTAAATAATTTTATGATTAAATAACTCCCGTATATCACCGTAAGTGTGGCCTGTCTAGGTTATCTGAGTTCAGGGTGCACTTTCCTGCTTTGCTGTCAGCTGTACGGCCCTCGGGGCGATGCAACCTACAGTGACGCTCTGCTAACAGGACTTCGATCCAAATATCTGTGATGGAGCAGAAGTGACCTTAACAGATGTGAAATTGCAAAACCACATCGTACAGTTGTATAAACTTGTGTATAATGATCTATAAAGTGTGGTGTGTGTTGGAGGGAAATGCTGAGACGCAGCTGAGATAACCTCCCCTGCTGGTCTGAGAGCAGCGCTCCATCACGGAGGCAGCTGGAACAATGATGTGACCTTTGAACCTCAGCTAGCCCATGATCAGATGATGGATTTGGTGATAAAATATTTATCAACTGCAGGCAATTACTGTCATACTGTTATATAATTATAACAATGTGATGCTTGGTCACGAAAACAGGCATTGCATTTATTAAACCTTTAAAGGTGAACTGTTAAAGTAACTTTTTTTCTGAAGTTTTCCTGTTTAACTTTTAGTTATTAATTTGTTTTTTTTTTTAGGTTTGTACTTTTGAAAAACCTTGTTACTTTTGTTTTAAATGTAAACGTTTCGGGTTTAGGCTGCAAACCAAAATTCAAAGCATGCTGTCAGGTTTGTTCTTTTAATGATTATAATCTTATCCTTAGCTGCTAATACAGTGCTTTTTAAACTATGTTTATAAAATGTTGATGTTATTTTAAAACCCCACGATGATGCACAAGTGATCAAATAAGGTCAACCAATCTTTTTTCCCTCTCTTAAAGCCTAAATGATGCTTTACGCCCCAGGACTGGTGCTGCTGTTAATCTGTCCAGGTGTTTGCTCCAGTTATGGGATTCATATCATCTTTGTGACCTAAAAGATTACTTTTTCTAAACATTTTTCCTCCTTCTTTGAGAAATTATGGTTTGCTGTGAGACCTGCAACCTCAGCGACTGTCCTGCCAGCTAAGAGGTTCTGAGGGCCCGGTGATAACTGCGATGACAGCAGAAATCTATAGAGACAGATCGATGTAGATGCTGAATCAATGCTCTGCAAAGCAAGCAGTCTCAAAGGTCGCTGTCCCAGATAAGAGACCTTCCTCTGACAAAAGCCTGGTCCAGTCCTGGTGAGCAGCTCGGAGCTGATATGCAGAACACTCTTATCTCACAGGCAGAATGTGCTGTAATCCAATCTGCTTTCTACTTTGGCTGCTACACTAAGTGGACACCTGCTAAAATAGTACAGGGCTTCAATCTGTCTTCAAGATTTAAGGATATCACTGCACAAAGGTATTAAGGAGAGAAAAGACTAATCGTCACATTTAAATACAAACAAATCTAAACCATTTTAGGACAGTCTAAATGTTTTTGAGGTTTGGTTTCTAACTTACTAAAAGATCCAAAAACTCTTTCCATGCAGACATTTCCTAGTGATCCATTTTTCAGTTTGTCTGCAGTATTTTGCTAATCGGTGTCAGACATCTGACTAGCGCTGATAACAGTGCTGTGAACGTGGCAGGAGAGGCTGATTCTTCGTTTTAGTCACCATGCTCAACTTTGACTCCTCTTCTGTGAAATGTCCACGCAATAATGTAATTGGGGGTGAGAAAGGAGACACACTCCCCCCACAGTGAAAGACAAAAAAATAAGAATAACGGGCAAAAAACCCCAAGACATGCTAAATGCAGAAATACCCCTCAAATTAAGCTGCAATCTGACTTTGAGACTAATAAAGTCTGGATGAAAATGATGGAATACCTAACTTAATATTTAGTTGATCAAACTTTTGAGGCAATCAGGTGATTTCTGTCCACTCCTCCTGGTCAAACTGCTCCTGCTGTCTCAGGTCTGAATGGTTCCTTCTCCAGATGTTTCAGCTCCTTCCACAGATGTTCAACAGGACTCAAAAAAGCCACTTCAGAAGAGTCCAATGTTTGGTTCTGGTTCATTCTTGGTGTGTTAACTTGTGTTTTTGCTCATTATCCTGCTGGAGAACCCATGACCTGTGACTGAGGCCAAGCTTTCTGACACTGAGCAACACATTTCACTCCAAGATGCCTTGATAGTCTTGAGATTTCATTGAACCAGGACTCATTAACTTCAGATATCAAAAGCCACTATCCAGTTTTAGATGTTTCTCTGCTTGAACACACCTGATCCTGAGGAAGTAAACCAACCATTTGAACCAGGTGTTGAGCAGAGACAAATCTAAAACCTGCAAGTAGTAGCAACTGGTGACCTGTGTGATGGACCCTGCACAGATTCAAGACTCCCTGGTCTAGATGAACAGAATTGAACCTCCTCCATGTTCCACTCTAGATCCAGAGTTATTTCCTTTGGATGCTTTATTTATGTGTCTGATCATAGAGATGATGTAATTTACCAAAAAGCTCCAGTTTTGTCTCATCTCATCTCATGGCCTTTAGTTTTTTGGAGATGGTCTTCTAACCTTTAGCTGATGGAGATGGTCTTCTAACCTTTAGCTGATGGAGATGGTCTTCTAACCTTTAGTTGATGGAGATGGTCTTCTAACCTTTAGCTGATGGAGATGGTCTTCTAGCCTTTAGCTGATGGAGATGGTCTTCTAGCCTTTAGCTGATGGAGATGGTCTTCTAACCTTTAGTTGATGGAGATGGTCTTCTAACCTTTAGATGATGGAGATGGTCTTCTAACCTTTAGCTGATGGAGATGGTCTTCTAGCCTTTAGCTGATGGAGATGGTCTTCTAGCCTTTAGCTGATGGAGATGGTCTTCTAGCCTTTAGCTGATGGAGATGGTCTTCTAGCCTTTAGCTGTTGGAGATGGTCTTCTAACCTTTAGATGTTGGAGATGGTCTTCTAACCTTTAGCTGATGGAGATGGTCTTCTAGCCTTTAGCTGATGGAGATGGTCTTCTAGCCTTTAGCTGATGGAGATGGTCTTCTAGTCTTTAGCTGATGGAGATGGTCTTCTAACCTTTAGCTGATGGAGATCATGGTCTTCTAACCTTTAGCTGATGGAAACGGTCTTCTAGTCTTTAGCTGATGGAGATCATGGTCTTCTAACCTTTAGCTGATGGAGATCATGGTCTTCTAACCTTTAGCTGATGGAAACGGTCTTCTAGTCTTTAGCTGATGGAGACGGTCTTCTAACCTTTAGCTGATGGAGACGGTCTTCTAGTCTTTAGCTGATGGAGACGGTCTTCTAGTCTTTAGCTGATGGAGACGGTCTTCTAGTCTTTAGCTGATGGAGACGGTCTTCTAGTCTTTAGCTGATGGAGACGGTCTTCTAACCTTTAGCTGATGGAGACGGTCTTCTAACCTTTAGCTGATGGAGACGGTCTTCTAGTCTTTAGCTGATGGAGATCATGGTCTTCTAGCCTTTAGCTGATGGAGATCATGGTCTTCTAGCCTTTAGCTGATGGAGACGGTCTTCTAGTCTTTAGCTGATGGAGACGGCCTTCTAGCCTTTAGCTGATGGAGACGGCCTTCTAGCCTTACCCTTTAACATGCTGGTCAATAATGGTCTCTCTAATCTCCTGAGACGTTGTCCTCAGCTCTCTGTGGTCCATGTTCAGTGTACACCCTGATACCAAACAGCTCTGTGACAACCTTCCAGCCTTTAATCAGGCAGAAGACACCTGAGACGCTGATTACAGGTACTACTGTGGTTTAACTCGTCCATGTGCTCACATTAATTTACATCTTATCTAGGACTTCTGTCATTTTCATTTTTCATTCATTTCATTTTATTCTGTTGACCCACAATTCAAAAGCATTATTTGTTCTCATGATATTTTGAGTTATTTCAGTGACCATTGTGGTTATACTTTTTTTAACAGACGAGTACAGAACTATTTTATACATGTCTGCGTTTTCTCGTTTAGTAGACTTTTGACACAGCCATTGTTTGTAATAGGGATTTATTTGTTAGCCCTGTAATCATAGCCTGCCCTGTGTTGCATAAGGTGTGCTCTGGACATGTTGCAATAGAACAGACTTAGTACTTGCAGGATAAGGATTTAAGAGTAACAATATTCAAACACACATTCATTGATCATATTGACCATGCCTTGTGCAAGAGATGTAAACCAGTGCATACAATGATTATTCTTGCACTTGGTAACCCTACTATTAGCTTTCACTGATCAAAATGCAGTCATTTGAAATGAAGAGAGGAACAGGCAGGTGCAAGTTTAACCAAAGCCCAGACACACATAGACTCATGACAGATATTTAAACACACACACACACACACACACACATATATATATATATATATATATATATATATATATATATATATATATATATATATATATATATATATATATAATGACATCAACACCCTATATCAGGTGTGCATAATTATTAGGCAACTTCCTTTCCTTTGGCAAAATGAGTCAAAAGAAGGACTTGACAGGCTCAGAAAAGTCAAAAATAGTGAGATATCTTGCAGAGGGATGCAGTACACTTAAAATTGCAAAGCTTCTGAAGCGTGATCATCGAACAATCAAGCGTTTCATTCAAAATAGTCAACAGGGTCGCAAGAAGCGTGTGGAAAAACCAAGGCGCAAAATAACTGCCCATGAACTGGGAAGAGTCAAGCGTGCAGCTGCCAAGATGCCACTTGCCACCAGTTTGGCCATATTTCAGAGCTGCAACATCACTGGAGTGCCCAAAAGCACAAGGTGTGCAATACTCAGAGACATGGCCAAGGTAAGAAAGGCTGAAAGACGACCACCACTGAACAAGACACACAAGCTGAAACGTCAGGACTGGGCCAAGAAATATCTCCAGACTGAGTTTTCTAAGGTTTAATGGACTGATGAAATGAGAGTGTCTTGATGGGCCAGATGGATGGGCCCGTGGCTGGATTGGTAAAGGGCAGAGAGCTCCAGTCCGACTCAGACGCCAGCAAGGTGGAGGTGGAGTACTGGTTTGGGCCGGTATCATCAAAGATGAGCTTGTGGGGCCTTTTCGGGTTGAGGATGGAGTCAAGCTCAACTCCCAGTCCTACTGCCAGTTTCTGGAAGACACCTTCTTCAAGCAGTGGTACAGGAAGAAGTCTGCATCCTTCAAGAAAAACATGATTTTCATGCAGGACAATGCTCCATCACACGCGTCCAAGTACTCCACAGCGTGGCTGGTGAGAAAGGGTATAAAAGAAGGAAAACTAATGACATGGCCTCCTTGTTCACCTGATCTGAACCCCATTGAGAACCTGTGGTCCATCATCAAATGTGAGATTTACAAAGAGGGAAACCAGTACACCTCTCTGAACAGTGTCTGGGAGGCTGTGGTTGCTGCTGCACGCAATGTTGATGGTGAACAGATCAAAACCCTGACAGAATCCATGGATGGCAGGCTTTTGAGTGTCCTTGCGAAGAAAGGTGGCTATATTGGTCACTGATTTGTTTTTGTTTTGTTTTTGAATGTCAGAAATGTATATTTCTGAATGTGGAGATGTTACATTGGTTTCACTGGTAAAAATAAATAATTGAAATGGGCATATATATTTGTTTTTGTTAAGTTGCCTAATAATTATGCACACCTGATATAGGGTGTTGATGTCATTAGACCACACCCCTTCTCATTACAGAGATGCACATCACCTGATATGCTTAATTGGTAGTAGGCTTTGAGCCTATACAGCTTGGAGTAAGACAACATGCATAAAGAGGAAGATGTGGTCAAAATACTCATTTGCCTAAAAATTCTGCACTCCCTGTACATATAAACACATACATACATACGTGTGTGTGTGTGTGTGTGTGTGTGTGTGTGTGTGTACTGCACATACTAAACCTCAGAACAGATGAGAAATGAATGTAGTTGTCAGAATCCAGCATGCAGAGAGGGTTAATATTAAATAATGAGATCCCTCCAATTCATCAAATCACATCAAGCCATCGTAACAAAGTCCACTGGTGATAGAACAACAAACAACGGGACAGAACACACAACTCTTTGACCTATAAATCACTGTGCATACACACACACACATGCCATTTTGTTTTGATAGTTTCTTGATGCATTATGTTATGTGGTAATGATAGTGTGATCATGTGTGTGTGTTTGGCTTTCAAAACTCCGATATTTTTGATTGAATGTTATTGCTTTTCAGGGAGCTGATTGCATCAAGCCTATCTGTTCTGTTTACTTTTACTTGTTTTTCTTGGCAGCATTTTGAAAGGACATCAAGGCAAACTAGCATGGCTTTCCATGAAACGTGGATTTTTAAAATACGCTACGTGACATGGAGGCTGTTTTTTAAGCTTTCTACACAAATAGTCTAATTTAATTTATACTTTCTCTCTGGTTTTCCCCTCTGAATTCCCCAGTCTACTTCTGCTGCTTGATGAATCTCATTAAACAAAGTCCTTTTTAAGAATTTACCGGTCATATATCCTATCTAATATCCCAAACATCTTGGCTTTATCCCCATACCATACTGTTTAATTTTATTTATTCATATTTTCATGTTAATTTAGAAACTTGGCCACAGGATAAAAAATAAATCACTCTAACTGGAATTTAAAAAATAAATTATTTTCTCAGAAAATACTGCCATTTGACGGATAAGAATGATGGCTTCTGTTAAGTGTGAGTCTGATTCTGATAATGGATTCAATAGTGCATCTGTGGTCAGGTCTGTTGACGCATGTGATGACTGATCTCCTCACAGCAGGTGACCGTTGAACTCTCAACCCAGTCCCCCTGCAGAGGGAGACGTCTCGGGGGTGAGGTCCACCTCCACGGAGACACATAGCCCTCACTGCTCCATTTCTCCTCCCCCCTCCCCGCACAGATTCGTCCCTCTGCAGGGCATTATAAAAAGTCTGCTCATACTGAAGTTGTTCAGTCTCGACACCAACTCCACCAGGTAAGACAAGCAACCTCTGAGGAAGGAACTGTATCTTGAGCTTCAGGTTAAACATTTCAGAAAAGATCTGTTCTAGACAACTTTTTGTGCAATTTTTTTGGAGTGATTTTTCCATAAATCCTGAATTTGTGACTGAGTATTTTAAAAAAAGCTTCTTGCTAAAGGAAGATGTGTTTTTCAGGCTTTCACTTGTAGCTTTGAAACTTTTTTATAATCTGCAGCTTGAAGGAAAAACTGTTTATTTTTGAAGATATTTTAAAGCAGATATTTCAGCAGTAATATCTAAAATGTCTCAGAGCAGTCTCAATGTTTCTCAGCCCTAAATCCACTGCACCATTTTACAGTCAACACTGCTACAAGATTATGAAACAGTTCAGATCCTATCTTCTTAATCTGCTTTACTAATCTACTCAGATTACAGGTTCTTTCAATAGAAAGCTATACATTAACGTGCCAAGGCATTTAGGCCAAATCGGGGATAAGTTTGTTGTAAAACATTCTTAACTTTAAGCCTTTTAAATCTGCTTTTGGTGAGAGATTTGAGATCAATGCATTTCTGTTTTCTAACTTGGCTCATTTCTTTGTGTGTTTGAAGCTGTTTTACTGAAACTTCCTAAACTGTTTTCCTCTAGACCACCACCATGAAATTCGTGGCTCTTGCTCTTGCCCTTCTCCTGGCTGTCGGTGAGTTCAGAAAACATTTACTCTGCAATATTTAAAACTTCATTAGATCTGAATTCTTTTGTATCCTCCCTGTAAACCTCAGGCTCTCAGGCTGCTTCCCTGCAGGCCGATGCTCCTTCCCAGCTGCAACACGTCCGGGCTGCTGCAGATGTCTACCTGACTCAGGCAAAGGAAAGTGCCATCAAAGCTCTTGACCAGCTCGATGACACTCCTTACCAGGACCTCAAGTAAGCCAGTCTCCTTCCTGGCACAGTCCTACTTTCTTTATTTGTTACAGACTTTGTTGCAGACTCGTTCATTATTTTGGTTTGGATTTTGACGTGGGTTTTTTGAATGAATTGGTGTTCCTTACGCTGCTCTTTCCCAGGGCTACCCTGACTAAACGCTTGGAGGACCTTCACACTCAGCTCAAGACGTTGCAGGGCTCCGTTTCCCCCGTGACCGACAGTGTTGTTAGTACCATCACCGATGCCACTGCTGAATTGCGTAATTCTATCGCAAGTGATATTGAGGCTTTGAGAGCCGACCTGGAGCCCAAGCGCGCTAAGCTGAGGGAGGTCATCCACAAGCACATTGAGGAGTACCGCGCCCAGATGGACCCCATCATCAAAGAGTACTATGAAAAGCACAACGCTGAGATGGACGCTCTGAGGACAAAGCTGGAGCCCGTTGTGGAAGAGCTGCGCCAGAAGGTAGCTACCAACGTTGACGAGACCAGGGCCGCCCTGATGCCCATTGTTGATGCTGTGCGCGCCAAGCTGACTGAGCGCCTGGAGAGCCTGAAGGAGATGGCTACCCCTTACGTAGATGAATACAAAGAGCAGATTAAGCAGGCCTACAGCCAGGCACAAGGCGTCAATACAGATCAGGTCAATGCTCTGAGGGAGAAGATACAGCCTCTTGCTGAAGACATCAAGGAAAAGCTTGCAGCCATTGCTGGAGTCATTACCGAAACCTTCAAAAACTAAATCTTCTCTGTTCCTTTTTACTAATCTCACCTTCTCGTCTGTTCTAGATCCCCTCCCGTTCTTTCTCCATTCTTTCCCCCCTCACAAATAAAGCTAGTGCCTAACTTATGAACAAAATGATGGGACTTTCTCCTTTCAGAGCAGCCAACTTCCTTCATGCGTACATGCTCAAGCAAGCACATGCAGTCATGCACACAGGGACACATACAAACCCAGCACACGCGTGCTAAACACTTCACATGTCAACTGCTAACATTTTATGTATGACTTGTATGTGAATTACAAGTGCTTGAATCTCTGTGTAATTATGATAACTGTGCTTTGATGAAAAACAGTTCAATAAACATCTGACTGTTTATACAACTGTGTTCTCTGGAATCGTTTTCTTTACATCTAAATGATAAAAGCCAGAATATGTGTCACTGTATTTCACCTGAGCATAAATCTGTCTGGAAACAAAAAGTAAAAGCAAAGCAGCTGCTTTAAGGTAAAATCCGACAGGCACAGGCCTCCTTAAGGAAAAAGATCTATCGGAAGAGAACAATATTAAAACAGTCAGTTCTATTTGAGAGTGGGGTTCAACAGCAAATGGGATTGTTCTGCCTGTGGTAATGAGAGCTATGATTAATGAGCTGATCAGAGACTGAGCTGCTCTATTGACAAACCAGAGTCTTGTGCAATATAAGGTAACATCTCTTCTACTTTAAATCCCTCAGGCTGGAAGCATCAACACCATCCCATCACAGGCCACTAGAGGCTAAACACTTACACCCATGTACAATATGCAACCAAAATCTCCTCTACACATCTGTAAGCGGTAAACTTTGATTATGACATACCAATTTCTAATTGCTTTTTTTACTACATATTATAAACGGTTGGTGATGATGTCCTTCCTGTGTATGAGTGTGTTCTTATGAACAGCCAGATGATTTTAATGAAACGCTCAAAGTAATCATTTAATGTTCAGTGGTGTGATTTCTTATTTTTTGTATGTTTGTAATATTTAAATGTTTCAGATCACCACACAAAATTCAATTTCAGACAAAAATAACCTGAGTAAATACACATTTTCTGTGCTCAAATAATGAAAAAAGCTATTCAAACCAATATGGTCCTATGTGAAAAAATTAAGGATCCCCTTTGTTAAATCATGAATTCTACCAGTCACACCCAGGCCTGATTACTGGCAGATCTGTAGAATTAATTAGAACCCGTCTGACAACATGAAGGAGGCTAAAAGATCTCAAAAAGCAACACATCAAGCCCTGTTCTAAACAGCAGGAACTAAAGAACTCAGAACATTCTAAAGCACTGCAGGCTTCACTTGGTTAAAGTTAGGTTCAGAGGTCATGATTCAGCATCAAGAAATACCTAAACACATTTACAAAAATACATCTTGTTCATCCAAGACTTTGGGAAAAATATTCTGACAGCTGACAAGAGGTCATGATTTAGCTAAAAGAAAGTGACGGGACAAAAATGTCCTCCATGAGCGTTCCAAGGCCAAAACCTCTCCTGACCACAGACAACACAAAGTCAACTGACGAGATAAAGTGGAACTTATTGGAAGGTGTGTGACATCTCCCCATGATCATCAGCACCACAGGGCGAGACATCACAGTGAGTCAATGGTGCGTCTGGAGGTTGAAGATCTGGAGGTACTTTTGGTGCAAAGATAGCGACCTCTGTTGTAACAAAAGGAAGATAAGGAGACCGTCGTGGACTTCAGGAGGAGCAGACAGCATAGACAAAATTTACAATCCTTTATTTTTGTCAGTATGAATGCTTTTTATTGTTCATAATTTCTATAAACATATATCTATTTTGTGTTTTGATTACCTGGGACCTTGATACATAATTTCATATTATGTCATGCAGAATCATACATGAAATGACAGTAAAATGAATCTGAATCTAAAATTAGTTGTAGTATGAGAGCCATTAATAACACTATCTCTGTTCGATATCACGTGAGACTATACAAAGATTATTTTAAAGATTTGACCAAAATGGCCATACCTCCATCATTCCTCTAGATCTAAGCCTAAGACGGAGTAAACATGATACACTTTTAATTCATTCAAAAAGTTGGAAAGAAGATCAGTGCAATGAAAATACCAGAATGCTGACTCTGAACACGCCATGTTCAGACTTGAGAGACTATCCAATTAGTATGGTGTTGAAAATCTGGTCCTAAGAATAATAAAAGCAGGGTTTTCTGTCCTCATCTGTCCACACCATGTAACACCAAACTGATCAGGGCTTTATTAATGTTCAAAATGTGAATCCATTTAAGGCTTCGGGCTACAGGACACAGATCTCTAGACCCTCCAAAAGCATTGTGTGTGTGCGCGCGCATATACACCCGTCTGAATTCTTGGAGCAGCATGTATGCAAGGCGTAGAGCTTTGATTAGTACTTGTCAATGGCACTATGAGTATTGTAATGGATGAGGCAGGCGTAGAGGTCCCCAGTGAGAGTGCCATGGTGTATAAAACTAGCCTGTTTTCAGGAGCACAAACAGGCACTCTGAAGATCTGGATGTGCATCGTCCACTAAGTCCCTACCACAGGAATGAGACCACCTTACAGAGCCTGTGTGTAACGACAGCTCCTGTTTTTAGTCAGAAGAGAAAGAACCAAAATAACAGCAGAAGCAATAAACAACCTCATCATCAACTGAAGACACTAGAAAATGAATGGTAAGTGTTTTGCTCAGAACTATCTCAGGATATTAACTGTGTGACCTCAAAGCGACAATTAGGAAAAATGCTTGTACGAATAGACGCTAAGACGAATCCTCTCCTCAGGTCTCGAGCTGTCACAGAGCTGTGAATTATCTTTGCCCTGCTACACAGATGGGGGGGCATTGTTGAGCGCCAAAGCCCCCCAAGTCAGCGGGGTCAGAGTTCAGCTGGAGATGCAGGCACTTTGGCAGCAGTTTGACCAGCTGGGAACAGAGATGATTGTTACAAAGTCCGGAAGGTGACAACAGTCTCAGACCTACGTGTGTTTTTGTATTAAAAGTTATAAATATCTAACCTGATGTACTTCCTGAACAGCCTCAGTGTGGAGAAATAGAATTCACACACTGATGAGCTAATGGTGGACTCCTGCCATTTTACAAGCTGTTACACTAAATGGTAAACTCCTGCTCCAGAAATGCTACATTTAGCAGCTGTTGGTGATATTTCTGCTCGTAAAGAACCTTGTAATGTAAAAATGATGTTTGTATTAATGTTGATAAAATATTGTGAAGATGTTGGTCTTGGCTGCTCTTAGACCAGCTGTTAGCTCATTGGTCCTGAAGGAGGTTAACTTTATTTCTCTGAACAGAGGCCATTCAGAGCTATTTACAATGGGTAAGGCAGTAATTCTTCAGGATGTTTATACAGAAACACATTTAAATGGGTAAAAATCTCTTTAAACCTCCCTTCTTGCTCTTCTTTGTCTTTTTCTCTGTTACGTTAATTTTTTCTTATTCATCATTTGTAGGAGGATGTTTCCAACATTTCAGGTGAGAATATCTGGGATGGACGTGTCTGCTGAGTATGTTCTCCTCATGGACTTCATCCCAGTTGACGACAAAAGATACAGGTCATTCTTTTTGATTTGAGGTAGCCGTTTCCTCAGAAGGACTTATCTGGACTTGACTGGAAACATTTTCCAACACGTGTTTTTCAGATATGCATTCCACAGCTCGTCCTGGTTGGTGGCGGGGCGGGCAGACGTCGCCGCCCCGAGCAGGATGCACTTCCACCCAGACTCACCAGCTCCTGGAGCCCAGTGGATGAAGCAGACCGTGTCGTTTGACATGCTCAAGCTCACCAACAACCTGCTAGATGACAATGGTCATGTAAGTTGACATTTTAAACTAGCTTTCATTGTGAACAGCGGGACTTATTGACAAATGTCAATTGAAATGTTTGACATCAAATAACAGATTTATTATTTCTCCTATTTTCTCTCTGCCAGATGATCCTGAACTCCATGCATCGCTATCAGCCACGCTTCCACGTGGTGTATGTGGACCCGGCTCCTAACAGCCATTTAAATGCCTATAAGAACTTCTCCTCTTTCTCTTTCCCTGAGACACGGTTCATGGCTGTCACCGCCTATCAGAATCACAGGGTAGAAAAAACAAGCTTCAAATTTAAAAGTATTTATTTAGGATCATCAGGAATCTTGGCTATTTCTCATTGCATGTGAACTAAAGTAAAACATTAAAGAACAATTGTGTTTTAAATAGTTCGCCTTTCTCTCAGATCACTCAGCTAAAGATTGCAAGCAACCCTTTTGCGAAAGGCTTCAGGACCACAGACCTACAGGCGTGGTGAGTGTCAGTCATTGATGGAACCGTGACATGATCTCAGTGCTTCTTTTTCTTGCCGTTATCAGCTTGTAAATGGTGATAAGGCCACAGTCATGATGTTAGCTAATCTTTGACCTTTGAATGCTGAAACAGGTTAATACATGGTGTGCTAGTGGTCATGTCGGAGACCTGATCATGATTATCCATGATAAGAGAAATGCAATCAGGCGTTCATACAGTGCTGTTAGAAAGCATTTGGGCTTTTTTTTTTTTAAATATAAAATTAAATTAAATTAAAAAAAGAAAGCATTTGGGCTTACAGATTTTTCCTGGTTTTGCTTTTTTGTCACGCTGGACAAACAAAGTTTAATATCAGATAAAGACCATCATGATGAATTCATTTATTTAGGAAAATAGTTATGCCTCCTGGCTCTATGTGAAAAATAATAGAATTGAATAATTAATTCATGTTAAATCATGAATTTATTGTGATTAATCACATTATTTTGACAGCTGAGTTCAGCTCCACTAGCTGGACCCTGATGCACCCTGTATATATCCTATCAGGGTGATACCTATAGCCACAGGCCTGATTACTGCCAGACCTGTAGAATTAAGAAATTGCACCAATAGAACATGTCTGAAAACACAAAGTAGGCTAAAAGATCTCAAAAAGCAACATATCATGCCCTGTTTTAAATAAATTCCCAGAACAACATCTAAAGCACTGCCGGACTCACTTGGTTAAAGTTAAGGTCAGAGGTCATCAAACACGTTAAAGACATCTTGACCATTCAAGATTTTTGTGAAAATATTCTGACAGCTGATAAGACAAAAGTGTAACTTTCTGGAAGACGTGTGTCCCGTAACGTTCCACCTGAAGTAAAACGAGCACAGCATATCAGAACATCATCCCAACAGTCAGACATGGAGGTGGTAGTGTGATGGTCTGGGGCTGCTTTGCTGCTCCAGGACTGGGATCCTGGGATCTACTAGAAATCCTGAAGGACAATGCCTGACCTTTGACCTCAAGCAGGCTGTTCATGCTGTAAAACCCTCCAATGTGGTTAAAGTAAAACAATTCTGTAAAGAAAAGTGGGCAAAATTTCCTGAGAGGCTCATTACCAGTTACCGCATATGCATGATTGCAGTTGTTATTACAACTAGTTTTTAATTTTAGGAGTCAATACCTATACACACAAGACCAGGTTGATTTGGAAAACTTTCATCCCTTCATAAATGAGGTCACTGTTTGAAAAATGCATTTTATATTTACTCAGGTTATCTTTGCCTGATACTGAAATCTTTTTTTCTGAAATGAAACACTTTAAATGTGATATAAAAGACAATAATAGAAAAAAATCAAGGGGGCAAATACTTTTTCACAGCACTGTGTGTGTTCACTGGCAAGTGTAACTCTGTTGACTGTGACTGTGTCACCATACAGCTTGTGAGAGTTTGCTTTTGTGTTTAGGGAAGGCGGAGGGCCCCTAGCAGTGTGCTGTCCACCAGAGGGCAGAGCTGAGCCTCTCCCCACTAAACCCAAAGAGCAGGGAAACTGTAGCTCAAAGTCTACTTCTACCAGTGAGTGTCTGATTTAAAAATAAAACACTTGATCTGTCTTGCTTTAGATTTGTCCAGCAGCACATTTAACAAAAAAAAAAAAAAAGTAATTCATTACTCTTGTTCACTCTTCTAAAACCATGTTTGCAAAATCTGAGGATTATCTCAAATTTGCAACAACTTTGGTTGAAATGCTGCTCAACAATACCAATAACAAAACGTTCCCCTGCATTCACAGGACAGAAAAGTGCAGGTCCTCTGCTGGAAGAGGCATGTGAACTGTTCCAGCCAGGAAAAGACTCAACAGGACTCGCTGTGGAGAGAAAAGATGGGAATAGTTTAATAACACCAACCTCCTTCCTCCACATTCCTTCATACTGGGACTATGCTGGACCATTTCATTAAAGAGCTGGCCTGTTATAGAAGCAGAAAAATGAACAATGTTTATCAACATGTGAAATTAACTGCTTGTTTTCTCCTTTGATGCTATACAACTTTACAGTGTGAATAAGGTAAATGTAGTTTGTGATCTTCATTGCAAAATTAGGTTAGAGTGATCCTATAAAATATGCAACAGTCCATAAAAACCATGTAAATGGCTACATTTTATATGTTATACATTATAGTATACATTATTCATAATGCATAGATTAAATTAGAAGCACCACAGAGTCACAGGATTTAAAAAAACATATATATAATGATGGAGGAAAATCACATACATTAAAAGCAACATATTTACATAAAAATATTAGAACTGCAAACATACATGAAATTTAAAAATAAACCCCCAAATACGAGTCTCAATGGAAGTGTTAATTAAAATCAAATGGAAATGAAAACATTGTACACCTGTTGTCATGTCAAATAAAACAATCCCATGTCTTAATCTCTGGCTTTGGCAATATTTAGGTCACATTAAGAGAAACGTCCAGTCTACCTATTTGGTGTATGCAACGTGAAAAAATGCAGAAACACGGTGATTTTTAAAGATGTCAAGTCGAGAACTTCATTACCCAGGATGCAGCGTTTACCCAAATAATTTTCGAAAATTAGAATCAATTTTGCCTTCAAAATAAGAGTGGCAAAATCTTATTTCTACAGATGTGTACTACATTTTTAAAAATAAACAGATATTTGAAATACACACCACTACTGCTGTTTATCCAGAAGTGTATATTACTAGTACCATCAGGGGCGGATCTGGGGGGGCAGGGGGGCCCGTGCCCCCCTGACCACAAGCTCGGACCCCATGTGGCCCCATGTTAAGTGCTTAGTGTTTTAGAATGTACCCCTTTAAAATAGCAGTTGGCCCCTGCCTGGCCCCCCCTCTAATTTTTTTCTAGATCCGCCACTGAGTACCATACATTTGTATACACTCCTTAGAAGAAACCTTTATTTGTTTTATGAATTTTTAGCATGCAACTGGAACTCTTAACTTTTATTTACTGAAACTCTTAACCGGATAGTCCAGTTTATTGTTGATAGTGCAATAGTAGCAGGTGCACTTAACTTAATAAACCATTACATTACATTAAATCGATATCTAGGTAAGACAATCTGTTCACATGTTTGACCTTATTTTGAAAATTCTTCCAGGAAGTGGTGCGGGTTTACAGTTTAGCTTGGCAGCGCTGATGCTCGCACCCTCTTAGATGTGAAGGATGCGGCGGAGCAGATGGAGGAGGAGGAGGAGGTGAGAGACTGGAAGGCGGAGAACAGAATGAACCGGTCAGAAAATCGGAAGGATGCGGATTACGGTGTCCTGCCGCCAGTCTGCCTTCCGACGAGGGTTTCGGTCGTTTGAAACAAAGATGTCCGGAGAAGCCGACAGGCCTGCGGGTTGTTGAGAACAGAAGGGATTTGCACGTCGCTTCAAGTTGACAGTGAGGAAGGCTTGACATAATTGTGAGGATTTGATGTCCACCATTTTAGGCTTGTTTAATGGTTTAAAATAGTTTTTCTCTTCCCGCTGTGTCATTTAATATCAACAAGCAGGATAAATCAAAGTGACCCCATCCTTAGGCGGTGTGGGTCTACTGCCATCATGATTTTAGCCTTCCAGTTAGCATTATCACCTCCTGCTTCATCCTCTTCTCCCGAGCTGCTGTCAAACTGAAGGGAGCCTCTGAAAGCCTCAAAGCATCAGATACGATTTAACCGCATTTTATCATGAAGGAGGCGACGTTACAGACTCGTGGCTTCGCGGGGATGTTGGTGTGGACGACATTATGGCTGCTCAGCAGCGGACACACCGCACCTAACTCCTCGGGCCTGTCGCGAGCCATCCGCGTGCCACTGCGGCAAGGCGCTCGCGACGAGCGGTCACCTCCGTCGCCACCTGCCGCGGCTGCCGCCTTCAACCACGGTCGCGGCAGCGCAAACAGGAACCGTGCGCGCACGCGGAGAGGAGCGGCGGAAGGCGGTGTCAGCTTTGTGGGAATGATTGACAACCTGCGTGGGAAGTCTGGTCAGGGCTACTACGTGGAGATGGCCGTAGGTTCTCCTCCACAGAAGGTAAGAGTTTTAGGCACAAACTTTATGACCTAATAAACCACCTTTATTAATGCAAATTACATTTTTCCTTTCTTTTTAAAGATTATAAACACATTTTATACAACAAATATTATTCATTATTAATAATTATGTCAAACTAGACATACAAAAAACAAATATACAAAAGGAAAAGACAAGGTGTTACTTTTATTATAAGTTATTATAGGAAGTTTTCATATGAGTTGCAGCAAAAATAGATGGAGAGAATAGAGAATCATTTCAACCCTTTATAGTGACCACATTTGATCACTTCTCCTTGCTTTACATTTTGATTTGCAGCCTACAGTTGAAACTATACAAAAAAGTGTCAAACAAATTTTAAGTAAGAAACAAGTAACAAGGTTTCTAAAATGTTTAAAAAGTACAAATGCTTTTTTGTAATGTAGAATTGATCGATGGGGGGGAAAATCCACATTCAGTCAAAAACCTTACATCTTCTAAATTGCAACTTTTCAGGAAATGAAAAAACTTTTGTCTTTTACAAAGAACAAACCCTGGATTGTCACAAGCTCATTGACACTTTTCTTTGAAAGGTCATCCATAAAGCCACTGATGGATGTGAGTGTTGACCAATAGAGCTGAGTCATATAAAAACATGAAGGTGAGGAAAAATTGATTTATTAGGTCAGCAGCAACAAAGTTAAAACATTTAAAATTAAAGAAAAGGAAAATGTCCTTATTTGTTTTTCAGTAATCAAGGGATAATTTTATTGATGTAGAATTTCTCTAAAATTATGAGTAAGATAACATTGAATATAAGATCCTACGTTCTGCTCTCACACTGGTTCGGGTGTCACAGCAGCGCATGTTCATTTCATTAGCTCATTATAAGTTTGTGATGACGAACACCACTAACATTATGCTATTTTAGGAGATAATGTAAGTTCACATTACCATTCAGAAACATTCATTGCAAACACTGTGGAAGCACTTCCTCTAATATTTGCCTTCTTCCTCTGATTTGGGGTCAAGAACGTAAGGAAGTATCTTGTAGGACATATTGGTGTGACACAGTCGTCTGAATAAGGGGGCGGAGTAGTGACGTTTCTGTCATCCAATCAGAAGCAAGGGCTGTGCATATCATTTGTACTAATGAGATCCTGCTGTTTCAAGCACAGGTCTGAAACAGCAAACTTCTGCATCTTATAATTAGTAGCTTTTTCTTTATAAAAATTACACACACAGCATTTACACTAGAGAATAGGGGTGTAAGAAAATATCAATACTGCAATATATCGCAATATTTTCTGTCATGATATAATATCGATATTTTGATATCTGTATTACGATATTTTGCTGTATCGAAATTCAAAGCAAATTATCAATTTAAATTTTATTTAAAAAAATTTAATGGAACCATTAATGATGACAGTAAATTTTGTAGTAAAATTAAAAGTATGACCGCTAGTTGGTGGCTGTTTTCACCTTCTTCGTTCCAGTGGATCAACTAGATCTGGTAATAAAACTGGATGTGTTATGTATGAAAAAGGTTGAAGTTTTTAGAATGCTGTGACAGTTTTTCTACTCTTAAATTATTTTTTTAAATCATAATATATGGTCTTACTCATAGCATCGTATTATATCGCAATATATCGTATTGTCTGTCCTTTATCGCGATACCTATCGTATCGCCAGAATCTTGCCAATACACACTCCTACTAGAGAACACTGCAAAACTATTAAAAAAAAATTTTTTTAAAGAGTAAACCACACCTTTAATGACAAATCTCTTTTACTGGTCAGTCTGGAGCTACTGCATACAAATACATTTATTAAGTTTTTCCATAACATGATTTGAATTCTACCTAAATCCCTTTTACAGACATTGTCCCAGAAATACGTTGTGTAGATGTTCTAATGTTTCAGGTTACAGGAAGAACATTTGTCTTCCACATCGAGAATGAATATTTTAATTTGATTGCAACTATACAATAATAAGACATTTAAGTTAATAGTTGTTTTAAATCAAGACGTATTTAAGCAAATGATTGTCTATGTCTGTGGTCGGCCCTCTAGTGACAGATGGCCTGTGTTTAAAAGCCACTGACAGATAATGGAACCATTAATTCTGCAGAGTGAGGACTGCCAGCTGGGTGCAGCTGCGGTGCACTGGTGGCAAAAAAGGAGAGTGGACATGGAGATGAGCTGGTAACGAATGACAAAAATGAAGATGATGATGGAGAATGGGGGGGGGGGGATGAATGAAAAGCAGAGTGGGGGAGGACTGAGTGAGAATGAAGAGAGCAAAAAGGTGTTAAAGGAAAGAGAGTGGGTGTCTGGTAGAGGAAGATGAGAGAAGGAAGATGTGGGAGTTGAACTGGGAATTCTCAGGAAACCAAAAGAATTGACTGTAGAGGCGACGATATAGAGAAAAGGGATTTAAGTTGTTTGGTGAGACTGTGGCACACACTCTGAGAGGCTGATGCTTGTAGGAGAAAGATCTGCAGTTCAGATCAAAACATCCAGTTTTCCCCCACAGTTGAACTTAATGTTTTTTGTCTGAAATGAAAACATTTTAATTAATTTAAAAAATACTAAGTACTTTAATCAAAAACCTGAAATATCCAATCCTATACATGTCTACTGTCCTCTAGTGGAGGATCTACAGTTGAAGAAAGCCAATTTCATTTCTTTATTACGTACTGCTATATTGTTATACAAAAAACATTTGTTTGCAACCATTTGCTAGAAGAAAAGAGACTTTTATATGCTGGTTTTGCTTTGCATTGTGCACACCAAAGGTAAGATGTCAGCTCAACAAGATAACATGAACATATTTACTCTGCAATAGAAACCAGCATTTTAAAATTTGGCTTTAAATGGTTAAGTGTACCCTCAGCTGTGGTTCTTTTAACTGCTTTGTTGTCATAAAGTAACATGAACTGCACAAACCCTCACCCAGAGAAATAAAACTCCTAGAAGAAGCAACAAAAATAAGTGTAATAGCTTGTTTTTTTCCAGATCACAGACAAACTGTAAGTTGTTTCATTAACTTTATGACGATGAACCCTTTAAACCAGAACAGGGGGAGCTATATTTCTCTACAAAAGCTTTAATAATGCTTGTTTTCTTATGTGCGAGCTGAATACAGAAGATAAACTGGTGCTATCATTGTTCCCTTGAAGCATTAGAGGTAATAACAGCTGCTAATTAGCAGTTAGTGTTTTAAATGCTACACAAAAATAAACCATCACCGTTAATGTTTGCAGTAAATTGCTAACAAACGACAAATTTGATTCAGTTAATCTGAACATTAATACTCTCATGACACAAAATATTGCAATATTTCAGTATCAATATTTTTCTAACCCATAATATTACTATACTATACAGGGGTGAACATAACTGTTACACCAGTGCGCATGCACACCAGTTCCCTCTAAAAATTATGTGCCCCCCTGACTATATTATATATTTCTTGACATTGACAGTATTAAAAAAAATAACTAACACTTTTGCTGGGTACCGTAACACGGTACTACTGTGGTACCGACCGAAAACCTTCGGTAGGTAGTAATATCGAAAAACTTTTTTTTCCCTTGATACTGTGTTTCGGTACTTTTACAATAAAATGTCCCTTTAAATGCGCTGCTCCAGCCCCGCTCAGATCGGCGCACACACAGGCTGAGTGACACACACAGCCCCTCCCCTCTCCTCTCAACAGTTATGGCAAAAAAAAAAAAAGTCAGACCCGAGTCCGCAAGATGCGACCCGGGTCTGGATAAGCGGAGGTAGACGAAGCAAGACCTTCCTCTCTTGTTTAAACACTCGTTGGTACCGACCGGACCTTCAGAATGGTAGATTAAAAGATCTGACCCGAACACCGTGTTTGTTCAGAGTCAGCCCGCAGCTCCGTTTTCACCTCCTGAAGCGTCGGCACTGCAACCTCCTCAGGAGGAAGCAGAACACATGCGCTGTTTTTTTAATTGCATTTTAAAAATCTGCGAGGCCACGAGACGTACTTGTTATATTTAGGAGGATTTACTTTTTATTAGAGACCATATAGGCTCTGTTATCAGCAACGATGTGGAGGGTTTTCCTCATTCAGTTTTTCCTGTGCCCCCATCCTGGCACCTCCAGAGTAACACTAGTTTCTGGTCGACCTGAATCCGTGTACTCTTTATTAGCAAAAAGGGAATAATGAAATAATGAAAACGGATTCGTTTTTCTGTATTTCTGATTGTTTTTCCACAACAAAAACCAAATAACTCTTACATCTGGATATTCAGTTTCCCTTTCAGAAACAAAAAGACTACATGGATTGTATGACAGCCTTAGTTAGTTCCAGAGGGAAGAGATACCGGGTAAATAAATAAATAATAATAAATGCATAAATATGCCATAAAACAGTTTTTTTGTTTTGTTTTGTTTGTTTAATTAAAAAAAACAACTTTAAGTACTTGTTATTTTCTCTAAGAATTATACATATAGGTATCAAAAAAAGTATAGTTAAGGTACCGGTATCGAAAACCAGGTATCGTTAAAGTAGTAGTATCGAAAAATATTTAACGATACCCAGCCCTACTTTTCAGCTGTAGACCCTCCACCAGAGGCACGGACTGACTAGATATGACAGGTTTTTGATAAAAGTACTAATCCTAATACTGCACTTGGCTGTTTTAAAGGCCAAAAGTGGTTTGACTCAATCTTATTCTACACTGTTAAAGTTTGCTCTAATGTGAAAATTGTTCCCTGAAAACATTTGATCTCACAGCTGTGCTCACTTCATGGGTGATTATGCAAAATATTTCCATCTGTGCTCGAATGAATGAATGAGGAAAAAATAATTTAATTCTCCTCATCTAAATTTGGCAGTTGTTTTTGTGGCTCAACATGTTGTCGTAATGTCAATTACATAAAGAACTCCACAGTGTCGTAACGTAAGCACCTCAGTGACTGAGCCCCAAAATACAACTCCTGCGTATCTTCAGTACCGTGGCAGGAACTGACTCTTATGGGCATGACGTGGTGGTTTTTTATGATTTGTGATAGATCTTATCCTGCCAATAGGATTAATCAGTATCAGTAATTTCTGCTCAGATTTTATTGTCTCTAGTCTGCATTTTCATTGGAAGGTATAAATTAACTTGTCTAGATGCTGATTATGTCTTGCTATATGCTCAGTCCCATGGTCACAGCCATGTTGTGTATTGGGAAATGCTACGGTGCGGTGGGGGAGGAGAACTTCTTCAGAACTAGACCTGCAGGATGCCAAGCTACAGAGTCATAAACTGAAATGTGACAACATCCTCGCCTCGCTTTCTTCCGCTTATCCGGGTCTGGGTCGCGGGGGCAGCATTCCAAGTCGGGCAGCCCAGGCCACCTTCTCCCCGGCCAAGTCCACCAGCTCCTCAGCTGGGACGCCCAGGCGTTCCCAGGCCAAACTGAAGATGTATTTCCTCCAGCTTGTCCTGGGTCGACCTGGGGGCCTCCTGCCGGTAGGACATGCCCAGAACACCTCCCGAGGGAGGCGTCCAGGAGGCATCCTTACCAGATGCCCGAACCACCTCAACTGGCTCCTTTCGATATGGAGGAGCAGCGACTCTACTCCGAGTCTCTCCCGGATGTCCGAGCTTCTTACCCTATCCCTAAGGCTGAGCCCGGCCACCCTGCGGAGAAAACTCATTTCAGCCGCTTGTATCCGCGATCTCGTTCTTTCGGTCATTACCCAAAGCTCATGACCATAGGTGAGGATTGGGACGTAGACCGACCGGTAAATCGAGAGCCTTGCTTTCTGGCTCAGCTCTCTCTTTACCACAACAGACCGGTTCAGCGTCCGCATCACTGCAGACGCTGCCCCAATCCGCCTGTCGATCTCCCGCTCCCTCCTTCCCTCACTCGTGAACAAGACCCCGAGATACTTGAACTCCTCCACTTGAGGCAGGACCTCTCTCCCGACCCGGAGTTGGCAATCCACCTTTTTCCGGTCGAGAACCATGGCCTCAGACTTGGAGGTGCTGATCCTGATCCCAGCCGCTTCACACTCGGCTGCGAACCTCCCCAGCAAGAGCTGAAGGTCAGAGCTCGATGAAGCTAGGAGGACCACATCATCCGCAAAAAGCAGAGACGCGATTCTCCTGTCACCAAACTCCACCCCCTCCACACCACGGCTGCGCCTAGAAATCCTGTCCATAAAGGTTATGAACAGGACCGGTGACAAAGGGCAGCCCTGGCGGAGTCCAACCCTCACTGGGAACAGGTCCGACTTACTGCCGGCTATGCGGACCAGACTCACACTCCTCTGGTACAGGGACTGAATGGCCCTTAACAAAAGACCATCCACCCCGTACTCCAGGAGCGTCCCCCACAGGGTGTCCCTGGGGACACGGTCATAAGCCTTCTCCAAATCCACAAAACACATGTGGATTGGTTGGGCAAACTCCCATGACCCCTCCATCACCCTAGCGAGGGTAAAGAGCTGGTCCACAGTTCCACGACCAGGACGAAAACCACATTGCTCCTCTTCAATCCGAGATTCAACCATCGACCGGAGCCTCTTCTCCAGTACCCTGGAGTAGACCTTCCCAGGGAGGCTGAGGAGTGTGATCCCCCTATAGTTGGAACACACCCTCTGGTCCCCCTTCTTAAAAATGGGAACCACCACCCCGGTTTGCCACTCCATAGGAACTGCCCCCGATGACCACGCAATGTTGCAGAGACGTGTCAGCCACGACAGACCTACAACATCCATCGCCTTGAGATACCCAGGTCGGATCTCATCCACCCCTGGGGCTCCGCCGCTGCGTAGTTGTTTGACTACCTCAGCAACTTCTGCCCCAGAGATTGGACAGTCCGTCCCCAGGTCTCCCAGCTCTGGTTCCTCCTCGGAATGCGCGTTGGTGGGATTGAGGAGCTCCTCAAAGTATTCCTTCCACCGTCCGACTATAGCCCCAGTTGACGTCAGCAGCTCCCCGTCCCCACTGTAAACAGTGTGAGCGAGTTGCTGCCTTCCTCCCCTGAGGCGCCGGATGGTTTGCCAGAACCTCTTTGGAGCCGACCGATGGTCTTTTTCCATGGCCTCGCCAAACTCCTCCCACACCCGAGATTTTGCCTCGGCAACTGCCACTGCTGCACTTCGCTTGGCCCGCCGGTACCTGTCTGCTGCCTCTGGAGACCCACAGACCAGCCACGCCCTGTAGGCCTCCTTCTTCAGCCTGACGGCTCCCCTAACCTCTGGTGTCCACCAGCGGGTACGGGGGTTACCGCCACGACTGACACTGGCTACCTTGCGACCACAGCTAGCAACAGTCTCAACAATCGCAGAGCGGAACAAGGCCCATTCGGACTCAATGTCCCCCACTGCTCTCGGGACGCGGTCGAAGCTCTGCCGGAGGTGGGAGTTGAAGACCATCTTGACAGGCTCTTCTGCCAGGCGTTCCCAGCAGACCCTCACTATACGTTTGGGTCTACCAGGTCTGCGCGGCATCTTCCCCTGCCATCTGATCCAGCTCACCACCAGGTGGTGATCAGTTGACAGCTCCGCTCCTCTCTTCACCCGAGTGTCCAAAACATACGGTCTCAGGTCAGATGATACAACTATAAAGTCAATCATTGACCTGTAACCTAGGCTGCCCTGGTACCAGGTGTACCGATGGGCATCCTTATGTTCGAACATGGTGTTCGTTATGGCCAAACTGCGACTTGCACAGAAGTCCAATAACAGAACACCACTCGGATTCAGATTGGGCGGGCCGTTCCTCCCAATCACGCCCCTCCAGGTCACGCTGTCATTGCCCACGTGAGCGTTGAAGTCCCCCAGCAGGACTATGGAGTCCCCAGTAGGAGCGCTATCCAGCACTCGTCCCAGAGACTCCAAAAAGGGTGGGTACTCTGAACTGCTATTTGGTGCATAAGCACAAACAACAGTCAGGACCCGTTCCCCAACCCGAAGGCGTAGGGAAGCTGCCCTTTCGTCCCCCGGGGTAAACCCCAACGTACAGGCAGAGAGTCTTGGGGCTAACAGAAAGCCCACCCCAGCCCTCCGCCTCTCACCCGGATCAACTCCAGCAAAGAAAAGTGTCCAACCCCTCTCCAGGACTCGGGTTCCAGAGCCAACGCTATGTGTCGAGGTGAGCCCGACTATATCTAGCCGGTATCGCTCAGCCTCTTCCACAAGCTCCAGCTCCTTCCCCGCCAGAGAGGTGACGTTCCATGTCCCGATAGCCAGTTTTCCCATCCGGGGATCGGATCGCCAAAGCTCCCGCCTCGGTCTGCCACCCGATCCACAATGCACCGGACCCTTCACTCTCCTCCTGCAGGTGGTGGGCCCACAGTTGGATGAGCCCATGTCTCCGGTTCGGGCTGGGCCCGGCCGGGCCCCATGGGCGAAAGCCCGGCCACCAGGCGCTCGTCCACGGGCCCCAACCCCAGGCCTGGCTCCAGGGTGAGACCCCGGTAACCCTCCGGGCCGGGTACTCAGACTCTTAGATTGCTTCTCCGTGTGACAACATAATTTTAATAATAATAACTTTGTTTTTGTGAATGTTTGGAGCAGAAAGATAAAGATTTGATTCACAGCCCTCATCTGAGGACTCTGTTTGTGGCTTAGCAGCATCAACAAACAGCCTAAAAAACCTCACTTTTTAAGTAAAGCAATATTGTTTACCTCCTAAAACAAACAACAATCCTTTAATGGGATGGATATGGTAAAGGACAAAGGTTTTTACACAAGATAATATGATCAAAACACTAAAAGCCTCCGTGGAAACAGGGTCATGAACCCTAATAGCAGGATAAAATCTATTTATTTCTAAATGCAACATTGTGGAAATGACACCCAGTCATTAGTGGTGTATCAGATATGCTGCTATCTGTTGTGGTAACCACCGGATGACTTTCCCTTCTTAGTAATTGGGGGGTTGGGTAAATATAATGGCTGAAACAGACAGGCTCTCTTCCAGAGAGGACAGGAAGACGGAGTGAGAGATAGTGCAGGGAGAGGTCTCAGGATGCAGCACGTAGTGTTTGTGTGCATTACTGACTGCAGAGCCTATAACCTGGAGCATGTGTTGTGAGAAAGAAGCAGCGCTATCCTGAACAGTCAGCAGATTTTTGCTTAAGACAGGAAGACAAAGCATGCAGCAATGTGACAGATAGTAATGGTGTTTGTAGAGGAACAATATACGTACATGCTATGTGAGGATATACTGTGTGTGTGTGTTAGGAATAAAGTAGGCAAAGTCAGGATTTATTCTGGGCTGTCAGGCCTGACCCATGAGACGGTAGCACTTCTCGTGGTATTTTAAGAGCCGATCCATTATTGAACAGCCTGCTTTGGCTCTGTGGTCGTCTCCCTGGGTGTTTTTACGCCACTCTGTCTGTCCTCACTACTAATGTCTCAGTCTTTCTCTTGTCACTCACTCAAAAACATGAATGGTGCCTGTAAGATAGACCACGTAACACCCTACCATGTAGTAAGTTCTCATGTATATATGAATGAATGCACAGTATAAATAGTATATTTCCGCTTTCACAGGCGTCTGTCGGTGTGCTCCATTCACACATTCACTGACTGTTTTGACTGATTGAGCAAAATATGATACTCACACAGAGACACAGACAAAAGAGGAGGAGACGGGTGAGTGGGGGGGTAGAACGGGCAACCTGAGAGGAGAGGAGGTGGAGACAGAAAGGAGACAGAAAAGGACATTTAGGTCAGAGGAAGCATATCAGGGAACTAGAGAAATAATTATAGGAAATGCCTGAGAGGCCCAAATTGAACAGTTAAACCATACAAAAATAAAGACAATATTTCCAAAGCAGGAATTTTACACCCTTAATCATTTTTTGATGGCAAAACAAAAAGCCCATCTGATTTGTTTTTTTTATTTTTGTGCATCATTAGTTAAACATCCTGGTGGACACAGGAAGCAGCAACTTTGCTGTGGGGGCAGCTGCTCATCCATTCCTGCGCAGATACTACCATCGCTCACTGTGAGTAAGGACATACATGTCAAACCTTAAAACATGTATGTAAACAATCACATACAAGACAGTTGTTTAAAGAAAGTAAATCTCTTTTCTCCTGTTCCCTCACAGCTCCACTTCATACCACGACCTGGGAAGGAGTGTGTACGTCCCCTACACTCAGGGACGCTGGGAGGGGGAGCTGGGCACCGACTTGGTCTCAGTGCCACACGGCCCAAATGCCACATTACGTGCCAACGTCGCTGCAATCACCCAGTCAGACCGTTTCTTCATCAATGGATCCAACTGGGAGGGAATCCTGGGACTCGCCTATGCTGATATAGCTCGGGTAACCGTTTATTTGCTTTTAGATATCTGAATTGACGTAACTTTCAAGCTGCTTATGTATAAATATCACTGTGTACAGTTGTACTAATCAAAGTAGGTACCTATAAATTATTTCTGGTCTGTCTGATGCATCACAGTGAGACTAAATTAATAGTTCAAATAATTAGTTTATTAAAGCAACATGTTTTAAAAGATATAAATAAAACTGGAGTATGATTTGAGTAGAATTAGATTTTTATTTATGGTATGTTTTTTTTTTACTGAACTGTAAAAAGCCCTCTAAAGTCAGATTTCTCCAACCACAAAATCCACAGTTCCCAGTGTAGAGTAAATTTAATGGGTTTAATTGAAGTTTAATGAAACAACAACTCTATTAGGTGTTTGTTATGCAGTTGTGGCTTAATGGACCAGAATGCAGGTGAACAGGAGACAGTTTCCAGATCAAGACTTGAATTTTAATAATTAAACAGGCAAGTGACGAGGCAGAATAACTGGATGTGATTCGGATTTCTTTACTGTCATTTAGCAGAATGTTAGAGACATGGGAGAGTGAAATGTGTTATGCAGGCTAGAAAAATACGTCAATTAAACTAAATAATAGTCATTAATACACATCTGAAATCACATAGTGAACAAAGAGCAGAGAAAACTTTTACAAGTCAGAGTTGAAGAAAGAAGCTGTACCTCTTCCTTGTTATCAGTCATAAAGTCATCAGTTAGTCTTGTCTGTGCGTACTTGGCTAACTACCAGACATGAAAAATGAAAAAACGCAGCATCAGCATTTACAGGAAGCTCACTGCAGCTCATTATTAGGTCTTTTAGGCAAGAATGCTCTTCTAAATGTGTATAAACTTAGCACAGATTTGTGATTGGTTGATCAGCAGATTAAGAGCACGAGCTGTCGGGTTGGGGAGGATTTAGCAAACGCACGAGCTCTGCTGGATCCGCAAACCGTGTCCTTAACCATAGAGGGCGATCCGTACAGATCACAGATCTATTGAAAAATTCTCAAATTCTACAAATTACCCATCCTTAAGCAGTATCATAATTTGGGCTTGTTTTTTTGCATCTTGTCTAGGATGGTTTGCTGTCATTGATGGAAGCATATATCAGAGTTTTGTGTATTTATCTTCTAACTTTGATCATTCATATACTTTCCTACCTGTCTTTATTTCTTTCTCTGTTTGCATCACCAGCCTGATGAGACACTGGAGCCTTTCTTTGACTCTTTGGTCCGCCAGACCTCTGTCCCAAACCTCTTCTCTCTCCAGCTGTGTGGTGCAGGCTTCACCCAGAACAGCTCTCTGGGCAGCTCCACAGTCGGTGGCAGCATGGTAACTCATACACACACATATCTAATCTTATTTTTCAGCGAGCATTGGATGACCATTTCCTTCTACGTTTAGATCATCGGTGGAGTGGACTCGTCCCTCTATGTAGGAGAGCTCTGGTACACTCCTATCCGTAGGGAGTGGTACTATGAGGTCATTATTGTCCGTATTGAGGTGAATGGACAGGATCTGAACATGGACTGTAAAGAGGTAAAATCTGAATCACGAATTAAACAAAAAACAAACGATGTAGTGGTCTGTGACAGAACTGTGATGTGTGTAAATTTGACATTTTGCAGTACAACTACGATAAAAGCATTGTGGACAGTGGCACCACCAACCTTCGGCTGCCTAGAAAAGTCTTCCAGGCTGCAGTCAAAGCCATCGAAGCAGCCTCCTCGGTCAGTTCTTTGTCAGCTACAGATTCCCTCATGACCTTCTGTCTTAATTTAGCTCCTCATGTCAATGTGGGGTTTTTTTGTTTTTTTTTAAGGGAAGTGAAGAGAACTTTTCACCATATTGAATTTGTCGTTCCTGCATCTGACTCTGACCTTTAATGAACTTCTCTCCATTGCTGCTTTTCAGACAGAGCAGTTTCCATCAGGGTTCTGGCTGGGGGAGCAGCTGGTGTGTTGGCAGGCCGGCACCACACCCTGGCACATTTTCCCAGTCATCTCCCTCTACCTGATGAGTGAAAACCGCAACCAGTCCTTCAGAATCTCCATCCTACCACAGGTAACGCCACCTTCTGGTTCTGGATCCAAATAGAGCTTCACCAATCTGGTTTTGAGGGCCAATACAGATTTCTGATTCTTGTTCAGTTCTGTGTGTTGGTTGTGTCTGAATATGAAACATGTCAAATAACTATAAATAACATAATACATTTTTTATTTCTATAACTTGAAAATCATGATTTTTGAAGCTTACTGATTGTTGGATTTTTTTTTTTAGGGCAGTTATTTATTCACAGACAAAAAACAAAAACATTGTGTTTTTGAGTTTCAGATTGTCTGATCACTCATTTTGACCACCAGCTGATTCTATGGCTCTAGACCTGAATATGGTCTAATAAAGGTCTCTGGGTCAGTGTGGAAATATAGGTCAACATTTAAATGAGTATGTGTTTTCATAACATTAATCATTTCTTTCTTTATTTATCATTAGAATGATCCAGAAAGTATCCTTCATGCATTATGTATGATATACCAGTAAACTCTCTTTTTAATCATTAATCTTCTGAGGCCAGAGCTTTTGTTTGTGTTAAATTTTAAGCCTCAAGAGGATCCATAGATTCCATGGAGAGAAAGATGAGGTGTGTGAAGGACTGCCCTCTAGTGGACACTTAAGTAATTGCATTGCTGATTTTTTTAGGGCTGGTTGTTTTAGCGGCCAAGTTACTTCCTTCTAGAATGAAGGCAACTCAATTGGGAGAGCAGACATTTTGCACATTTTGGGAAAATGGCCACATTTGAAAACATTGGACATAATAATCTCTCAATTGCATCTGTCCGCTGGCTTCTTCACTATTGAAACAAAAAAATCTAATTAGTCTGTCATTTTCATTCAATCTGAACTGTAAACAGAGGTCAAACTGAAAGTTGGATCAACTCTCAGAGCTAGAACATTTTACATACAAAATAAAACAAAACTGAACATCTCCTGATGTCAAGGTATTAAATAAATAAAATGTGAAACGCTCACTTCAAACTTCTCAGCTAGGTGAGTCCTAGTGTTGGAAAATGATTCTTAGATAAACCAATAAATACACAAATGGCATGCCGTAGGCGTGTCAAAGTTCATTTTAATGTTCCTCAGCTGATCAGAACCAAACTGTTGGATCTTAAAAGAAAAAACCTAGAATGTTTTTCCTCTGAGCGGCCCTAATATTCCATCGTAGACGTGTGTGTTTGCCTGGTTCTTTCTCTTGTGATATTTTTGTCTAAATCCACACTGTCCTTTTTCTTCTCTTTGCAGCAATACCTTCGTCCAGTGGAGGACGTGGCCTCAGCTCAGGAGGACTGCTATAAGTTTGCAGTGTCTCAGTCCAGCACTGGCACGGTGATGGGAGCTGTCATCATGGAGGGTTTCTACGTCGTCTTTGACCGAGAGAAGAAACGCATCGGTTTTGCTGTCAGCACCTGTCACGGTGAGAAAAGGAGGAGGAATTAAGTTTATGATGCAATAGCTTATGAGAAGAGATGGAAAAGAAATACAGAATCAAACAGGAAAGTTCTTAGAGATGAGCTACTGGTGTCTTTTCTAGCATCTATTCTCTTCTTTTTAGTGCACGATGAGTTTCGCACAGCGTCTGTTGAGGGCCCATTCCACGGCGTTGACCTGGAAGACTGCGGCTATAACATCCCTCAGACAGACGAGTCCACTCTGATGACCATCGCCTACATCATGGCAGGAATCTGTGCCCTCTTCATGCTGCCTCTGTGCCTCATGGTGTGCCAGTGGCGCTTTGCTCGCTGCCTTCACCCACACGGAGACTTTGCAGACGACATATCACTCCTAAAATGAAGACAACGATACGTACACGTAAATTGCAGAAAACGACGGTGCTGTTATCTGAGAGCTTATAAAAGGTTCTTCAGGAATATGATTTTGCCGAGCTACACAGAACGCCTTGCTGCCATCAGGTTGTTTGCAAGGAAAACTACAGCCATCGTGAACCTGACGGGACATAAGAACGGTGCTTTTAACAGCATCCTGTTTAAGCTATTGTACCTATGCAGATCAGCATGGCTAGATGAACTATGTGAGAAAAAAAATGCAAAACGAAATGTTTTTTTCTATAAATATTGTAAAATTCAAACCACACATATGGGTCAGATTTAGAAAGGTTGGTCTTGTAGCATTTCAGCTGTCTTTGGAGAAATGTGGACTGTAGAGAAAGGAAAACATCCAAATGAAGATGAAGGATGCGGTTTATGGATATAAACAGGTGGTTTTATGTGTTTATTTGTAACTTTTATGTTTGTGGCTTTTGAGTGAATGAAACAAGCCGCGTCGTCTGCCTGTATGTTTGCACAGCTGCACTGCACATGAAAAGTATACAGAAAGGATTTAAAAAGAGAAAGATTTTAACTATAAAGATATGAGAATGATACTGTATTGCTGAAAATATGTTGCACACAGTAAGGTAAGGTTACATGATGAAACACGTTTATTAATCTGTTCAGCTTGGTGCGAAGTGGCGACTACTGATCAGTCTTTATCAGATGTCATTTTTCCTTCTCACGCTGAAAGCTTAAATATATCTACTGTACAGAAGACGTGCATTCCAAATCTTGTTTTTGCACAGAGTGATTACAGGCTACTGCTGCACCCATTTGAGGATTTGCACATATAACACCTCACACAACGCATTAAAAACTGAAACATAACAGGGCTTCTATCACAGACACAAACAGCCTAACACATCTTTTAAATGGGACCATAAATTCTTTGAAAATGAAACCAGCCCAAAGTATGTTACTCGCTAAGACCAGTGTGCGTGTGACTTTAAAGGAGCGTATGTGTTGTCTCTGAAAACGTTGTAAATAGATGAACACAGAAGTGGATATTTATCTGTTGGGTGCTGGCAGCAACCTTTATTGAACCAATAAAGTACTTATTGTAACTGTAAGTTGTCTTCATTATTTAGAAAAGTAGATGAAAGTTATAAATAATAATTTATTACAGGTCTAGTACTCACTGAGGAGATAAATATCAGCACATGTGTTTATCAAAAAATTTTTCTTTTAATTTGCATTTTTATTGTAATTTCCTATAAACACACATTTTAGATTTATTTTACATTTCAACAGACAGGAAAGTAACCATATATGGTCACTTTTTTCTGGTTTATGTAGCAATCAGCTATCAGAGTCCCACAAAGTTTAATTATCCATACAAGATATGAATATTTTGTATGTTGACCCTAATATGGGACTTGGCCGTTACAGGGAATTTGGTCTTCAAATAGTTATAACAGTAATTGGTGCTTTAAAAAGATACAGCAATAAGAAACTTAGAAATATGCGAATCAGGTTTAATACAGATGATGTTAGACAGAGGGTTAAATTGTCATGATTCCCTGTCTGGTCTGTTTTAGTTCTTGTCTGGTCTGGTTAGCCTTGTCTGTTTCCCCTGTGTTCCTGGCTCCTGCTCTCGCCCCTCCCTCACGTGTCTATCATCTCCAGGTGTTTCTTGTTCCGTTGATTTCTTCCTTCTGTATATAAGCCCTCCTGTTTCTAGTCACGTCGTCGGTTCATCTGTTTCTGCCTGTCCTGTCATAGCTCTTGTCATAGTCTTAGTCCTTGTCCTGTTTTAGTTTCTTTAATAAACCATCTATTTTGGATTATACCTGCGCCTCCTACTCTTCCGTTTACCACCCGCACCACGGATCCACCTGCCTGCTCTGCCACAGTTCATGACATAAATATGTCAAATGAAACAGAGGAGGTGAATTTTGCCATTTTAAAACCAGAATGATTGATGGATAAGAGTCTGATTATTATATAACAAAATATTAGTGCTTCAGATGATTGAATGCCTATTAAAAACAATTTGATTTTGAAAAAGTTCCATCTTATAATTATCCAATCCACTTTATTTATAAAAGCACATTTAAAGGGGTGGTTTATTCAGAATATATTTTTTTCAGGTCTTCATAGTTTCTAATAGGTCCCCCTGTGCCTGTCATGTAGGCCAAACATGAAAACTCTCTGTTCCCTGGTTAAGAAAAAACAGAATCTCTGAGAAAAGAATCTTAAAAATGCGGGAGAGCATGTCTGCAATTTTTGACGTCACAAGACTCACAACGTGTATTCGCTGAAATGGTAACACCTTTCGGTCCGCCCAGCTGCTAGCTTTTGTTTTTGTTGAAACAGTCGGCTGACAGACTGCAAGAGGCAAGAGTGCATCAAAATGGCGCACGAAGCTCCATGACGTCAATTACCGGAAGTGGGTTTTTTTTACCCGGAAGTCACGTGATTTAGTCACGCCACCTTCTTTTTAGAAAATTCTTTATGTAAAGTTACGAAAAACGTATCCAAAGATATTCTAAAACAGAGAAAGAGCTTTGAATACAAGTTAATGTATTGTTGTGCGTTCAAACGGCATCAAATTCCCGGAAGTTGCATCACTGCCAGCACAATTCATGTGACTTAAAGTCACGCCTTGTCTTTCTTACAAAATAATTTGACAGTTGCTCTTATGTATTCAGAATATTCAATGTGTTCTTTATGTGTTGCTGCCACCTGCTGGACAGTGGTACGCAGGGTAAAAACGGAAGTTCTGTATTGTTTTAACCGGCAGTGAAGAATAAATGGAGGACGCTACTGAGCGACCAACTTGCCACTCAGTTTCATCTGCTTATTGAGTATCACTGCAGCGTGACACCCAAGAAATAACACTGGCGACGAGGATACAAGGAAACGGCGTGTGATTGCTCAATGGAGCCGGTTGATGAGTCTTGAACTGTCGGTGCTGTTAGCAGGCTAAGCTAACTAGCTTCAGGAGCTACATCAACACGGTTGTGACACAGCACGTGGCTGTAAGTACAGAAATGGCTGGAATAATAGGCAGTATTGGACCATTTGATGAGAACATTGAATCATGGAGCTCTGACACGGAGCGTTTTGATTATTTTGTGCAAGCAAACGACATTGGAGGGGATAAACTGGTGCCCACATTCCTGAGTGTGATGGGACCTAAGACATTTAACCTGCTGCGTTGTCTTGTACAACCAGAGAAGCCTGGTGTCAAAAGCTATGCCAACATAGTCGCTGTTTTAACAGCCCATTTTTCTCCGAAGCCCCTTGTTATTGCTGAGCGTTTTCGTTTTCATAAAAGGAATCAGGAGGAAGGGGAGTCGGTGACTATGTTTGTTGCTGCTCTGAGGAAGCTGTCGGAACACTGCATTCAATGAGGGGTTAAATGACGCCATCAGAGACAGACTAGTGTGAGGTCTGAGAAGTGAGGCCATTCAGAAACGTCTTTTGACAGAGAGCGCCCTCACACTGGACAAAGCTATAGAGATTAGCGTGTCCATGGAGCTGGCTGCCAAGGAGGCTCACCAGTTAAGCACAAATGGGACCTTGCACAAGGTTCAAACGAGGATAACAGAGCTCATGACAGATGTTATCGTTGTGACAGGACTGGACATTTTGCAGCGGATTGCTGGAGTAAAAGCCTGACTTGCAAGAACTGTGGAAAAAAAGGACACGTGGAACGGGCCTGCAAAAGCAAGAAGCCTGAGAGAAACATGAGGTTTCACAACACTAAAAGGACAAATAGATCAAAGAAAAAGCCATCAATACATGGTGTACAGCATACCCAGTCTGCTACAGGGGACACCAGTTCATCAGATGAGGCGGCTGTATATGTGTTGTCAGTGAGCAGGGGTCCAGAGGGATACTGGGTTTCCCCACTGCTGGATGGAAAACACGTCCGCATGGAAATAGATACTGGTGCGGCAGTCTCCCTTGTGTCTGATGCCTGATGCTATCTACAAAAAGACCTTACATCACTTACCACTGCAGCCATCCAAACTCATTCTGAAAACATATACAGGTGAGCCAGTACCAACCAGGGGATTAATCAACATCAGAGTCCAGGTAAATGGTCAGATTGCAGAACTGCCCCTATATGTTGTTAAAGGAAATTTTCCTTCCCTGTTTGGACGGTCTTGGATGAAGGAAATCAGACTCGATTGGCCTGCAATTCGAATGTTGCACAGTGAGAATGTGAATCTGACAGCGGTTCTCAACAGGCATTCAGCTGTTTTTAAAGAAGAACTGGGAAGCATGAAAGGAGCAACAGTCAAACTGAACATTAAACCTGACAGTAAACCAAAGTTTCTAAAAGCAAGACCTGTTCCTTATGCTATTAGGCCTAAGGTCAAGGCTGAATTGCAGTCTTTGGTTGAAAATGGTGTGCTGGAAAACGTCAGCCAGAGTGACTGGGCCACCCCCATAGTACCAGTAATGAAACGAGATGACTCTGTAAGGATCTGTGGGGATTTCAAAGTCACAGTAAACCCAGTGCTGGAAGCAGAACAATACCCACTCCCACACATTGAAGATCTGTTTGCAAATTTGGCTGGAGGAAAGAAATTCAGCAAAATTGATCTCAATCAAGCTTATTTGCAGATGCATGTCGATGAGAGCTCCCAGGAGTTACTGACAATAGTGACTCACAAGGGCCTCTACAGATACCGTAGACTGCCTTTTGGCATTACATCAGCCCCAGCTTTATTTCAACGTGCCATGGAGCAAATATTGAGTGGATTGAATGGGGTCCAGTGTTATTTAGATGACATACTAATAACTGGCAAAACCGATGAGGAACACTTGACAAATCTGGATGCCACACTGCAGCGGCTGGACGAACATGGACTCAGAGTCCGCAAAAACAAGTGTGAGTTCTTCAAGCCTTCACTTGAATATCTGGGGCATGTGATTGACTCTGAAGGCCTACACAAGGCCCCGTCTAAAGTCAAAGCAGTGATGGATGCCCCAGCTCCGCAAAATGTGAGTCAACTGCGCTCCTATCTGGGACTTCTCAACTATTATGGAAGGTTTATTCCAAACCTGTCTTCCATGCTCCAACCTCTCCATCAACTGTTGTGTCACACCAAGACATGGAAATGGACAGAGCAGTGTGAAAAAGCATTCAGACAGACAAAGACTGCATTGTTGGAGTCTGATGCTTTAACACATTTTGACCCTACATTGCCTATTCAACTGGCTTGTGATGCTTCTCCATATGGCATAGGGGCGGTCATATCTCACATCATGCCAAATGGAGAAGAACGCCCAATTGCATTTGCATCACGCACCCTCAGCAAGGCGGAGTGTAACTATGCTCAGATCGAACGTGAGGCACTGGGAATTGTGTTTGGGATCCGGAAGTTCCACCAGTACCTGTTCAGGAGGAAGTTTATCCTCCTGACTGACCATCGCCCCCTCACCACAATCTTTGGGCCACTTACAGGTATTCCATCATTAGCGGCAAGCCGGATGCAAAGATGGGCTTTGCTGTTGTCGGCACACACCTACGAAATAAGGTACAGGAAATCAGAGCTTCATGGAAATGCAGATGGCCTCTCAAGGTTGCCACTGCAAACAGTGAAGGAAGAACCCCCACAAGCAGACATCTTTTATTTTAGGCAAGTAGAGGAAGCTCCTGTAACTGCCCTGCAAGTAAAACGACAGACCAGGACTGACCCGGTGTTATCAAAACTATTAGCGGTCGTGATCCATGGAGAACATGATCAGTCACCTGAGTTACACCCCTATCTCTCAAAAAGAAATGAGCTGACAGTTCAGGCAGGTTGTCTCTTATGGGGACGCAGAGTGATTATTCCACCTTCACTGCAGAAGAGGGTGTTGCAACAGCTACATGCTGGCCACTCTGGCATGGTTCGTATGAAAGAACTTGCTAGAAGCTATTTCTGGTGGCCTGGACTTGATAAACAGATTGAAGAAACTGTAAAGGGTTGCATGTCATGCCAGAGCATTCGTTGTATGCCACCGCCTGCACCTCTTCACCCATGGGACTGGCCAGAAAAACCATGGCAACGTATTCATGTAGATTTTGCTGGGCCATTTGAGGACAAAATGTTTCTAGTGATAGTGGATGCCCATAGTAAATGGCCAGAAGTGTTCATAATGCAGTCAACCACCACAGAGAAAACCACGGAAAAACTGAGTGAAGTGTTCAGTCGTTTTGGCTGTCCTGAACAACTGGTTAGTGATAATGGGCCCCAGTTTACCTCACAGGAATTCAAGAAGTTTCTGGAAGTAAATGGCGTGTTACACATCCGCTCTGCACCATATCACCCGTCCACAAATGGAGCCGCTGAGAGGTTTGTTCAGAGCCTGAAACATGCTTTAAAGGCTTCACAAGGGCCAAGCTCACTTCATCAGAGGCTGCATGCCTTTCTGTTAACTTACAGAAATGTAGCTCATTCAACAACAAAAACAGCTCCTGCAACACTTCTTATGGGAAGGCTGCTTCGTACAAATCTTGACCTGCTTAGACCACTATCTACTAGGGAAATTGTTCACTATAACCAATGGGCTCAAGTTCAAAGACGTCAGCAGAAAGAAAAGAAAAGACTTTTCCATGCCGGTGATCAAGTGCTAGCTCGGAACTACAACAATGGACCGAAATGGGTCCCTGCTACAGGCATTTCACAGACAGGACCTGTGTCTTATACTGTTAGGACCCAGGAGGACATTGAGTGGAGAAGACACACAGATCAACTACTTTCTGGACCAGCAGAACACATGGAAAAACCACTTCCCACTCATAATGAGCCGCAGGAACTGAACCTTTGGGACCAAACCACGGCTGCTGCTGAAGTGGTTCGGTCCGGACCTCTTCAGCATTCTATGCCTGCAGTTCCAACTGTGTTTCATCCGGAGATGCAACCAGAGACTGTACCAGATACAGTTCCTGCAGAGGTAAACAAAAGTCAGTCTGAGGAAGATAGCAACCGCCGGTATCCACTGAGGGAGCGATGGCCTCCAAAACGCTTTGATTTGTAAAAAGTGACACTCCCTATAACAGGGCAGAATAATCCCTGGGGTTGTGTCAGGGTTTGAGTAGTCTACCTCATTCCCTAGTTAGTTGGAATGTTGTGAAATATATATAAGAAAAAAAAAAAGACACTTGTTAAAGGCAGTTGTTTATACGGACTGTTACTTATGAAACCATACGGACGTTATAAAGTTTGGGTGTGTATTTGGATTAAGTGGGGAGGAGTATGTTATGTATTCAGAATATTCAATGTGTTCTTTATGTGTTGCTGCCACCTGCTGGACAGTGGTATGCAGGGTAAAAACGGAAGTTCTGTATTGTTTTAACCGGCAGTGAAGAATAAATGGAGGACGCTACTGAGCGACCAACTTGCCACTCAGTTTCATCTGCTTATTGAGTATCACTGCAGCGTGACACCCAAGAAATAACAGTTGCAGAAAACGTATCCAAACATGTTCCAAAAACTAGGAAAGAGCTGTGTGATGTTTTTCTGCATTCAAACTAGATCAAATATATATTTAGCATACAGTAGAAAAACCAATCACGTAATTTTTATTGCTGTATTAATAAGTACATTTGTAAATTTTATGTATAGTTTTTTTTTTGTAAACTCACTTCCTAATTATTTTATTGCAGGACCCACCATAGCCTACTGTTTATGTTTCAATAACTTTTTGTACAGGTGTTGCTCATAAAATTCTATTCAAAAAGTGACATTTTGTATATTATCTTTTATGTATTTTTATTTACCTTTACTCTTTTAATCTTCAATTTTTACATATTTTATCCACCATGACATGGCACCTCAAACCATCACTGACTGTGGAAACGTCACACAGGACCTCAAGCAACGTGGACTCTGACTCTCATCTCTTCCTCCAGAGTGTGGGACCTTGATTTCCAAAGTAAATGCAACATTTAATTTTATCAGAGAACACAACTTTGGATCACTCAGCAGCAGTCCAGTCCTTCTTGTCCTTATAAGAATCATACTAGCAATACAGGGAGTGCAGGATTATTAGGCAAATGAGTATTTTGACCACATCATCCTCTTTATGCATGTTGTCTTACTCCAAGCTGTATAGGCTCGAAAGCCTACTACCAATTAAGCATATCAGGTGATGTGCATCTCTGTAATGAGAAGGGGTGTGGTCTAATGACATCACCCTATATCAGGTGTGCATAATTATTAGGCAACTTCCTTTCCTTTGGCAAAATGGGTCAAAAGAAGGACTTGACAGGCTCAGAAAAGTCAAAAATAGTGAGATATCTTGCAGAGGGATGCAGTACACTTAAAATAGCAAAGCTTCTGAAGTGTGATCATCGAACAATCAAGCGTTTCATTCAAAATAGTCAACAGGGTCGCAAGAAGCGTGTGGAAAAACCAAGGCGCAAAATAACTGCCCATGAACTGAGAAGAGTCAAGCGTGCAGCTGCCAAGATGCCACTTGCCACCAGTTTGGCCATATTTCAGAGCTGCAACATCACTGGAGTGCCCAAAAGCACAAGGTGTGCAATACTCAGAGACATGGCCAAGGTAAGAAAGGCTGAAAGACGACCACCACTGAACAAGACACACAAGCTGAAACGTCAGGACTGGGCCAAGAAATATCTCAAGACTGAGTTTTCTAAGGTTTTATGGACTGATGAAATGAGAGTGAGTCTTGATGGGCCAGATGGATGGGCCCGTGGCTGGATTGGTAAAGGGCAGAGAGCTCCAGTCCGACTCAGACGCCAGCAAGGTGGAGGTGGAATACTCGTTTGGGCTGGTATCAAAGATGAGCTTGTGGGGCCTTTTCGGGTTGAGGATGGAGTCAAGCTCAACTCCCAGTCCTACTGCCAGTGTCTGGAAGACACCTTCTTCAAGCAGTGGTACAGGAAGAAGTCTGCATCCTTCAAGAAAAACATGATTTTCATGCAGGACAATGCTCCATCACACGCGTCCAAGTACTCCACAGCGTGGCTGGCGAGAAAGGGTATAAAAGAAGGAAAACTAATGGCATGGCCTCCTTGTTCACCTGATCTGAACCCCATTGAGAGCCTGTGGTCCATCATCAAATGTGAGATTTACAAAGAGGGAAACCAGTACACCTCTCTGAACAGTGTCTGGGAGGCTGTGGTTGCTGCTGCACGCAATGTTGATGGTGAACAGATCAAAACACTGACAGAATCCATGGATGGCAGGCTTTTGAGTGTCCTTGCGAAGAAAGGTGGCTATATTGGTCACTGATTTGTTTTTGTTTTGTTTTTGAATGTCAGAAATGTATATTTCTGAATGTGGAGATGTTACATTGGTTTCACTGGTAAAAATAAATAATTGAAATGGGCATATATATTTGTTTTTGTTAAGTTGCCTAATAATTATGCACACCTGATATAGGGTGTTGATGTCATTAGACCACACCCCTTCTCATTACAGAGATGCACATCACCTGATATGCTTAATTGGTAGTAGGCTTTGAGCCTATACAGCTTGGAGTAAGACAACATGCATAAAGAGGATGATGTGGTCAAAATACTAATTTGCCTAATAATTCTGTACACAGTGTATTGATAACCCAAAAAAGGGTTTTAAATAAAGGCATACACAAGAAGACCGATGGTTTGAGAGAGGAGTTAAAGAAGCCATCTATGTCAAATGTGAAAAACCAACTTTAAAGAGGACTCAGATTTAATCTTTCCAGCACCCATCAGTCTGCTCTGAACTTAATTCCCAGACAGTTCACGCCTTCCATCTAATCAATACAACTCGACAGGACTCCAGTTGAATACAGTGGAGCGAACACCTTCTCAGGAGGCAGGAAGGTGTGTCACAGACAGAGGAAGATGAGCACAGTTTATAAGATTCTCTCTCTGCTACAGACAGAATTGACAAAGTTACTCGGATGAGCAGCGAAACGGAAAGAAAGAAGAAGGAACCAAATAAGTCCAGTTGCCTTTATTTAAAACCCTTTTTTGCATTATCATGACCTGGATGACTGAGAACCTTCACCAGCAAATATTGATAATATGACAAGAAATCTTTTTGGCAATAAACTTTATTAATCAACATTAAAAAACACAGTATCACATTGTACACCTCAGATTTACACTTCTCCCCTGGACATAATGACTTCGGCTCGAAGCCTCGTTAGTCCTTCCTCCTGGAGGATGGTAATCGGGATCTGCAAAGCATCGTAAAAGATCCAATCACGCCTTTTTTTTTTTTTTTTGGCAACAAAGAATGCACTGGTTTGTTTTGTACCATTTCAAAAGAATATTGACCACAAAGACCAAATCAAATCTTACCTCTGGGACCATCACATCAAAGACGAAGTCTAAGAGAGCATCTCCCCCTTTTTGATCCTGGCTCCCAAACCCGTCACCTCTTCAATGCTCTTAAGTAGCTCAAAGATCTGATGAAATAGAAATAAAAATTTTAAATAACCACACAAACATATATTATTACGTCCTTTCACAAAAAGGACAATGGAAGTGGCTGGTATCTCTACAGGTCAAATTGCACCTGCAGATTAAGGTTTCTGTAAACAAAAAAATTATGTTAAAAATTTGCAATATTGGGACGTTCAGAAAAAAATTAAAACTAATACAAAAATAGGAAAGACTTACACCAACACAATAACACAAAACGAATAAGTTGTGGACACATGTTTAACTATAAGATCTGAATCAGACACTTTTCACCAACATACCCTGGAAATGCACTGCGTTCTCTGTGTGGTTCATCAAGTGCCTCTGATCACATCATCACTTGATGTGAAGAAATTGGAGCAGAGAGGACACCCAAACCCAGACAACAGCAGTTTTCGCTGGAGGAAGGCAGCCTCTTTTACAATCAAGATATGCATCTGCAAAACACGACAAGATCAGTAAACATTGGTATGTAATAAAATCTGATAGGTTGTACATTGATAATGTTTTACCTATAGGTAAAATACAGTAGGACAAAATACAGCTGTCTCCAGTATCCACAGAACTAAAATGTCTTGAATCATTTTAATTTAATCCATTAATGACATAGAATGCTAAACCATTTTAATTTCTGGTAAACTATGTTGTCTAAGGACTAGCTTCAGCTGTAATATTACATTCCTATACATCCCATAAAGCATTAAAAAGATATTGTTCACATGATTGCTCATGTTTGTTAAAGAAAAACAAGTTTTATTTGACAACTGATTCAGTTAAAAAAATATCTGACTAAGATATAGCTACTAAAGCTTAATCAATGATTCTTGTACTTCCTGGACTCCTTTCTCATTGAGAGTTCTCCATAAGATTAAAACGAGGAAGCCTGACGGAACTTGAAATGTTTCGATAAATAAAAGATGAGTAGTTGGTAAGGTTTTATTTCATTAAAATGTATACTTTGTACTGGCGTGAATAACTTATTTCTGTTTCTGGCAATTTATTTTTATTTGCATTTTAAACTTATTTAAATATCCCAGTGTCTGTTATTTATAATCTGACTTGACCTATAAAGTTTAAAAAGCATTACGAAAAATAACCCTTTGCCGAGTTTGTGATTAAAAGGAAACTTTCAAAAGTCCGGGTTACCTTACTTTTGAATCATTCAGAGAGAAAAACTCTAAGGAGAAACGAGAAAAAGAAACTCCATTTACCTCTACTCACATGCTACGATTATAAAATCCATCTTTAAAAAGATATAACTTATATAAGCTACTTACGTTCATTTTGTCTCCACAGCAAAGATTTCGGATAGAAAAACTTTCGGGCGTGCTTTATTGGCTACTACGGTCACGGGACTTCCGGGTCAAACGATCACTTCCGGTAACTGACGTCATGGAGCTTCATGCGACGTCATGGAGCTTTGTGCGCCATTTTGATGCAGCTGGGTGCCTCTCGCAAGAGGAGGAAAAGCTGAGGAAATTTGTTTTAGCAGGAAGCAGGCTCCCTCAAAGCTAATCTTTAGTAAAGACTAGAAGCTACTGTTTTGGGTGTTTAACTTTTTCACTCTTTTACTTTCCAAAGTATCTCTGGACATTTTGAGGGGTGGAGTATTGACGTTTCGGTCATCCAATCAGAAGCGAGTGCTGTGCATATCATGAGAATCCTGCTGTTTCAAATTCAGGTGTCAGATGAGAAACTTCTAAAGCTTATATTATAAGCATCAAAGCTTCTTACTTTATAAAAATTACACAGATTGCATTGAATTACACTAGAGAACAATGCAAAACTATAAAATTACCCAGAAAACCACACCTTTAAAAACAACAAGGTTGCAAACAAAGTGCTGTACAGTAGGGATGTGAATCCCCACCACTGAGTTCGATTCGTATCTCAATACGCTCCCAGCGATTCGATACATTGACGATACGGTGAAGCCTCTGCCAATACGGTTCGATACGATTCATCCCTGCTGGCGGTTCGATACGATTCACGATGCGATTTGAACCGATTCAACACATCACAGAATTTTCAAGTCCACATCAGTTTTTAAAAAATCATCATAATTACTTCTCTCTCTGTTTCTCTGTGAAAGATTTATTTGATACTTTATTGTTTTTAATAAATCAATAAATTCTACTTAAAAAATGCACTTCATTATGGTTCAGACCAGAGGATTGTTTTATTCCTAATAAACATTAAATCGTCACCAAAAATGTTACATTTATTGTTAGTCTCAACTGTTGCTAAATTTCCCAGAGGATTTTACCCAAGGGATCAATAAAGTAGATCTCTATACTTTTTTAAAACAATTAATTAATATAGCCAATTTAAAAGATTAGGCCTCTTAAAAATAAATAATAAAAAATGTGAACCTTAACAAAGCCCTTTCCTCAGATCCTCCTCTAATTGTGTTTTCTGTCTGTAATTTGACTAAACCACTTGTTAAACCTGCTCTAATAAACATTTCCAGCATTAACTCTGTGCAGTGTGTAAATAACTTCAACATAGTGTCTCTAACACTGACTAACAGATTCTAGTTGCAGATTCTTTGATGTTGCTCATCTCCTCCTCACCTGTTCTTATTAGGTTTTCTAACTGTGGCTGCACCACCTGGCTTCCGTAGTTTTACTGATGTTCAACAAAACGAGGACAAAACAGATAAACTATAAACTGATCAACCGGTTGAACGCAGAGTCATTGCTGTTAAATAGCAGGACAGTTCTCCCCCACGCCCCTCCGGGGAACGAGTTACAAGGACAGCACAGCAGTTGAGCCACGAAACCTCCGTTAAACGTGACGTGAACGAGCGCTGACTCGGTGGCGGACACACAAACACACACATGCTTGCACACACAGCGTTTGCAGCACCTGCAGCTCGCCCCGCAACCCGTGTGGAGCTGCTCAGTATAAAAGTAGCTCGTGAGAGGAAAAAGGCTGAACACCTCTGAACTAATCGATGCAACCATTGTTTTCACCGATGGGAGACGAGAGAGAGATGCGTTACGCAAGTCAGTGTGTCCAATGCACGCTGAAGCTACCGGTGCAGTCGGATTTTACACGTCATTATCGGACCACCGGTTCAAATCGGTGAATCTTCACATCCCTACTGTACAGTGCATGCACAGGTAAAATATACAGGTATGTTTAAAAAACATAAAATCAAGATTTAAAAAAAAAAACCCATAAAATCTGAAAACATAAGATAACTACAGCTAGTAAGTAGTATTTTCCATCGTTATGAGAGATTTTTGTTTCACAATCCATTTGTTCAAACAGATTTCCAACAATAATTCATGTAGCCCCTCTGCCATGGACGGAGCCTCTCTCCGACATTGGCAAAGTTCATCTCACTGCCTCGAACGGGGCCTCTGCCAGGGACAGAGCCATTCCCTGCTGTGGACGGAGCCTCTCTCCGCCATGGACAGGGTTCCTCTTAGACAGAGCCTCTCTCTGCCGCGGACTGGACACCCAGTTTAAACAGATTTCCTTTAAAAAAAAAAAATTAACACATTTTTCCTTTAACCATTTCTCACCATATTCAACTTTGACAGTCCATGAACTGTTTTCTTAAGGTCATTGCTCCAACAAATCCCCAAAATGGAGCTTTCTTGATATAGTTATACACCATAGGCTGGACAAATCAAAACAGTTATTCAAGTGTCCCTGCAACCATAAATTAAACTGGACCCCTCTTTAAACTGCCTAAAAAAACTAGCTAACTCAACCCTAATCTTCAGAGGTCAGGGATGGTGGGTACTTGTGCACTGAATACCAGAAGTGTGGCAAAATGCCAGCTCTATGGCCGTGCTCCCGAGACAACTGCTCTAACCATGTAACCCCACGCTACCAGTTATGAGTCCACAAATCCAAAAGAGGAGATGTGCTAAACCTACAGAGGGGTCAGCTTAAGTAATAAATGTTGGTGAAACAATTGTACTACTTTAAAACAATTAAAACTACTGTCAATGCATACCTCCCATCTCTAGTGTCTTAAAAGAGAAGTGAATGACTTACCCCAGGACAAAAATACCATAAACCTCCATACGAGCTTCCCAACCAGATGAATTGACGTCATCACCTGGAGCCAATGCCTACCCTATTCCATGAGCCACGAACGTCCATCCATCCATCCATCCATTTTCTGTAGCCGCTTATTCCTCCACAGAGGGTCGCGGGGCAGCTGGTGCCTATCTCCAGCGGTCAAGGGGCGAGAGGCGGGGGACACCCTGGACAGGTCGCCAGTCCATCGCAGGGCCACACAGAGACGAACGAGACAAACAACCACACACCCACTCACACCTAAGGACAATTTACCAGCCCAATCAGCCTGACAGTCATGTCTTTGGACTGTGGGAGGAAACCGGAGTACCCGGAGGAAACCCACGCATGCACGGGGAGAACATGCAAACTCCACGCAGAGAGGCCGCAGAGCCGGGACGCGAACCCACGACCTCCTTGCTGCGAGGCAACAGTGCTAACCAGCTGCGCCACCATGCAGCCGAGCCACGAATGTACAAAAAAAAAACCCCCACCAACACTATCAATAATTGGCAGGAATTTGTTTGGGAAGGAATCCCAAACGAGCCCCCAATTTGTTACAGCCTGGCTCAAAGCCATAACAAATGGGAAGACACGTTGGAGTTTTGTTTAAATAATTTATTATAAAGAAAAAACCAGTGCTGTGTTGAAAAAAAAAATTTAATTAACTGATTCTGAATCGATTTTCATAGGCAGGCATTCTGAGGTTTGGGTGTTTACGGGTTAAGACAGTTTCCCCCGGCGAACTTTAACCCTTAACACTGTCACGTGATTACGTACATTCACACATGCGCACACATGTGTGCTAAGGGTGAAGATATTAAAACAACATGGCGAATACAAGCAGTAACGTTAGCCCTGCGCTGGCTTTAAAAACACCCGAAACACTTAAAGAGCATATTTTAAGTTAGACACTCCCTTAAACAAATGTTTAGAGAAATATAATAGAAACTTTTTCTGAATAAAAATTTACACAAATTCAGCTTATTTAGGCTCTTGGATTCGTTTTTGTGAGAATTGTCAATTTTTTCACCAAACCGGAAGTGACGACAGTTCAGGGAGACCGTTCGTTCTCTATATAGAAAACTGATCCACTTATCACTGCTTGTGACGAGCAAAACAAACCCCCAGAGTGCCGTTATTTTATTACTATAGTGAGAAGTTATTTTGTTAAGATAAAAAAAAAAAAAAAGATAAAAACAATCAGTCCTGTAAGGCTGTACCCTGTCGGTCCAGCTGTAGACCGTGACCCACCTCCTCACTTGGGTCTGGGTAAAATACCAGCGTTTAGCACCAGGTTTTGATCATCAGAGCTCCAAACATTGAGCTGCGTTCAGGTGGATTGTTAAGAAATGAAAGAGTTTATAAAAAGTTTCACAGGATGCAGCTAAACGGTTCGAGGCTGACCGAAACAGTGTCGGGTCAGGCTGGAAACCCCGCTGGGAATCCCCTCTTGGGAGCGAACGGGAAGCCCCTCTGGAGAGCATCGCGGCATGGATTTACTGTACCCCGCCAGCCAGGTGAGGGTCAGACACCTGAAGGAAATGCTCTCATGAAATCGCTGATCGGTACCGAACTACGACCCACCACGAACCGTACCAAACCTGGCATGGAAACGAGACTCAAGTCTCCCCGTTAGCTCCTGTTAGCTGCTGCATACTAACAGCGGTTAGCTCTTGTTAGCTGCTGCGTGCTAACAGCGGTTCCGGTGAATGGATCGAAGTAACGGCGCATGTTTAGAGTCACACTGAATGTTTTTCGTCGGTATGTGGGACTCCATCACATCCAGTCCTGGACTAGACCAGGACCGCCGGGGTTTTTCGTCTCCAAACAGAAGTCACCGTACCGGTAAGGAAGCCGTCCCGTTGTTGACTCAGTGTCCTGACAGACTGGCGATTGGCATTCATAAACATAATAATTTAGCATTTTTTATTAAAATGAATTCACACCGACTTGATTAAAGAGCGCTCTAACCTAAAACTAACAACTCATCGCCGACAGCGAGCAGGCAGCTGGCAGACTAGAGCGGTGCCAGTCTGAGATGTTAAAGTAGTTTAGCTTTAAAAAATCTAACACAATGATTAAAACAAGCATCTGTTACACAAACTCCACACAACAAAGGGCTCAATTGATCATATTTATGGGATTATTGATCGTACAGAGTGTTAAATTATCCTACAAATACTTTATTTATCTACATCTGACAACACTGTAAGCAGCGCCACCTAGCTAGGAGCTCCCTTAGCTGACGTCACAGGTCCACATATGAAAAAAAAAGCGTTTTTAGAAGCTTTGCAAAAAGCGGCACTTTTGACTAGAAAAATGGTTTAAAAAATGTATTGTAAAACAAAATACCCTCAATAAACATTTCAAATAGTATTTTTGGACAGAGTTTTATCAGAATTTAAAAAAAAAAAGAACTTAATATATGCTCTTTAAAGCCACGGTCTGGTGGCATTTTGGGTTTAGAGCGGACAAACAGAACGGTAAGCTTGACAAAAGCAAAGCAATTTGAAAGGCATGCTAAATGGAGGTTAAGTATTGCGGGAATATGACAAACTTCAACAACCACATGTTATGTGGCCACTCGAGTACATAAGCCTCCACGCCACGTCAAGGCAGAGTCCTTGTGGAGGGTTTTTTTAAAATAACTATTAAAACATTTGTGAAACAAGAACATAGAAAATGCTAACACTATGGCAACAAACTGTGCAACACACTGTTAAACTATGAAATACACGTAGCATATTTACACTAATGAGTGAAAAAAAAGTTTTAAAAAACTCAAAATGTGCAATGCACCAACGCTCAAAAAGATTAAAGGTGACCGATAAGCATGGCTCTCTTCCTTCTGAAAGCTTCAAATGTCCTTGCAGGGATGAGCTCTTTCTCGCAGCAGGCCAGGTACTCCTTGTAGGCCAGTTTATGTGTATGTTGCTTGTCAATGTCTATCAGGAAAAGCTCTTTCGAAGTCCAGCTTGTATGTCTGGAAGCCGCAAGGAATTTTTCTCTTTCCAGAATGACCCCACTTTCTCCCTCACCGGTGGCTCCATCTCCAGGGTCCACTTGCTCGAGTGCCTCTTCTGGAGGCAGGTTGTCGTCTTCCTTTTTTTCAAGGTGAGGTTTTTTAGGTGGGGGTGGTTTTGTTTGAACTGCCATCCGGTATGGGATGTCCTTGTGTAATCTCCATACCAGAAACCCAGAGCACCTTGGCAGGCAGAAACGAGACTGAAGTTGAAGTTCTTGCATTGACTTCTGGGTTAGTGACAGTTCTCCCATCAAGGTACGCAGGGCCTCATTATCCACATAGGCGTTATTCTCAATCATGCCAATGCATGAGAGAAAGATCAGGGCGTTAAGGAGTTTTGGGCCCTTAATATGTGCTGGCATGTGAGCCAGACACATGGGCAGCCAGGGCAGGTCCTGCTCATGGTAGCGCTCCAGTCTGCTTGCAAAGCAAAGTCCCCTACGCTCTATTTCATTCAGGACTGCGTTTTTGATTAAGGCAATCCTGGATTCTTTTGAGTCAGGAATTCCCTTCATTGTTATCTCCACAAAATCCCTCTGGTTCCAGAAAAGTTTATTCTTTTTCCCCACAAAGAACCTTATTATGGAACCTAGCGCAGCTTCAGCTCTTGTAGACCCAGCTTAAGGCAGACAACTGGATCATGTCCAGCCTTTGTTGCCAAGGTGACACAGTTCAAATAGGTAGCAGGGAATGGCAGATGTTCCTGCTTCAGCAGTTTATCAATGAACATGTCAACCTGGACACATCCTTTCACCAAGCCTGGGCCTTTTTCGGCTTTTAGCTCTGCCAGGGGAACCCTGCTGTCATGGTAGACATCACCCAGGAATGCCAACCACAGCTTTTCTCCAACAACTGGTGTTGCCGCACCCAGGGAGTCAGACAGTTCAAAGACCCGCTCCACCCTTAGCTGTTGTGTTTTGTCCCTGGTCCAGTTTTCAGTAGGTGGTGGGCACACACTAGCTGTGGCTGAAGAATGGTGCATCAGCCCATGAAATCCCCTCTTCCTAGTGGTGCTCTCTTGATATGTGGGATCAGTCCCCAGGCTCAAAGAGAACTAAAGTCCAGGAGTGAAAAGGGATGTCCATAGACAAGGGTTTCCAAGGCCAGCTCTGCCTGGTAAGCCCTCCAAGTTGGGTCATACCCCCCCTTGCCTGCATTGGTTTTAAATAAAGTCCCAAGTAATTTATTAAGATGAACCATGATGTTTGACACCACTGCCAACAATCCAAGACTGTCCTCCTCCCTGTCCATAAAAGGAACCAGCATGGGTTTTTTGGCAAGCAGTTGGAACAGACTTCTCTCACAAAAAAAGTCCTTGGGTCTGATGACTAGAAGGCAGTCCTTTTGTTCAAGAAGTCGCACATGCTCGATTCGGCAAATCAAGGGCTTTACCATTTTGACCTCAATGTCACTGAAATGTTGCATGTACTTGTGTGCATTTGCAAACATTGCATCCATTGTGTTCATATGCAGAAGACCGCAGACAGCAATGACCCCACTAACTGGATGCTTGTTAAGTGTTGTCATGTGCGTGTGTGGTGAGTCTGTGTACAGCTGAATAAAATTCAGCATTCCACGGGACTCCTTCCCATGGAAAAGAACATTTAGCAATGGCCCTTTTACATCAAGTGGTCTTCCATCAAGATTAAACTGAAAGTTTGCACATTGAGCCATGCTCGGGGTAGGGAACAGGCATCCTCTGCAACCCACAACCTCCTGCAGACCCTCCCTGGACCACAGAAGGTGCAACTTTTTATTTTCCACTAAACCTGATGGCCCAAAAGAACAAGCAGTGTACATCATCTGGATCTTGCATCAAAGCCATCCACCGGGCCGCAACAGATGAAACTCAAAGAAACACTACAACTACCAGTAAATTCGGCACGTTCCAACAAAATAACCAAGCCAATTGCAGGCTTAATTTGTAAGGATATGCGCCCATATTCTGTAGATTGAAAATGAGGGCTTCAGACGGCTAATGAAAGTAGCGGAGCCGCATTATGTTATGGTGTCTCGCAAACGGCTTTCCGAAGAAGTCACCCCGAACATGTAGGCTACCAGTCGGCAAAAGAAAATGTAAAAGATAAGCTTCAGTCAGCAGAGAGAGTTGGCATTACAAGCGATCCCTATCCCTAGCTGGACAGGTTTTCACACACTGCTTTACGGCTCCAATAATTCCGCGGAGCTCGCAGTAAAATCCGGTTCTCTCTGTATGAATATTTCAGCTTTTTCCCAGTCAGGCCCCATGGACCTGGATAAATTTGGTATCGATGGATTCGTTGTAATCTCAGGAATGTGAAGATGCCAGTGTCATCACATTCTCTGGAAAAACTGAATGCAACAAACCTCAAAAACTGTATTGTTAAAACCAGATCATCCACTTTAACACTAAAGAGTTAAAATAGTTTATATGAAACGGAGGGAACTGACTTAATGTCATGAATAATGACCCATAATGAATGATGGAAAAAGGCAGAGTCTAAATATTATGACCTCTCTTGTTGATGCGATGTTTGGAGAGCCAAAAGTGACACAATCAAAGCGTTAAATAATTTTATAATTGTGTCATCAATTATTTTAAAAAGTATATAAAAATGCACCACAGTATAAATTTAATCATGTGAAAATAATATATAAATATTTTATGATTTTATAAATTATTTCATGGTCTGATCATCATGAATTTATTTCATTTCAACCTATATTGATGAAGCACTACTGTCAAGATCTTAATCAAACAGTGGAAAGTCCTCATTAAATTCCTGTTTTACCACAGATTTTAGGTCAGAAACTACTGTTTTAAAACATGTTGGAAATCTTTCTTAAAGTGCCCATGACATCATTTTCCGTGTTTTCTGACTTATATCTATCATGTTGCAACATTGAGTTCTCACCTTAAACATGCCAGAAAGTGCAAAAAACGGCGTCCATCAGTCTCCTAGTACAGCCAGTGAGAAGCTCTTCAAGATTTCAGACCCAGGTTTCAAACTGTTTTTTTCACTCTAGCCCGCTATGAGGTCATAGTGATCCGGACTTGCTTATATGGTAAATTCTCCTCCCACATGCACGTTCACGACACCTGGAGCGAGGCAGTGCCGCCGCCATTGCCCATAGACCGTGTAGTGTTTAGTTTCAGTTTCGTTTCTCTTTCACGCGACGGCACTGCCCCCTGCTGCAGCAGAAGTGTCAGGCTGCCAAATAAGGAGAAACCCAGCAGAACCGGAAGGCGGCGCATTCTTCTGATCTCTGAGTTGCTCGTTAGGAAATAATTACAGCGTATTTTGAGTTATAATGGTGCAACGCTAATCTGGAGGCATCAAAGATTACACCTGTTTAATATAAAGTGATTTAAATATGGAGTCATAGGCACTTTAAAGGAAGCTGCATTTGTTATCAGCATTAGCTCCATCCACAGACTTTGACAGAAAAAATAAATTATTGACGAACAGACATGAAACAATTATTTAAATCATAAAATAATTATATATGATTTTATTAAATGATTTAAAAAAAATTTTACACAATCCAATAATTTTATATTTAAATAATTGTTTAAGCAGTTATCTAACAATATTTTGGCCTTTCTTTTTCTTGAATTGTGCCAGTCTTTGCTCTCCAGTTGAGTCAGATTTAATGCCTTTATAACTATTTGATCTTGAAAATAGACAATCTTATTATGTAATGCATGGATTATAAAATATATAGAGTACATTAAATTCACAGTCAGATAGTAGCTAGCTACAGTATGAAACATTATCCATGTGCCTTTGTAGGCAGAGTCAAATGGTTTAGTAAACATTTATACAAATACAAAATGCCAGCGTAATAAAAATGAAATGGCCAGACTTCACATATAATTTTTATTTGCCAAAAATGTGTGTGTGTGTGTGTATATATAATATATATTTGTATTTATAAATAGTTTAAACTAAGATCATAGTTATTTTATTTACTTTACTTATAGCATGGCAAAAAATGTGCACGAGATATTAAACAAGTGAGCATGGGGGCCCACCTAGGTGGTTTGTACCCAGGGCCCAGAATTTGGTGCTACGCCTCTGTTCATGCTGGTTGGAAATGGTAAATTTGCCCATCACACATCCCTTGTGCCACAGTGAGATCAGTATTAAAGGCCAGTGGACTGTCCAGGGCAGTGGTTCCCAACCTTTTTTCCAAGGGACCCCTATTTTACCTGTCAATTTATGGGGCAAAAACACATGAATCTAAATCTGCTTGACTCCAGTTAACTAACCAGGTGAACTAGTTAACTAACCAAGTGAACTAGTTCACATTGAAAAACTGTAACCAGACTGAACTCAGTGTTTCATCTAAAACTGTATAAAACCAGCTAATCAAGGTAATGCTGACTGGACACCATCAGTTTATCATGGTTTCATTTAGATCAGGTCTGAGGGAAAAACCAGATCTGGATCCAAACCCATTCAGGTCTTTGTTGCTCAGTGGCAGGACGGTAGGCTACTGATCTGTGCCGAGCTGACAACCAGCGCTCTAGTTAAAAATATCAGCTTCAGCTCAGCGATGCTGCAGCTGGCATGCGTGTCGTTTTGAGCCAGAAACGAGCAAAAGGCGCAAACGCTCCAGCTTGCAGACTGAGCTCCGTGTGTAACGCGATCATCTGGGAGCCCTGGCCTCACGTTCCTGTGATACGGAGGATCTGTCACTGGCCAAGTTGACATTTTAACTCGGCAGGTTGCAGGCTGGCAAGTTCGGTGGTGCGCTGCGCCTCTTCAGCTTGGCGCAGCTGTTATCCAACAAACGCACTTTGTATGCGGCGCGCCGTTTCCACTGGCTCCTATATGAATGAATGCATGAGCTTTGGGTAATGTCTGAAAGAAGGGGATCGCGGATACAAGCAGTTGAAATGAGTTTCCCCCGAGATAGGGTGAGGAGCTCGGAGCTTCATGAGGGACTCTGTTAGAACCACTGCTCCTCCATATCGAGAGGAGCCAGTGGAGGCGATTCGGGCTGCCGGCTGATAGGTGGCTGGGGATGAGTGGGCGGTCTGGGATTTCCGACTTGGGATGAAATTTGAAGAGGTGTTTTTTCTTATACTGCGGTCTCACGTGGGCCCCTAGTGGGCGTGGGCCTGTGCCCACTTTGCCCATTGGATAATCCGGCCTTGGAGGAGAGGGTGTCTTTGTGACTCAACTTTGCTGCGTTTTTGCAGCTTTTAGGAGGACAGACGCCCGAGGAGCCATGACGGATTGTTTATTTATTTATTAGAAACATCCTGATCGTCGGTATGATCACGGAGCGGGTCAGGTTTAGCAGCGAGGAGATCAGGAGATCTCCCGGTTGCCAGTCTGTTACTGGCTATTAGGGCTGGGTATTGTGGCCAATTTCCCAAATCGATTTGATTTCGATTCATAAGGCTCTGAATCGATTAATCACGATTCGATTCGATTCACTTCAGTCTGGTCTTTTTTTTTTTTTTTTTTTTTTTAACCCC